>OY757939.1:61665461-61777961 GCA_963585895.1 Sepioteuthis lessoniana
AAGAATTTGAAATTTGACCATACGAACAAATGATATATGCACAACGCAGAATTTCTCCAGCAGAATGAGATGTACAAACTTCTCTAAGATTTTGAGACACCAACGGATCATTTAATGTCGACAACATGACAAGACCTAGTGATAGTCAACAACAAAAAAGAGAACCTGCCGAATAGTGGACTTTGCTGTCCCAGCAGACCACAGAGTAAAAATAAAAGAAAGCGAAAAGAGAGATAAATATTTAGACCTAACAGGAGAACTAAAAAAAAAAAAGAGAACATAAAGGTGACGGTGATGCCTATTGTAATTGGAGCACTTGGAACAATCTCCAACGGATTAATAAAGGGACTAGAAGACTTAGAAATCAGAGGACAAGTAGAAACCATCCAGACTACTGCATTATTAAGATCGACCAAAATACTGAGAAGAGTCTAAGAGATTTAACATGAAAGGAACGGTGATGCCAGTTATAATTGGCGCGCTCGATACAGTCACCAAAGGATTAATACAGGAGCTGAAGAACTTGGAAATCAGATGACAAGTGGAGACCATCCAAACTACAGCATTACTGCGATCGGCCAAAATACTAAGGAGAGTCCTGGAGACTTGAGGAGACTTGCACTCACTCAGACTCAAGTGGAAAACCATCAGCTAAAGCTAGTGAGAAAAACTCTCTAAAGAGTAAGATAATAATAATAATAATAATAATAATAATAATAATGTTTGTCCATCATGATCGGTGACGATTATCAAGCGGAAGTTTACCAAATAATCTAAACACGTGATGTAATTAAAGTGGTCAAATTATGATTACAACCAGCCACAAATTTTGGATGAACTGAAAGTAGAAAAATTATGCAATAATGATCCACAGATTCTCCCGAACTAAATCCATGTTTGAGATTCAGAGTTTTTACTTCTTCTAGACCAAGCATGTGCAACCATTTTTTCAAGAAATGAGCTACATGAGACATGACTGATCAAAGGCAGACCGCATAACAAAAAAATTCAAAGCAACTTTACGTTGAAGATACCTCTATCATTTTCATTATTGAAGACTATACATGTAAGCATCTCCCTTAGAAATAAGGAAAAGTTGTTGTTGTTTTTTTCTCTTTGATTAAAAGATCTTTTTTATAGTAAAAAAAATAAATAAAGTCTTGGGCAGGGCATTCAGAAATCATGAAATATGGCTTCTCGTCAGGTGGACCGCACTACTAAAAAGTCAATTTAATTTCATGTTGAAGGTACGTCTATTGGATATAAAACTATATATTTTATACAATTCATAAAGAAAGCACAAATGTACTACAGCCACAATTAATGCCATGTGCGAAATGTTCATAACGATAGAACATATAAAGAACATAGGAATCTCGAAATTCGAAAACACGTAACGACTTTTTGTCCAGGAACGAAACCTTTTTATTAACTTTGAGTTTAAGGTTTCGACGTAAGGAGTAGAGACACAATCTTGCTATGCTGTCTTATTCATTTGGCCCCCATCTCGAGCGGCCCCCATAGGGCGCAAATTCGTCTCGCCTCAGCGAGCCCCAAAAGTCGAACCTCTTCGTTCGGCGTCTAGTTTTCAACTCTCTAACTTTCTTTCAATTCTCCACAAACCTCTGCGCGCTTCCGGTACGTGACGTCACTCGCACTCCGTCACCCATTTCGTCTCGGACTATTGTGACATCTCTGAGAGACACCTTCGTCCGCCCGCGCGCGCCCGCGTTAACACCCGCATCAATGTTTGCACCTAATTAACCCATGTGCTGAGCCGAAAGGTTCTCAGCCTAACTAAACTCAAAGGCATGAACCGAAATCCCTCGGCCATTACGTTACACAAATATGTGAGAAACACACACACATAAAGCGGAACAAAATCAAATTTTAGTACAAATCAGTAAAGAATGAAATAGGTGGTTTCAAGAACCTGATTGGACAGAATAGTCACGTACCGGTGTTTTCAACTACGTCTGTGCAGTTAAACCCCAAATCAACTTGTCCTGCACAAAAATAAACCGTTCATTTGGAGCCGGTCACGTGATTAGGAGACATTCATTTCACGCCTTTAACGGCAACACTCAAACTTTCTCCGGCCTCTCAGACAACCACGAAAACAGTCAGCCGAACAATGCGAAGACTCATTATACAGCCTTACAGCCAGTAAACGCCACATGCTAATACTGGGCAAACACTTCTTAGTAATGAAGATACACAGGCTGTTATATCATACATTCAAATACCGACCGAAAATACACTTCATTATAATGACAACTTCGACTCTACACATTCTAAAAAATAACATTCACAGTCGTTAGTTTACCATTTTTCTGTCTTCTTATTTTCTTATATAAAGGAAAGGTGGTATGGGTTACCTTAACGTTATATTTAAAGGAAAATAAATGAATCGGAACGAAATATCGAAAAGTTTTCAAGAAGGTTTAATGGCAGCCAGAATAAAGGGTACCTTTATGCTGCAAGTCTCGTCGGAAGGAAGAAATAGTTATCGAGTTGCGAAAGAATAAAGTAGCTAAATGTCTGAGCGTAATAAGCGTCGCCGTAGACATGGCAAATATTGAGTTGCTGATTTCAGAACAGGAGTGAATGTTCAGCCGTAGATGTGTAGTCCTGGTTGCTGTGGGAGAGAAGTAATCGTTATCTTCTTAAAGGTTGTCCAGGAATGAAGTAGCTGAATTGTCAAAGGCGGAATTAATTCCTCTAATTCGTATTCAACGGTGTAACCCTGGGTATAAAAGGATAGACCCAAAGGGTCCATGAACCAGACGGCTCTATCCTCATGGTGGTGAGTTGCTGCTGATAAAGGAGTGGACAGAAATACGTCCGTCCAGCTCGAAAGATTTTGAGGAAGAGATAGATTGGCGCTCTTTCACCGTCTTTGAATTGCCCGGGAAAGGTCCGGGCAGAATGGGATAAGTCATCCTCATTGGGTGAAAATATCAGACGAGACCAACGGTCAAGTTAATTTACGCGCCAAACAAAAATTCGAAGTTCTTTCTGCTACACTTATGAGAGCCCTTGAGTCAGATTTCATTTGTAACCCTCACACACACATACATTCAATAAGCAGTCAAACATATACTCCGCTCATATCTAATTTCACTTTCACTTTCACATGCATATATAAACCCACATTTCTGAACTTTTGAACTTTTAGTCTCTTTCGGCCGCAACACATCAAAAACATCAATACAATTATTAATATGTATATAAATGTTAAACTAATTCAATCTGGTTTTCTTCTTATTGTTTCTTCGCATTGTTTTATAAATTTATGTCTTATTTCTGGACAGAATACCCGGATATAAATTTTACTTTTTAATCTGTGTAGACTGACCCACACCACAAACATTTTTACTACTGAAAACCATACATGTAAGCATCTGCCTTAGAAAGCGCGATCAGTCGCTGCTTTGTGCAGAGGCTTTTCAGCCGACTGTCTGGCATCTGTGCTGGACAATGTTCAAGGCAGACTAGAGGCCGAAAGGCCCCAGGCTACGACTTGGTCACCTTCGGATGGGCTAGCTACAACATTGACACCTTTGTCACCCTTGTATAGCACTGGACCTTGCTGTCCAGTTTAAGCTATAATCAGGCATACTTGCCTGGACCCAGATTTGGGTCCATGTCCAGCTAGGCTCATCAGGCCCACATTGTTCTAAGTGGGCCGATGACCAGCATTGTCCAGCAGGGCCCGAGTCTCGGCTCCTCCCCGATCTTCCTCTCCCCTAATCCCCACTATAATCGACCTTCTGGTCATTGACCTTATGTCAAGTCCTGTCTGGTGGAAGGCTGAGACAAATATAAAGCATCTGCCTTAGAAATAGGAAAAAGTTGATTTTTTTTTCTTAATTTCGTTCAAAAGATTTTTACTATTAAAAAATAGAAGTCTTAGGCGCACCATATAGGGCTTAATAAAGTTTGGTTGTTGTTTTTATTTTATTGGTTAATAGGTTGTTGGTAGTCATCCATTTCGGTTTGGTTAATTACCAAGTTCTATGAAATAACTTTGTAGCTTTTGGTATCTGACTCCTTGGTTTCTCTTTTAACCCCCATTAACTTGTTCTGTTATGGTTGGACGGAGCTGAAAATGAACTTAAAATGGAAAAAGGTAAAGACAATTATACTTTAAATTTAACTTGTATCCTATAGATTGACAACTATTTCGTGACGGGAACTTTCTTTCCGAATCAGGAAAAGAGTCTGTCCAGTAGGAAGTTGTCAAGAGAAAAAGGATTAAGAGTTTCTTTTTTCGCGTCAGAAAGCCCGTCTTTTTCAGGCATGCGAGGATCGCACTCCCTTTCAGAGATCTAAGAAATTTTTTCTTTTTATTTATTTATTTTATTTATTCATTTTATTCAGTCCCACACACTCTTCAAGATCGATTGACTTTCCAGGACTAGAGAACCCAGTCTACCCTACTATTTACCAATTGCTCAAGCTTTTCAAAGATATTAGCGAAAATAGAAACACAAGCAGTTTCGTCCAGAATTTGAAATCCACTTCCTGTGACGATAGCCGTTACGGTAAAGCCTGTGTAAAACTAGACACACTTTTTGAATGAGCTGATAACATAAGAATGGTGTCAAAGATTCTTCCGTCTCAGGTTTTGACTTCAGAGTTTTTCCTTCTAGATTGGTTTCCTTTCAAAGATTATAGCGCCCTGTCTAAGAGATGGATTTATATCTTACTAAAAAATGAAAAATTGATAGCCTCGACCTGAATTTAAACTCGGATTGTCGAATCTATATGAAGAAGACAGAAAAAGAAAATTAAAATCAATTAAAAACAAATATTTAAAAAAATGCAGAAACTCCCAGAAGCCCCTGACAGGAAAAGGGGCGACGCATGCGCAAAAAGGAACCTTCTCGGCGAAAGAAAAAAACCCGTTTTCTTTCTGCAGTGACTAGCAGAGTGACAACACTTAAATCTTTCTTGCTGCTTATGGAAGGCCCCTTGTGTCCGCAGTCAGCAGCGCGCTGGCTAACCTTTCACGGTTCACATACAGCCAAAATATAAAAAGTATCAAATTGGACCGATCGAACTACGAACTAAAACATCGAATTTAAACATATACCCCCGCCAAAAAAAAAGTGTCAAACACATCGTTAACGCCTTAAACACCAAAGAACGACGAACACATTTTAACACCTTGTCTGGGAGACGTACTCATTTCATTTGGAATAATTTCCTCATCCACTGAATGGCTGTTGAACCCAGCAATAAAGCCAAAATATACCAGATATCCTGGCCTCCTATCTTCTTTTCCTGTCTTCTTTCCATATAATTCTTTTACAGCCTTCATATCCAAGAAGTCAAGAAGATAGGGTAAGAAGATAGAAAACTAAAATGGAATCAGATAGTAAACAGCAATTAAAAATTACTTGAAACCCCATACATTTTCTTACGAAGATAACCGTTATCTCATGCGCCTCAGGCAATACTACTTATATTACTTGAGTCAATAATAATAATAATAATAATGGGACTTTAACATACACACGGATCACCTAATCCCGGCCAGAAGACCATACCTTATAATAATCAACAAAAAAAGAGAATTTTCAAAATTGTCGACTTTGCTGTCCTGGCGGACCACAGAATAAATCTGAAAGAATGTGAAAAGAAGGATAAGTACCTCGACCTTTCTAGAAAATTGAAAAAGCTGTGGAACATAAAAGTGACGATTGTACCAATTGTGATTGGTGCTTTTGGCACAATAACTAAAGGATTATTAAAAGGCCTGGAGAACTTGGAAGTTGGCGGACGGGTAGAGACTATCCAAATGACAGCATTGCTAAGAACGGCCAGAATCATGAGACGACTCCTGGAGACTTGAGGAGACTTGCTGTCACTCAAACTCCAGTGAAAAACCATCAGCTAACACTGATGTGAAAAACTCTAATGAGTAAATAATGATAATAATAACAGAATAAAACTGAAAGAATGTGAAAAAAGGATAAGTACCTCGACCTTGCTAAGGAATTGAAAAAAAACTATTAAACATGAAGGTGACAATTGTACCAATCATGATTGGTGCTTTTGGTACAGTAACTAAAGGATTATTAAAGAGACTGGAGTACTTATAGGTTGGAGGACGTGTGGAGACCATCCAAACTATTGCAGTATTGAGAACTGCCAGAATGCTGAGAAGAGTCCTGGAGACTTGATGAGACTTGTTGTCACCAATCTCCAGTGAAAGACCATCAGCTAAAACTGACGTGAAAAACTCTCAATAAGTAAATAATAATAATAATAATTAATTTAAAAAATAAGGCCAGGATGAGAAACGGAAAAAGGGATGAGTACAGTGGTTTGTGTTAGCAAATAGCTTTCCGTGGTTCAGTTGGTGAAAAACCTGATGCGTTTAGCCAAGCTTCCAGAGAAGGAGATTGAATAAAAAATGGGGTCGGAAATTCTCCGAAGCCTGCCTATTGCAAGAAACACCTGAGTAAGTCTTGAATGAACCTTGACGATTGGGCAACGTCATATAGGCCTAAAAGCGTGAATTTCGAGGCTGCGCTCCATGCTGTAGGTGCAAATTCGTTGAGTAGTACTCGGAGAGTATCAGGCAAGCTCGATATCTCACAGTCCCTTGTGGTTTGTCACCTTCATGACCTCAGCAAACGCATAGGAAGCGACCGAATTGTGTTTCATGTTATTAAAATATTGCAGAACTTTTGACTCACCCTAGTTGTCCCTCATGTTACTAAAATATTGCAGAACTTTTGACTCACCCTAGTTGTCCCTCATGTTACTAAAATATTGCAAAACTTTTGACTCACCCTAGTTGTGCCTCATGTTACTAAAATATTGCAAAACCTTTGACTGACGCAAGTATCTATCATTCACTTCTGTACTCGAACGAATGTCCTCATTTTGTTTGTTATTGTTAGATCGGCCTTGTGTTAATTCTAAACAAATAAAGTAGAAAGAAATACAAAGAAAAAAAAGTTGTGAAGAGGAACAAGTACATCAGGATTCATTTTAATAAATCTCATCGACCCACATGGAGCAAGAGTCCCCGTGGCGTGATGGCTTAAAGTAAGCCAGTTCGAACTCAAGTCACTTTCAGACTAATACTCTTCGGAAAAATATGTACCCCCAAATCCCCTCGGCTGTTTGTTATATAATATCACTTCTATTCTTCTACAATGATGGTTTTGATATTTAAAAAAACCGTGGTGTAATGACTTGAGTACGGGACTGCAGCCTTGAAGTAACCGAGTTCGAAACCCTGTCACATTATAGTGTCTCCTTTTGGACTAATACCCTTGGGAAAAGTATGAACCCCCTTATTCCCTAAGCAATAGGTTAAATAGTACACTGCTGATCTTCTATAAGGATGGCTTTGGCATTAAATAGTCCACAAAAGTTGATATGCCATTAAGCAAAGAAACCAAACCCAAAGGAATAAAGAGACAAAAAGAAAAAAAACTGCATTAAGAAAGTTATTTATTCACAGATTGATTGATTTTAACTACATGCTAACCCGTCCCGGGTTATTTCATGCCTACAGGTTAGAGAATTGCATACAATGTATATATACATTAACATTTTTGTGTAATTATTTCTTTAGAATTTTTTTTGCACACGAGTATATGATATCAAGTATTCCTATCTAATACAAATAAGTAAACAGATATATTTGAGTTATAGGTGGGACCCTTACTGGTTCAACCGCTCCGTGTCAGAGTTGACCTGGGAGTAATGATAATAAAGTACTCCACCCTCCCAAGTGCTCCCTACCAATTTTATGTTATACTCAAGACTCCTCTTTTGGGGGTCTACTTACTGAGTTTGACCAATGAGAAATACTCAGATACATGTCGATAATATAATTTTTTAATTGATTTTTTTTACCTTTAACAAAATTTAATTTCCATTCACCCCCCCCCAAATAAATTAATTGAGTATTAAATTACGAAACATTCCTAATTTACCAACGTTTAATGAACTTTACGCGAGAAAAGAATCTGTAAACAATAAATGCAAACATATTTTTAATTCTTCAATAATTTTTTAATGGGAAAGATGGATTTTTGAGGGCATTGATGAAATCACGGTTATTAAATTGCAGGTTTGTGAGTTTGCACAACAGATTATCAGATTCTATGTTAAAAATGCTTCTCTGTTTGCCGAGTAAATCATGCACTTGGCTAAACCCAGATTTAACCATGCTTTCTTTCGTGAAAATATAATTATATGCATTGTTAACGACGCTGAAAAGATCAGGACCTTTTTTTTCAGTCAGGGCCAGATTATTCTCTTATTTAAATAACCTGTATATTTTGAATAGGTCGTATATGAACGACACATCACGAGTAGTCAATGATCCAATGATTTTTGTTCCTTTGTTATAAAGGGATCTATAACTGCAAACTTGTAAATACACCACCTTCCTGTAGAAGCTTATGCTTTTATTCACACAGCCAAAATTTTATTCACTCCCAGGGGGTCTATATCAACAATTTTGAGTAGCTTTGCTTTGAAGGCTAGACGAATTTGGGTGCCAGAGACATATCTCTTTGGCAGGAACTGTTTTTCTAATGTGCATCTCAATCAGTAAAAAGAACCCAGACTGAAACTACGCTTTCATCAGGGTCTCTGTCACTATTTCACCAGGGTCTCTGTCACGATTTCACTAGGGTCTCTGTCACTATTTCACCAGGGTCTCTGCCAGGTGAATATCAATTAACTTATAAATATTTATTAGCAATAAACATACAACTGTTCCGACATTATTTTAGTTATAACATTTCACTCTTTGTCTTTTGAATTCAACTTAGATTTCTATTTATTATGAATTTTGATTTGGCATTTTCAAAGGAATTGGATTTTCCTTCTCGAATCATATTTTATTCTCCACATCTTTTAGTTTCGCCTTTTTAGACTCCATGTATTGTATATTCCTCAAATTAAGATGGTGTGTTTTACGTTTTTTGGTTGTCATTTGCTTTTACTGTTTTTTTTTTGTTTTGTTTTGTTTTTTTTTGGTTTTGTTTTTTGTTTTTTGTGTGTGTCTTGTATGTTTTTGATTCTATCATTTTTACCGAGTTGTTCAAGGTTCTTTATTATTTCGGCAAATAGTTCTGGGTTGTTTTTGTTGTACGTTGAGAAGTAAGTAAAGGGTTGTTCGTTGTTATGCTTTAGGTGGTTTGTTTTTATACTAGTATTTTTTTTAAATTCAAATCCCTTATATATTAGCATTGCAGGATATCCCATCTGGTGGAGAGTTACGCGTAATTCTTTCAGGCAAGTTTTTCTACGGTTTTTATTAGTAATTATGGTACATATTCTACGTGCTATAGTGTAAGGGATGAATTTTATGCAGTTTGGTGGGAGATGACTTGAAATGGAGGTATTTTTGGATGTCTGTGGGCTTTTGGTAAATGTCTGTGATAATTTGACCATTCTTGTTTAAAAGAGGGTGCCTAAAAATGGTATTTCTTTAAGGCTGTGTTCTATGGTGTATTTTATTTTAGGGTGTAGGAGTTATGTAAATTGTTTATATTGTCCATGGGCATAGAATATGAAGCTCTCATCCAGATATCTTTTCTATGATCTAATAAATTCAGTTTTATATTGTCGTTGTATTTTTACCCATAATTTTATATTGATTTTCCTCTGTCTGCGCTAAGGTTGGGGTAGCATTTGGTTTGGTTTCTTTGTTTAATGACATATCAACCTTTGCAGGTTATTTAATGCCAAAGCCTATTCTCATAGAAGAATAGTAATGGTGCTATTTAACCCATAGCTGGGAGGATAAGGGGGTTCATACCTTTCCCAAGGGTATTTGCCCAAAAGTAAACGTTATAGCGCGACTGGAGCACGAACTCGCTTACTATGATTCCGCAGTCCATCGCTTTAACCATTACACCACGAGGACACTTCCCTGGGGTAGCATTCGTTGGTGCCATTTTAGTTTCTATAACCGTTCCTAGAGTTTTGATGTAATTCATATTGTCGAACTGGGAAAAGTAATTGTTTCAGATTAGTTGAATACAGAATCAGAGATCATTTTTTGTTAGATCTTGAGAATAATTTTTCTGGGTATTTTTCTATCCAAAATGAGATAGCCTGTTTTTCGAATTCGAGGGAGTCTTCGGGTCACCCTCAACTAAGGTCGCCAACAAGGTTTGTGACATCAAATGTAACTATGAGAGTATCGTGATCAATTTTTTTGTGGTATGGAGTATTAAAAGAGAATGTCATCTCTAACACAGTCTTTTATCTTATATAGGAATGGCTGTTGTAGAATGTCAATTAGTTTGCTAAGTCTGTTAGTGGGGCATATTGGGTCTGCTCCTATGGGTATCAATTTGAGGTCACTGGTGATTGGAATTTCTATATTTTCAGATTTTTGTGTTTTTACAGCTATTTTTGTTTTCCTTGAATTCGTGAATTTTAGTGATCCATTAAAATTGCTAGTTTTTGTGATGTAGTTAGTTGAGAAGTATTTTTGCGTCTTAGTTAATGTTTCATTGTTTGTTTTGCTGAACTTTGTAATTTTTGATATGATATGATTGCCTATGTTTGTATTAATTAAATTATATTAAATTATATATATATATATATATATATATATATATATATATATATATATATATATATATATATATATATATATATATATTGCCTATATTTGTATTAATTGATTTAAAGATTATTTCATCCTTTAGTATTTCTCGGATCTTTGCGGGTCTAGCCACACTGAAGAGTTCTGATAGAACGAAACAGTCTGTCTGTGGATGACAATATATATATATATATATATATATATATATATATATATTTCATATATATATATATATATATATATATATATTTCATATATATATTTCATATATATATATGTATATATATATATATATTTCATATATATATATATATATATTTCATATATATATATATATATATATATATATATATATATATATTTCATATATATATATATATATATTTCATATATATATATATATATATATATATATATATATATATATATATCATATATATATATATATATATATATATATATATATATATATATATATATATAAAATATGAGAGTGTTGGTCGTGAGTAAATCACTATGTGGTTATGTGTTGAACCAAGGGCAATATAATATGAAGAGTGATCGGTATCTATGATAGAGCTATTATAATAATAATGATAATAAATAAATATATATTATTATATATTTAATTATTATATATTTAATACAAGGAAATTTTCTACGGATTAAATATATATCAATATATATTTATTTATCAAATTTATAATGATATGTATCTATTAATCAAATATATAATCATATATATTTATTTATTATCATTATATATATATATATATATATATATATATATATATATATATATATATATATATATGTATGTATGTATGTATGTATGTATGTATATATTATATTATATTATATTATATTCATAAATACATATGTATATTAAGATTATATATATGATTTAGATAGATAGATAGATAGATAGATAGATAGATAGATAGGTAGATAGATAGATAGATTGAATCATATATCCATCCATACATACATACATACATGCATAGATTGCTCTATTTTTTTTTAAATCTAACTCAAATAACTTTATCTTAAGAAAATTAACTATATCATATTTAACTTAAGAGATTTGGTGCAAGTGACTGAGATTTATTATTTATCTTTTCATTTATTTATATTTTAATATTATAAAAATAGAAGTACTTTTAATTTGTACGTCGCTATCTGTTGTTTTTTTTCTTGATCTTTTAAATTTGCACAGAATTTATTTTACAACTGTTACAATACAAGTCTTTAAAGTACATTAAAATACGAAATCATGGAATGCTATTCTTTCTTTTTTAATAGCAATAATAATATTAGTAAATGTAGGTTATGTGGTGATCAAGACGAAACTATGAATCACATAAAATGCGAATGCAGCAAATTAGCACAAAAATAGTATAAGACTAGAACACAATTGGTGGGGGGGGGTGATCCACTGGGAACTGTGCAAAAAACTGAAATTTGACCATACGAACAAATGGTATATGCACAACCCAGAATCCGTCCAGGAGCATGAGACGCACAAATTCATCTGGGCCAGACAACCAGACCTTATGATAATCAACAAAAACAAAAGAGAACTTGCAAAACTGTGGACTTCGCTCTCTTGGCTGACCACAGAGTAAAATTGGAAGTAAATGAAAAGAAGAGTAAATACCTCGACCTTGCTAGGGGATTGAAAAAACTGCGGAACATGGAAGTGACGTTTATGCCAATTTCAATTGGTCTTTTTGGTACAGTCACCGAAGGATTACTAAAGGGACTGGAGGACTTGGAAATAAGAGGACCATCCAAACTACTGCATTATTGAGTTCAGCCAAAATATTGAGAAGAGTCCTGTAGACTTGAGGAGACTTGCTGTCACTCAAACTTCAGTGAAAGACCATCAGCTAACGCTAGTGTGAAAAACTCTCAAGGAGTAAAAAAAAAAAAAAAAAAAAAATAATAATAATAATAATAATAATAATAATAATAATTACCACGACCTTGCTAATGAATTGAAAAAATTAATAATAATAATAATAATAATAATAATAATAGTGACGGTGATATCAATTGTAATTGTTGTGATCGGACACTTACCTCCCATCTCACAAACCATCTAAGTAAGATAAACAAGATATGCAGTACAATGATGAAGAAGCAAGGATGAACTTATAAGCAATATTCTTCAATAGACCCCTAAACGTAGACGTGCCATTGTAGGCCGACCACCAAGAACTTATTTTCATCAGTTCTGTGTGGGCACATGATGTAATTCGGAGGACCTACTGAGAGCAAGGGATGAGAGGAACGGATAGAGAGAGAGGGCGAGTCAGAGTAATCCGTGCTATTAGAGCGATTTGATGATGATGATGTTGATGCTGCTGCTGCTGCTGATGATGATGATGATGATGATGATGAAGAAATATGGTTACTTCCCCCTATATTAGTTAATTTGAGTTATCCCCTTGATTTGAAGTTATATTTATATCTGCTTCCCACCAGACGGGATTTGATACTAGGTCTTTTTTATCATGTGAGTCTTAGGGGAGAGGAGGTCGAGCACAAGCCGAGACTCGTGCCCTGCTGAACTATGCTGGTCAGAGGCTCACTTAATGCAATGTGAGCCATATGAGACGGCTAGACTCTTGAAAAAAAATGTTTTTGTTATCAATTTTTGACTAATTTTTAAAATCTCCTTCTTGCTTGTTATCGCAATATTCATGTGCTTCAATAATTCTATGTGCTTTCTTCTTTTTTACAGTTTAGTCCGTAGTTATGTGTACAATGAATTCAAAAGTAATTCAAGATAAAAGGTTTGTCAATGGAAAAACTTATTTCCTCATCCTAACAATACCAAACACCCTCTAATAATTTTTCATAAAAAGTTATTTTCTTCTTTTTGTCTGCCTACACTTTTTACTCATAATTAAATACAACCTCTAACAATTTTTAATAAGATGTATTTTTCTTCAATCTGTCTTTCTACAGTATTACCCATAAATAAGTACACCCCCCAACAAGTTTTAATAAATAGTAATTTGTGTTGGTCTGTCGTATTACCTATAAATAAGTACACCCCATACTAACATAATTAAAAGTTAATTTCCTTTTCTCTATCTATCTATCTATCTATTTACAGTATCACCTATTAAAAATGTTAATATTTTTCTATTTATCTATCAATCTATCTACAGTTTCGTCCATAAATAAGGAAACCCTTAAAAAAATTTTATTAAATGTTAATTTTCCTGTAAACCAAAGATACCAGGATTTCATTTGTTCTAATGGAACATAATACAATGAAAACTGATATTATTTGGCACTATTTATGGAGGTGCCCGTGATGTAATGGTTATCATTATAGGAAATGGACCCGGGGACACGAGTTCAAATCCTGGACAAGACTGATTGCATTTCACAAAGCACTAATACCCTTGGGAAAGGTATGAATCCAATTATTCTCCCTCCAGCTATGGGTAAATAGTAGGACAGACTAGGTTCTTTAGCCTTGGTGAGGCAACTAGTCAAGGAGAAGGAAAACTCTGAATTCAAACCTGTTAAACTCTGCTTAAAAATTGACCTTGTGTCATATCCTGCCCGAGCAGAGGGGTTGGTAAATATGATTAGGTACTATTTATGACGAATTGGAATAATGATTAGAGTGTTTGCCAACAGTCAGGGAGATTGGGGTTCAATCCCTGGTCAAGTCATACCAGACTCAGCGGAAGTAAAGGACAAAAAAAGGTTAGTTTTTGAGCAAGGCTCGTGGCAGAAGGACCATAGCCATTTTTACTCCGGGCTGAAGACAAAAAGATTAGCTGAGACACGAAGGACTCCAAATCCTTCAAGCCAGTATTAAAAACAGTACAAAGTCTAGTAGCCCGTGAAAGAAGAAAATTCTCCAGTGGAACCCCGTCGAAAATAAGATAAGTAACTTTGGGGACATTTTTCCTTTACACCCAAATTTTGTTTACCACTCTCTCTCTCAATTCGAAGAAGGACAAAAGTCAGGAAAGACATTTACATTCGTGGACTGTCCAATTATATGTTTTTGACACTCTGAACGTGTATATATAAGTAGTAAAGGATTTTATGTATTTTCATTTTACCATGTGGTCTATGTTGTTACTTCATGCTTTCTTTCCAGCTTCTATTCGCCTTATGTTATCTTGCTTAGAATTGTCCTATTAATTCCTAAAGTATCACACGGGAAACCGGAGTTGCCGACTACAACAATATTAATATTATTACGACTAAAACCTATAGGCTCATTATCTTCCATTATCTCGGGGAAGGAAGAAAGCTGCCTGGTGGGTGTGTGATAGTGTGAAATCTGGAACCCCTTGCCAGCGGCGGTCAGTCTGGTCCTAAATTATTCCCTCACGTAATATGCCAGTTCTTACATGCCTGAGAGAATAACTCTGAACAGGACTTATTCTGTAGGGGATCAAGTGCCAACCTGCCCCGTCTTCACACGTGCGAAAAATAAAGTCCCGTTTTGGGATTTTAGTCAATTTGCCGTCACACATAGTATTTTTATTGTAAACAATATCCCCCACTTCTTGATTTGGGTGCATAACTATCACCCTTTTCTCCTTCAAGTATAATTTGCATATCTTTCTACTTTATGTGTAAGTAGACACTCTCCCCACCTCAGTCCTTTTGATATTTGCGACTACACCCTTTTCTCTTTTATACAACCTCCCCAAACTTGACAAGCAAGAACTTGACTCCTATTGTATATTATTAGATCAAAAGGAGTGATCATAAATCCACTCTTCTCATACAAAAAGTAGAGGGAAAATATATACGCTCAGCTTCTAACACGGCTGAATGGCTAATATTCTGGCTGACATCTGCACCGAACACAATAGGTGAAAACTGCTTGCTCAATTTATTTATCAGAATAAAATTTATATATATATATATATATATATGTGTGTGTGTGTGTGTGTAAAATTATTATTGAATATATGTGTGAGTAAAAATTTAAATATATATATATTCATGTATAAAATTTATATATATATATATATATATATATATATATATATATATATATATACACAAAATTATATATATAATGAGGCAACTTGTAATCAGCAATAATATACTTGTAGATAATTCAGCATTGGGGTCAGCCCACATAATAGTTGAAAATCAAAACTGTTTTCTCTCAATATTTTTTTTTTTTTGCGAAAACAAATCCCCAATGACCATCTTGACAAGCTTACATAGTAGAAAGAGAAAGTTGGCCCATCACAAAGGATAAAAGAACTGTAAAAAAGAATAATAATTACAAATCAAAACACTCTTACATCTCCAACTTTTTCTTTTTCATATCATAATTTGTACCTTTTTTAATATGAAATATTATATTTCATTTTTCTCTTAATATATCCTATATCATATTATATTTTTTATTCTTCTTATATAATATTTTTTCTTTTTTTTTATATGAGGATGACTTAAAAGTTTTTCAATATTTTGGCTTGGCTTGGCTTGGTTTGGTTTGGTTTGATGGCATATCAACCACTATTGGTTATTTAATGGCAAATCCAGTTTATTCATATATATTAGATATATATAATTTGAAAACATAAGTCAACAAAGTTAAATAGTTCAAAATTCGCTAACAATTCAATAAAACATCAAACATTTGTTTACACAGAGTTAAATGATCAAACAGTTCTATTTCTGACAATTCAATTTAGCATGTCATTTGTTTGCACACAGTTTAAATGTCAAACAGTTCTATTTGACCCATAGATAGTACCCAATCAGGTGCTACCACTTTGGGTCAGAGTGAATCTGGGAATAACGACAATGGAGAGGTACACAGCATTACTAAACAGATCATTTAATATCATATTCAGGACACTTGTTGGGGCAGGGGTCTTACCCCTCTGCAGAGATTCAGTCAGTGTATTCTACAACCCCATTCAACTGGGTGTCCAAAATTTTTGGTATGTGTTAGTGAAACCTTTTAACTGCTCACTTTCAGTCCAGTCCCTCTTTTTCTCTCTTACTTGAAACCTTTTAACTGCTTACCACTGGTCTCGTCTCACTGTTTCTCTCTCTCTCTCTCTCTCTCACTTGCTGCATCAATACACTGGTTTGCACAATCCTGCTGTAAAGCAACAAATGCCACACAACAATGCTGTGATTACTTCTTTTATACCAGTTCTGGCTGACCGAAATTTGCATATGTAGCAAATCCCGTCACACCAAAGACAAGACGCGAGACCAACATTTTGCCCTCCCAACAACACTCATGCTTCTGTTTTTCTATACTTTCAGTACTTTCAGACTGGGTTCTACAGCCTCGGAAAGGCAACTAGTCTAGGAGAAGGAAAACTCTGAATTCAAACCTGTTAAACTCCGCTTAAAAATTGACCTTGTGTCATATCCTGCCCGAGCGGAGGGGTTGGTAAATAGGATTCAGTACATTACACACAAGACACATCTGTGCTAGTTTTGAACTTTGAGGTAGGCCATTTTGCTCGTCACTTCTTGTTTCTTTCTTTCAGTGTTGCTATGAAAGGAATTCAATTCACACAGCTTCGTTCTCACATTTCATTCCTCTCGTTCATTCATCTCACCACCTGTTTTTTATCCAGCTGCAGATGGTTGCTGGATTCATATAAATGTTGGCTGTTCTGCCTGCATATACAGCACACCACTCATTGTCTCTTTGAACAACGAACCCTGTTTGGCTCATCGGAAGCAGCAGTCTGCAGGTTCTGCCTTTCGATTTCACTACAGTTAGTTTGAAGCATATGACCAAAGCAGTTCCAGCTGTGAGAAGTACCCAATGTGGTTGGTGGTATTATGGTAATTGGTGGTATTATCATATTTACCCAACCCCTCCACTCGGGCAGGAAATGACACAAGGTCAATTTTTTAAGCGGAGTTTAACAGGTTTGAATTCAGAGTTTTCCTTCTCCTAGACTAGTTGCCTCACCAAGGCTGAAGAACCTAGTCTGCCCTACTATTTACCCATAGCTGGAGGGAGAATAATTGGATTCATACCTTTCCCAAGGATATTAGAAATGCAATCAGTCAAGTCCAGGATTTGAACTTGTGTCGCCATGTCCAATTCCTGCGATGATAACCATTACACCACGGGCACCTCCTTTAAAATTGGTGGTATTATGGCAATTGGTGATATTATGGTAGTTGGTGCACTGAGATGTTGTGAATTGCTTTACTCTGTCAATGATTTGAACGCTACACAGATGAACATGAAATGTAATCTAATTCAGAATTTACAAGTTCAAAATGGGCCATAACCCTGCAGATGCAACCAAAAACATTGGTTGTATGAAAGATGAAGAGGTAGTTGATCACAAGATAGTTCAAGAAATTTTGTTTGGATTGCAAGAACCTTGATAATCAGCCAATGCAGTAATTCACAATATGAAGTGTGCTAATATTTTGGTGGGACTTATTTAGAGGTCAAGTTAATGACCTTTTAAGCTTCCCTCATGTGAATTGCAGAAAAATTTTGAATATGTAAGAATTAAATATTACAGTGGGGGGGTGCATCAGGATTTTAGAAATACCAAACTGGGGCATGTCCCAAAATCAGCTGGGAACCACTGAGTCAATGTGAGGTAGACCTAAATTCTGAGGTCATGCTCCAAGTCACTGAGGCAAATCCAGCAAGTAGTACTCAGAGAGTATCAGGTAAGCTCAGCATTTCCCAGTCCAGTTTAATTGGCCACTTTAAAAACATCAGCAAAAGCATCCAGAGGAGCTGCTAAATGATGCCTCATATTAGCAAAATATTGCAAAACTTTTCACTCAGACTTGTATTGTATTTTACATTCTATTTTATTAATTTTTTTATCTTATGCTTTGCATCAATAAGTGAAGAAAAAAACCCGAACTAGAAAAAACTAGAAAATAAAAGGTATGAGCTTCTCTTTTTTGTATACAAAGGATGTATTGTTGAAATGCAAATATTTCAGGTTATATTCTGATATTTAGAAAGAATATTAAAAGAAAGAGAAAGAATCTTAAGAATTAAAGGAAAAAAGAAAATTGGAAAGAAAAAATTTGAAGAAAAAAATAAAATATAAAATATAATTTTTTATCTTTTTTTAACCATATATCTTTTTTTTTCCAATTTTTTCTTTTTTTTTTACTTTATATTTTATTTTTCCTTAGAATTTTTTTCTTTATTTTTTAGAAAGAAAAAATTTTATTTTATTTTTCCTTAGAATTTTTTCTTTATTTTTTAGAAAGAAAAAATTTTGAGGAAAAATAAAATATAAAGTAAAAAAAAGAAAAAATTGGAAAAAAAAGAGATATGGTTAAGAAAAGATAAAAATTTGAAGGAAAAAAGAAAATATATGGTAAAAAAAAAATTTAAAAGGAAAAAATAAGATATATGGTAAAAAAAAGAAAAAATTTAAGGGAAAAAATAAAATATATGATGAAAAAAAGAAAATTTTGAAAGTAAAAATAAGATAAAAATTTGAAAGGAAAAAAGAATATATGATGTAAAAAAAAAATAATAATTTGAATTAAAAAATAAAATAAATGATGAAAATAAGATAAAAATTTGAAGGAAAAAATAAAACATATGGTAAAAAAAAGAAAAATTTCAAAGGAAAAAAATTCAATGTAAAAAGGGGTAAAATTTGAAAGAAAAAATAAAATATAATTTTTAAGAAAAAATGGAAGTAAAAGCAAAATATTATTTAAATAAAAGAAAAAATGCAAGAAAAATAGCATATGTAAAAAAATTCTTTTTGAATATAATATAAAAAGAAGTAAAATAAATAAATAAATTAAAATATAATGTAAAAGGAAGAATTTTTTTTTTCTAAATTTGAAGGAAAAAAATAGAATATTGAATTGAGTCATAAATAATTTCCATTTTTAAAAGCTAGTTGTTACTACACATTTCAAACTTCCAATGTTTGAAACACAACCAGAAATTACCTGATTAAAGAATACCTTCATCAATCATTCTTATTTTTGTAGAGAAAGTGTGTGCATCATAATTTTATCTATGATCACATCCTTCTAAAATGGAGGAACTGAAATTGCATATTCAACAAGTAATGCGGAAGAAGTTTAAGAATAACAAAAACTTTACAGAAACAACAATTTCTTGTGCTTATAGCCAAGAATGACTAAAGGAGCATTTTCTATCCGCTCACTTTTTGGTGAGTTTCTGTTACTTGGTAAGTAACTTCCTTCTTCAAGATGACATTACTGACCACCAAATTCAAAACTGGTTTTCATAGTTTCATCGTGTTGATACGTCATTAAGAAATGAACCCAAACCAGGATGTTCCTCAGACCTTGATCAAGTTGCTTTAAGAAAATTGCTGGATGGAATCAGAGAAAAAGCACTCAACAATTTGCACTTGACCTCAACATATCCCAATCTATAATCTGCTGCAACTTGAAAAAGATAGAAAAATTGAGCTAGCTGGGCATTTGGGTTCCTCATACTCTTCGCAAGAAGCATTAGGAAGATTGCATATCCATAGCAACAAATCTTCTTTCAAGGCAGAAAAATTACCCATTTCTCTTGAACATCATTACAGGGGATGAAAAATTTGTCTTTAATATGATGTTCAATGTGAAAAGCAGTGGATTGACAAGGATAAAACTCTGCAGCCTACCCCAAAAACAGAGCTTCATGGAAGAAAAGTTATGCTGAGTGTATGCTGGAATCACCACAGTATTATTCATTTTGAGTTTTTAAACCATAATTTATACTCTCAACCGCATGAAAATCTTCTTAGAAAATACCGCACACTAATCAGTAGAGAAAATGTAATGTCTCTCCTTAATAATGCAAGGCTATTTTTTGTAAGAATCCCGCAAGAAGAACTATTGGAATTTTACTAGTCTATTGTACCCCATCCACTATATTTACAAGACCAAGTACCAAGAAATTCCTATCTTTTTCCATCTCTACAAAATACTCTGACCGATAAAAAAATTCTTATGAAGACCAGGCAAAAATGTTTGAGGAAAACCTTTTGAGCTTGAAACTAGCCAAATTTTACTTGAGAGGAATCAACAAGCTACCTCATAAATAGCAAGAGGTGATTGAAAATAATGGCAAATATACTATTGATTGAAATTAATTCATTGTTCAATTATTCATAAATAAATTATATTTTACAAAAATGGAAATATAATGTAAAAAGAAGAAAAATAAAATAAATGAAATATATTGTAAAAAGAAGGAAAAAATTTGGGAAAAATAAAATATAAAAAAGAGAAAAAATTAAAAATAAGGGTGAAAAAATTATGTTAAGGAGAGGAAGAATATGAAATGCAATTTGAAAAAATAAAGAAATAAAAAAAATTTGAAAAAATATCAACCATAAAGAAATAAAAAAAATTTGAAAAAATATCAACCATAAAGAAATAAAAAAAATTTGAAAAAATATCAACCATAAAGAAATAAAAAAAAATTGAAAAAATATCATCCATAAAGAAATAAAAAAAATTTGAAAAAATATCAACCATAAAGAAATAAAAAAAATTTGAAAAAATATCATCCATAAAGAAATAAAAAAAATTTGAAAAAATATCATCCATAAAGAAATAAAAAAAATTTGAAAAAATATCAACCATAAAGAAATAAAAAATATAAAGTAAAAATAAGAATGAAACGAATCATAATATAAAAATGAAAAACAAAATATATAAAAAAAGAGGAGAATGAATTATAAAATAGAAAGAGAAAAAAAAGTAGAAAAACATAAAAAAGAGAAAAAATAAGAAATATATCAAATTTATTATCAAATGAAAAATTAAAAAATGTGTCTCATAATATAAACATGGTCTTTTGTACAAATTTAAACTTTTCTTCATGTTTATCTTTTTCAAAATACTGTCATTTAATCCTATAGTAAAACTTTTTCCACATGAATCCGCAGAGAATTGGTGAAATTGCTAAGTAAACATTTTCCACAAAGAAGCATCTTGTTTGGTTTGGTTCAGTTTTATAGCATATCAACCCTTATTGGTTATTTAAAGCCAAATCCATTTTTAAACATATAAAAGGTTCTATTTCAAACAATTCAGTTTAGTATAAGTATAGTTTTTGTCCACACACAGTTAAATGTCAAAACAGTTCTATTTCAAACAATTCAGTTTAGCACAAATACATTTTACCCATAGATAGGACACTCTCAGGGGCTACCACTCTGAGCCAGAGTGGACCTGGAAGCAATGGCAATGGCATTTCCCTAAGGGCACCTCTGGTGGTGTAACGGTTAGCAAACTAGACTAGTAAACCTACACGAGTAAGTTTGAGTCTCATTGGGTGCCCCATTCATTTGGCCTTGTGCTACATCGAAGGAAAGAGCTTCGTAAATTACAACTCTGCATTTCCTTAAGCTCTAGTATTCATGGAGCCTCACCATCAGATTGTTTAGTGTTATATCCAGGACACTAATTGGGAGCTTCTTACCCCTCAGCTGAGAAGCAGTCAGTGTATTCAGCAACCCCAAACAACTGGGCCAGAAGTATGTTGAGTAAAATTTTCAACAGGAACTCTACAAAGATTGGTTATTATTGAATGAAGAATATTGATCTTGGTTGATGTGGAGAAGTGTTCTCCAGGTCAGTAAAATGTCTCCCTCTAGTTGAGAAATCGAGAGTTTACATTGGGCGTTGACAGACTTCCGACCAAGTTGATTTGGTACAAGGTCATTTTATAGTGGGTAGCCATACACAAATTGAGATTGATGAGTGGCTATTACAAAAAATGATTGGTCAAAGCAGGTATTGCTTGGCTGAAGGCCTCCAAGGACCAGGCAATCAGCTTAATATTCCCCATATGGTGTTTGCACCAGGTGGCCCCCAGAAAACCTGAGTTAGGGCTAAAATCCATGAGATTCCCAGAGATTGAATTAATTCATCTGTAGACCAAACAAAGATTGTCTCATGAAATGAAACCAACATTTTTTTGCCAGTAGACAAACCACCTGTCTTTCATGCCAGATAGTTGGGAAAATTTATGATCCCTTGGCCTTAGGGAGCAGTCATCCCAGGTTTTTGCCTGCTTGCAGGACGAAATTTATTGATTGGTGCCTGAGGCATCCCACAAATGGAATGCTGAAACGGTCAAATTATTTTTTCATCTGCCATACATGAGTCTCGATTTTTGCATGGCCTCTACATTAAAACAGCCTTGTGGGAAGCCGGAATAATAACCTCATGAAATGAAACCAGGGATTGACTGAAGGAGTCAAACCACAGAAATATGCAACCAGTGTAAGAACTCTTCATTTGAGCTCCATAATCATCAGCTACATTATATTTTCAGCAGAGAACAGATATGCAAAATTGTTGGTCAAAATCTTTATCAAGAAAATAGATTTTCTTTTTTAAATGACCCAGTTGCTTTCTGTATCACTCCACAAGAATACTTTATACAAGTTAGAGTAATAAGTAATAAAAAAAATTTTCATTAGATGCAGAAAGTTCTTTTTAAATTGAATCTCTTCAAAATCTTGATGGGATTCTTTGCATTACGGATTAGTGATCATCCATTATTCCAATGGTTAATGAAATATCTACATAAGTAGCCTTGTGCCAGGCTAGGCTAAGCTTTGTAAACACTTCACACACACACACACACACACACACACACACACACACACACACACACACACACATGAGGGGAAGCAGAAATACCTGATAGTTGTTAAATTTAAAAACAAAGCACAAAATAAAAAAAAAAACTTTGAAATTTAAATAGTGTTTTTGCTCCAGCCAAAACACACATACATACCCACACAATGTTAGTATTTCACACTATACTAATGCCCACCTCTTCTCTCTCCAGTTATAAATAAATTGTAGTGCATTCTTGGTTCTTTAACCTTGGCTAGGCAACTAATGTAGGAAAAGGAAAACTCTGGATTCAAACCAGCTTTACTCTACTTAAAAATTGTTGGAGAGGATTTGGATAAATCCAGTCACTTTTTCTTTTGTTTACAGTTATCTAAAATTAGATATTTAAAATTTTGGGGCTCATACCTACAGCTCCCTGTTTTTTTGCAGGAAATCATTACTGCCTTATTATTTCTGGCAATTATTCTTAATAAACTAAAAAATAAGACTCTGTTGATAATTTTGGTAATTACACTTTTTCTATTGTATTACATTGGTAAGTATATTGTTAGAAATGTCTTGTAGGCACTTGTTCCAGGATAGAATTCAAAACACATTGATTGTTAAAAGAAGTTGACGAGGTTGGTTGGTAGGTTGGGTTTTATGGTATATCAACTCTTGTAGGTTATTTAATGCCAAATCCTGTGAACACATTGGTATATTAAATATATGAGTTGCAAATGAATAGTTTGTTGATAACATTTTTAAATGTTATTTAAAATTCATTTGTTTGCAAACAGTTGAATGGTTTCAAGTATTTCTATAGAACATTAACAATTTAATTTAACATCCATCATTTGTTTGTTCTCAGTTAAATGGTTATCATCATCATCATGTCGTGTCTGTCGCTAGCACAGATATCCCTGACCATCTCAAAGCCACTTTTCCCTATCGTTCATCGCCTCTGGCAGGTCTTCAGGGCTACACCCCGTATCCTCACATAGCTGCTGTATGTATGTTCGAGCTGGTCGTCCTGCTCTTACTCGGCCATATGTGGGGGTCCATAGGAGTACATCACTTATGAGCTCGTCCTTGCTTCTCCAGCAGTGTCCTGCATGTCTGGTTCGTCTAACTAGGATAGTTTTCATGATGGGAGGCAGGTGGCCGTATAGTTGGTGCCTTGTGAGGTGTTGCCACCAGGACTTGTTCAATATTGCTTGCAACATTCTTGTGTAATTGCCATCTAGCTTCTTCTCCAGCCGTTTTGTTAGCGTCCAAGTAGTGTATCCATACAGCAGTATTGACACGACCGCTGCCTGGAATAAACTGCATTTCATTTTATCGGTCAGGTCTGATTTCCATATGATCGATAGCCTATCAATAGCTGTCCATGCCTTCATTAGCCATGTGTCGATAATAGTTTATAGGTAATCTTAATTCTAAATGAATTAAAGCTAATTTGTTAGCACACAAGTATCTCTATCATTTGCCCACAGTTAAATGGTTTCAAGTATTGCTATCTAATACTAATAATTCTACTTAGTATTAATCATTTGTTAAACACAGTTAAATGGTTTCAAATATTGCTCATACTAATAGATTTATTTGCTCTGTTATATGGTTTCAAGTATTTTCATTTAACACTAATAATTCTATTCAACACTATTCATTCATTTGAAGACAGTTATTGCTATGCAACACCAATAATTTGATTTTTGCAATCAGTTAAATGGTTTCAAGTAATCCTGTCAAATATAAATAATTCTATTTAGTATTAATCATTTGTTTGCGTACAGCTAAATGCTTCAATTATTGATATTTAACACCAATAGTTTTATTGGCACACAGTGCAATAGTTTCAAGCATCATTACGTAATACTAACAATTCAATTTAACATCAGTCATTTGTTTGCACACAGTTAAATGGCAAAGTAGTTCTATTTGATCCATAGATGGGACCATATCAGGTACTACAACTCTATGTCGGAGTAAACCTGGCAGCAATGGCAACTAAGGGATATTCTCCAGGACTGGAGCCTCACCATCAGATTGTTTAGTGTCATATCCAGAACACTCATTTAGGAGAGGTCTTACCCCTCAACAGAGATGCAGTCTGTGTATTCAACTGTCCCAACTGATTGGGTTGGGAGTTGACAAACACATTTTGTTTTAGATTCCCATGTTGGGTTTTTTGCCGATAAAGTCTTCACCTCTCTTTTTGGATGAATGAGATATTCTTTAGCAAAGTCATTTCACTGTAGTTTCTTGAGGGTTTTGACCCCTTTATGGAGAAAGGTCAAAATGATATGCAACTGTTTTGCTTCAAGTCTGGATCTCAGCTGACTTTTAGAATCTAACTCCTGGACTCCATCTCACACAACGCATATCTCTCACCCAATCAGAGTTCAGCTCACATAAGATTTATTTCTTCTTGGTTTAACATTTTCAGGTGACACAAAGGTTGTCACTTGATCCTGGGCAGAACTCAAAAATCATTTTTTGAAATATATCAAAAATTAAGAAGGGATTGTCAGTGGTCAGGAATTAATGTAAATATTACAAACAAAATATTATCATTTACTAAGCTTAGTTTAGTTTAGTTTGGCACAAGGCCAAAAGTATGGAGCACATACTTTTAATCTAAAAATGATCTACTAGCCTATCTACTGGTAAGAAATGAACTCAATGACAAAGGTTTGCTAGCCTCTCAAAAACCAATGAAATTCAGTAAGAAAGGGATTGTCGATGGTCAGGAATTGATATAAATATAACTAATTGAAGAAGGCTAAAAAATGCATTGTTAACGATTTTCTTATAGAAGTGTTTTGAAAATCAAGAAAAAAAGGATTGTCAATGGTCAAGATTTAATGTAAGCATTACTGATAGATAAAGTGTTGACCTCAGGGTAACATATCCGTCGTAAGCTTCTGTACCGGTGGCCAGCTACTTGGCTATTGTCCTATAGATATGGATTTTTTTTTTTTAGCGAGGATGGGCAGTTTTGTTGGTATCTTTTTTACAGCATTGTTTTACTAGCTTATGGTAGAATTTATTTTTTGTTTTGTCTTGGGGGAGGGGCTGTTGTCTTGCTTATCATTTGATCCATTGATGGGATCCTAACAGGTACTACCACTCCAGGTCAGAGTGGTCCTGAGAGTAATAACAATAAAGGACTACTACATGTTCCTCAAAGATCAAGGACTGAAAACTCACAATCAGATAATTCAGTGTCATATCCAGGACACTCATTGGGAGGGGGCTTAACCCTCTTCAGAGATGCTGTAGATGTATTTCACAATCACATGGGTTCATTTATATTTCATCAATCCAAACTTGAACAAAAACTGGAAGAATATTGTAGATTTTATTAAAAAGCAACATTAAGATGAAATGAAACTAGTTAAAAAAATAATTATAATAATAAAGAATATGTTAACTCAATGTTGTGATAAAAAGCAATAGTAATAAAATGGAATGAAGTAAAATAAAGTTAGCAACCTTAGTCAGGGGTGACCCTGAGGCTCCCTTTTCAATAGCTACTACATCGAGGTGTAGGGGAGGGCACAACTCCATTCCCTGGATTGCTCCACTTTACCCTTGATTCTTACCTTATAATGCTGAGTGTTAAGCAAGGTGGCATCTAGTACCATCTTTTGAGTCTTTGATATGACTTGACCTGAGATTGAACCCTGGTCTTCTGGACCATTAGCAAACACTCTACTCATTCGAACAATGGCCTGGTTTGATGGAATGAAACTAGCCGTAAAATTTGAGACAGTCCAGACTATGGTACAGCTGAGACTGGCAAGAATACATTGAAGAGTTCTGGAAAGCCCAGGAAACTTGCTGTCACTTAGACTCAAATGAAAACCACCCATCACTACTTGTGTGAAAAACTTGCAAGAAGGGATTTACTCATAGAAATGATAATAAAAATAATACCAATTCTAGTTGGTGTCTTTGGAATGGTCTACAAAAGCCGGAAAAAGAGACTGGAGACCAGAATCAGAATTAAGACCATCCAGACCACTGCAGTATTATGATCAACAGAAATACTTAGGAGAGTCCTGAAGACCGGAGAAGACTTGCTGTCATTCAGACTTCAGTGAAAAATCAAGTTAAAACTTTCAGATTGATGATGATGATAATAATAATGATGATAAAACAAATGCTGCCAACTACCAAAACAATCACATAATAAGCAAATATAGCAAACTAATGCAAAAACAAAACAAGACTAGACATGACAGGGAAGGAAAGGTGATTCACTGGGAATAGTGCAAGAAATTGAAATTGGACAATTCTACCAAATGGTATATACACAAACCAGAATCCATCCTTGTGAATGAGACACACAAAATTCTCTGGGATTTTGAGATACAAACAGATCACCTAATCTCGGCCAGAAGACCAGATCTTGTGATAGTTAAAAAGAAAAAAAGAGAACCTGTAAAATAGTGGATTTGGACAAGTACTTAGACCTTGCTAAAGAACTAAAAAAATCTGCGGAAAATAATTGTAATTGGTGTGCATTTGGAACAATCCCCATTAGCTTGATAAGGTGACTGAGTTAAAAATTGAAGGATATCCTGAAACCATCCAAATTACAGCATTGCGAAGATTTGCCAGAATTCTGAGAAGAGTCCTGGAGATTTGAGAAGACTTGCTGTCGCTCATGACCATCAGTTCATGCAGGTGTGAAAAACTCGCAAGGAGTAGTAGTAGTAGTTATAATAATAATAAAAATAATAATAATTTGATATACAAACGGATCATTTAATCTCGGCCAGAAGATCAGACCTTATAATAATCAACAAAAATAAGAAAATCGGAAAAATTGTCGACTTTGCTGTCCTGGCTGACCACAGAATAAAACTGAAAGAATATAAAAAGAGAGATAAGTACCTTGACCTTGCTAGAGAATTAAAAAAACTATGGAATATGCAGGTGACAATTATACAAATTGTGATTGGTGCTTTTGGCACGGTAACTAAAGGATTATTAAAGGGTCTGGAAGATTTGGAAGTTGGCGGCCGAATGGAGACCATCCAAACAACAGCATTATTGAAAATGGCCAGAATACTGAGAAGAGTCCTGGAGACTTGAGGAGACTTGCTGTCACTCAAACTCCAGTGAAAGACTATCAGCTTATGCTGATGTGAAAAACTCTAATAAATAAAAATAATATAATGAGGATGATGGGGAATGTATCATCCCAGAGGGTTCTGATAAAAATCAACGATAAGACAGAATAAAAAAGCAAATAATAATAATAATAATAATAATAATAATTGGAATTAGTAGCAGGAGGATAAACCCTAGCAGAGGTGAAAATCCAGAGGCATCTTCCAGAGAGATACTCACCCTTGCCACAGATATTTGTTCTAACAATAATGACACTAAAGTGTATTTTGCTATTCTGACTAGCCACAGAGTGAAAATAAAAGAAAGGAAAAAGATAGACAAATACTTGGATCTTGCTAGAGAACTAAAAATAACTGTGGAACATGAGGATGATGGTAGTACCAATTGTAGTTAGAGCACTTGGAACAGTCCCCAAAGGTATGGAAAAAAGATTGGTGGTACTGGATATCAGAGGAAGAATCAAGACCGTTCAGACCACAGCACTGTTAAAATCAGCCAGAATACTGAGAAGAGTCCTTCCCATCCGAGGGCACTTGCTATCACTCAGACTCCAGTGAAAGACCCCCAGCTAATGCTGGTGTGAAAATCTTACAAAGAGTAAAATGATATTTTAATATCCAAAGAAAGCTAACTCCAATTTGTTAGGCCTCCCTCTATCCATCTTCCTCACCTATCAGAACAAAGTGAGGGGTAATATGAAAAAAGAAAATATTTACTTCAATTCTCATTGGGACAAGAGACCCAAAACAAGAAAATAACACTTCAATTAAAACCACTTGTTTATAATGAAGTGAAAAACTCACAAAGAATTGGTTTAGTTTAGTTTCTTTGTTGAATGATATATCAACTTTTAGGGGTTATTTAATGCCAAAACCATCCTTTTAGAAGGACAGCAGTAGTGGTACTATTCAACTCATAGTTTGTGTGATAAGAAAGTTTATGCCTTACCTCAGGATATTAATTTGAAAGTGAATGAGATAGCATGCTTATTGTGGGAAGAACTGAGGCTGTCCAGACCACAGCACTGCCGAAATCAATAAGAATACTAAGAAGAGATCGAGAAAGCTCAGGAGATTTGTTGTCAATCACACTTCAGCAAAAAACCACCAATTACAATTGGCGTGAAAATCATGTAAGGAAGGATGAATCAATCAAGAGAATTGGGTTTAAAAGCAATAGGAATAAAATTAAGTAAAACTGGCAATAAAATGATAATAATGAAAATGTTTCCACTTTTTGAGGGTGCGTGTGTCTTTTTTGGTGGGTGATTTGGCAATTTGGCAGAATTTTTTTGTAATGCTGGGTAATATTGCAGTAGTCATTTTTTTTTTTTGTCTTTTTTTTGCTTTTTTCTTCTTTTATTTATTCAAAATTTATTTTTCTTTGAAACTTTCATATTTTGTCGGTCCAACCTCAAAGAACAGTTGGAAGAATGTTGTGATTTCATCTGGTAAATAAAAAGAAAAATAAATTACTTGATATGAAATTTTTACTATATTTTTGCTATTCATTTCAATAATAAAATCATTTACAATGCAATTCTATGGTAAAATTTTTGCAATACATGTCTATAGTAATGTCATTTACATTGTAGTGCTATCATAAAATCATTTCAAATTCATTTCTATCATAAAATCACTTACCATGCATTTTTGTGCCAAAATCATTTACAATGTGAAACGGTTTTCAATCTGAGTCCAGTTGGCTAGGGCTATAGAATACACTGATTTCATTTTTGCAGAAAGTTAAAACCCCTCAATGAGTATCCTGATTATGACCCTAAATGATCTGATGGTGAGGCTACAGTAATGTTGGAGCTTTGGGGAATGTGGAGTACCCCTTCATTGCCTTTGCTCCCTGGTTCACTCAGGCCCAGAGTGGTAGCACCTGATATTATGGGTCAAATAGAAGCGTTTGGTATTTAAACTGAGTATAAACAAATGATTTATGCTAAATTGAATTGTTAGAAATAGAATTGTTTGATCATTTAACTGTGTTTAAACAAATGACTAATGTTTAATTGAATTGTTAGTGATACATAGCAATACTTAGAACCACTTAACTTTATTGACTAATGCTAAATTCAATTGTTAGTTTAATCATCAAACTGTTTGTATCTACAAAATGTTTATAAATCATATATTTGATAAACAGGATTTGGTATTAAATAACCAACAATGGTTGATATGCCATAAAACCCAACCAACCAACCTTTTCAATCAGTAATGAAAACAAACTTAGGAAAATTCTACACGTTCACTAGTTTAATTTCACTGGGAAAAAAATTTTCTCAAAACTTTTTTTTAAGATTTGAACTAATTCGAACCTCAAACTCACAACAATTTTTATATTTAAAAAAAAAAAACAATCATCTCACATTTCATAAAAGGTGGGGTTCACTTTCACATTCTATTTTAATGTAGAATGATCACCTATTTCTGGAAAAGTTAGCTGTGGAAAAGACAAGTGACCAGACATGTCTAATTATCATTATTCTTTTTACTTCAGGGGGAGGGTTGTTTTTTTTTTATTCTTGTTCTGGAAAGGGTGATCATTCTACATAAAATTTAAATGTGAAGGTGAACCTCACTCCTTATAAAATGTAAATTTCTTTTTCAAAAATATAAAAATTGCATTGAGATTGAGGATCTAATTAGTTAAAAAAAAATAACTAAAAAAAATTTTTTCCAGGTGAATTTAAATGGATGTATAATAATACCTAAAAACTCTTTCTAATATATTCCTATAATACGATCATTTCCAATATATTCCTATAGTTTAAACAGATGCTATTTATTGCCACAAAGGGAGCCACCATACTAAAACTGAGTATATATATTTTAACAACAGTTTTGCAGCCAACAAAGTCTTAAACTTTATTGGGGACATGGCCATTGGTCGTTTTTTATGGCTCAACCTTTGAAGGTAATTAAATGCCAAATTTTATTCACACACACACACACACACACACACACACATATATATATATATATACACAGAGTTTGTTGGTAACAACAAGTCAGAGCTTGTTTGTTTGTGCATAGTTAAATGGCTTCAAAAATGACTATTTGTTATTGTCACACTGTAGTATAGCCATGACACAACTACACAAATATACGGATATGCAAAATGTTAATATGCATAGAAATCCTGAAACACTGACGACTTTCTTTAGTTCAGGTACGAAACGTTTATTAATTTTTTTTACTTTTAGTTTTTCGACACAAGGAGAGAGACACAATTTTTACTATGCTAACTGTTCCTACATCGTCCTTCAGTCAACTCCCCAGCGGAACTGGCCAGCCCAGAGTCCAATCTCAACTAACTGACCCAACAAACGTGCCATGCATCCCGTAGTCCCCAGCTTGACTGCCCTTGCTCAGGTTCAAATCTCAACTAACTGCTTTTTTCAAAAATCACCAAAATTCCCAGCCCATCACTTCTGGGCATGACGTCATTCACACCCCATTTCCTATCTGGGGTTTTTATTATGACATTTGTGATTGTTACATCCTCCATGCGCATGTGTGAACACCTGCACTAAGAGCCAAACAGTTCAAAGCCTAACCAAACCAAATGATAAGATATAACCAACAAAAAATGATAATATAAAAAAAATCATTCCACAATTCTATAACAACACAGTTAAATGGGTTTTAAGTATTGCTATCTAACACTACTCATTCTATTTGCACACAGTTAAATGGGTTTAAGAATTGTAAATGATTAAATAGTCTGACCCATAGATGGGACGTTATCAGGAACTTCCACTCAAGGTCAGAGAGAACCTGTGAGTAATGGTAATGAAGGAGTACTCCACATTCACCAAAGCTCTAGGAATGATTCTCTCTGACCTGGAGTCGTAGTACCTGATAAGATCCCATCTATGGGTCAGATTGAACTTTTTGACCAAGAACGGTTTAACCATTTAACTGTATTCAAGTAAATGTCTAATGTTAAATTGAATTGTTAGTGTTACATAGCCATACTTGAAACAGTTTTAATTGTGCACAAACAAATTAGCTCTAACTCATTTAAAAATTAGGTTAACTACAAACTATTAACTTATGAATCAAATATATATATATATATATATATATATAAACTGCACTAAAACGAAGATGAACAAACGTCCAATGTAATGTCTGCTTTTAGTTGATCTGGTGTATATATAGATATATATTTCTTTTAAATACCCTGTCCGGTGGCAAAAGCTGCTTGGTAGCGCCAGGAGTGGCAGTACCACCTCGAGCAACTAAAACTGTGTTATCACCATGGTTGGTGGCTGATGCGGACAGAGTATCACACTTTCTCACGTTGTATGATGAAAAAAAAATATATGTATATTCATTTAACTGTGTGCAAGCAAATTACTGATGTTAAACTGAATTAATACAGGGTGATCCAAAAAAAAGCAGGACCCATATATTTTTGTAGAAGTAATATGGGTTCTGTTTTTTGGGGGGTCACCCTGTATTAAATAGCAATACTTGAACCCATTTAACTGTGTGCAAACAAATGAGCTCTGGCTCATTTGAAAATGTTACTTACAAACTATTTGTTTACAAAACATATATTCAATATATGATTTGTTCACAAATTATATATTCAATATATGTATACTGGATTTGACATTAAATAACTTACAATGGTTGATATGCCATTAAACTCAATCAACAATCAATGATTGTTACTTGAAACTATAAGTGAAGTTGATTGATTTTAACCTTTATAACGATTTCTAAATTCTTTGGCAAGTTAAAGTACGACATTCAATATTATATTTTCTCGTTGGTCCAGTACCTTCCTGGATATATTTGCTGTCTGTATTAATTTGCTTTAAATTAATTAATGATAGCAATCACCTGATATATTCAGCCTGAAAAGAAAAAAAATTAGATCTGCGTCTTCTTAACAAGTGTCAAAGGTGACATGTGAAGTAGGCGGTTGAATGGTAATTATAAATTTTTACTTGCAGCACCACACTTTCTTCTGTATTGACAATATCTACAACTGCAACAACTACTACTAAAACTACTGAACAGTGATATATGGTAAAATAATTTTCAATTCCTCACAGTTGTAAAACTTATTTGCTATATCTATATAAAATCATTTTAACTCCAGAGCTATAATAAAACTCTTTCCAGTGTTTTTCTATAATAAAATCATTTGCAATGTATTCCTGTAATTTAAGTAGATGCTGTTTACTCTCAGCAAGTGTTCTACTGCACTTGACCCTTGAATACACATCAAACACACTCAGAATATATGATATTTGATATTAATACTACTAATAATAATCCTATGTAGTGAAAAAATTAACTCATCTGATTTCACAAAGTTTGGTAACATGTGGAGACATGCCACTAAAAATAGTCATTTTGTCACACTGGAATAGTTTTTTTCATTACTTTTATGTTAAAATATAGTTGTTCAGTGTTTCTTTTTATACAACTATTGTTACAGGGTGCAAGCACACATTTATCTTACCTATATATGTATAAGTAAAGTTTGCAACCATAGTCGAGGGTGACCCGAAGGCTCCTTTTTCAATAGCTATTCCACCAAGGTGTAGAGGAGGGCGCTACCCCTTTCCCTGGATTGCTCCACTTTACCCTTGATCCATACCTTATAGTGCTGAGTGTTAAGCAAGGAGGCATCAAGGACCATTTTTTTAGTCTTTGGTATGACTCGACCTAGGATTGAACCCTAGGATTGAACTCTCTAACCGCTATAAATATATATGTATATATATATACAGAGAGAGAGAGAGAGAGAGAGAGATTTGGTTTGGTTTAGTTTAGTTGCGCTTTATGACTTATCAACCCCTGTGGGTTATTCAATGCCAAATCCTGTATACATATATATATATATATATATAATGGTAAGCAAATAACTTATAGGTAACATTTTTAAATAAGCCAGAGCTCATTTGTTTGTGCACAGTTAAAGGGTTTCAAATACTCTTAGCAAATTCTATTTAAAATTTATCATTGATTTGCACTCATTAATCGGTTTCTTTGTTTAATGGCATATCAACATTTAAGGATTATTTAATGCTAAATCCATTCTTGTAGAAGAATAGCAGTGATATTATTTAACCCATAGCAGGGCTGGATAAGGGAGGAATTCATACCTTACCAAAGGATATTAGACCAAAAATGAGCATGAGAGTGCTACTGGAGTTTGAACTCGCTTACCACAAAGCAACAGTCCAACACTTTAGTCATTATGCCATGAGGACTCCCCTGTTTGCACACAGACGATTGGTTTCAAAAATTTCTATCTAACACTATTAAAAAAAGTAAGTAAGTAAAGTTGGCAACCTTAGTCAAGGCAAGGGCAACCCAAAGGCTCCCTGTTCAATAGCTACTACACCAAGGTGTAAGGGAGGGCACTACTCCTTTCCCTGGATTGTTCCACTTTACCCTTGATACATACCTTATATTGCTGAATGTTAAGCAAGGAGATATCAAGTACCATTTTTAAAGTCTTTGGTATGACGCAACTAGGGAAAGAACCCAGGTCTCCCGGACCATTGGTGAACACTCTACCCACTAGGCCAAATTCTGTTTTATATTAATAATAATCTCTTGAAAAAGAAGCAACAGTTCTATTTGACCCAAATAAGTTCTACCACTCCGAGTCAGAGTGGACCTGAGAGTAATAGCAATGAAAGGGTACTCCATATTCCCCAAAGCTCCAGAACTGGAGCTTCAACATCAGATAGTTTAGTGTCATATTTGGGACACACATTGGAAAGGTCTTACCCTCTGTAGAGATGCTGTTGGTAAATTCTACAACCCCAGCGGACAGGACTGAGAGAGAGAGACGTAGAGAGATAGATTTGCGTGTGCAAACCAAAATTTGATAACTAAATTTATTCATTTATTATTAATCCCCTTGGAGGCACTTGTTGTATAACAGTTGTCATGGTGGGAACTCGATTACCCCAAGTTTGGAGCTACTCATGATGTGACAATGATTGTCTTAGAAAATGGACATGGTGAACAGAGTTCAAACCCTGGATGGGACTATTTGCATTTCACATAGTGCTAATACTCTAGGAAAAGTTATGCATCCAACTTTTCTCCCTCTAGCTATGGGTAAATAGTAGGGCTGGCTGTACTCTTTGGTATGGCAACTGGTCTAGGAGAAGGAAAATACTGAATTCTAAGCTGTTAAACTCAGTGTTGAGTAAATGAATACCTGAGTTCAAATCCTTGACAAAGCTGTTTGTATTTCCCAGAGTGCTAATACCATGGGAAAAGGTATGAATCTATTTTCCTTCAAGCTATGAGTAAATAGTGTGGCAAACTGGCTCTATAACCTTGGTTATACAACCGATCTAGAAGAAGGAAAACTCTGAATTCAAACCAGACCTTCAAAGAGATAGGCTCTACCAAAATACACAACATGAGCAGTGCCCTTATAACCAAACCAGTTTCAGACTAAAGCAATGTTTGTATATATATATACAAACATGGTTTATATATATATATATATATATATATCATCATCATCATCATCACATCATGCAGCCTCATAACTGATGTTCTACTAATTTCAACACATTTTCAAACATGGGTCAGATTTTCAAGTTGGTCAAGAACTTTGAAGCTTCATGACACTTGTGATAATCGTCAGGCAACGGGTTCCTCACCATCTGATCCTCTGATCAACCAGGAGGAATGAACACATGTTATCAGCAACTTTGCATGCCACATTCAACAGTGCCTTCAACTGAATGGCAGACATCTAGGGTGTGTATTCTAAAGCACCTGTTGAGATTCAAGATTAATTTGTGAGACTAAATGGTTGTAGATTCTAAAATCGTATTCTTTTCACATTCAATAAATGTAATTTCATTATTAAATCTTTTCTGGTTCTTAGTTGGTGCCCAATCATTTTTTAAAAATGTTGAAACACACTATATTTTCGGACTTCTAAACATGGACACACCAATGTTGATCGACTAGCAAAAACTTACATTTATCAGCTCTATGTGAACACTGAGTGCCAACTAGAGAACTTACCAAGAGGGATAGCTGATAGGGATTGATTGTGAGAGTAAGCAAAAGGAATCTGTGCCATCAGTACACCTTGATGATGATGATGATGATGATTTAAATGAAGTGGACATTAGCTGTTGATGTCATACAACAGCCATAACTCAAACAAAGATTGTGTTGGTTAACTGAGCAAAAACAGTACATTATAAGAGGATTTTTATTAGAGGAATACACTTGTAATGCCCTTAGAGAATAAAGTAATTTACAGTCTAATTTGTAAACAAATTCTGATTTTGTGGAATCTGAACATTTTTTTTATCAGAGATAACAAAGAAATAGCAATAAAAGCTTTTCACTTCTCCCTAAACAGAAGCATCAATATCATCATAGACAGTTGTTAATTATGATATGATAATTAGAATACTTTACTCTTTCCTAAATAGAAGCACCAATATCATCATGGACAGCTCTTAACAATCAAATACTTATTAAAACTGTTCATTCCTTCTTAATAGAAGCATCAATATCATCATGGATAGCTCTTAACAATCAAATACTAATCAGGATCCTTCACTCCTTCCTAAATAGAAGCATCAATATCATCATGGACAGCTGTTAACAATCAAATACTTATTAGAATTGTTCATTCCTTCTTAAATAGAAGCATCAATATCATCATGGATAGCTGTTATCAAATACTAATTAGAATCCTTCACTCCTTCTTAAATAGAAGCATCAATATCATCATGGACTGCTGTTTATAATCAAATACTTATTAAAATTGTTCACTCCTTCTTAAATAGAAGCATCAATATCATCATGGACAGCTGTTTATAATCAAATACTTATTAAAATCCTTCACTCCTTCCTAAATAGAAGCATCAATATCATCATGGATAGCAGTTAACAATCAAATACTTATTAAAATTGTTCATTCCTTCTTAAATAGAAGCATCAATATCATCATGGACAGCTGTTAACAATCAGATACTTATTAAAATTGTTCATTCCTTCTTAAATAGAAATATCAATATCATCATGGATTAATGTTACAATGACAACCCAATGGAATGTTGTGTTATCTAGTATATTTATGAAAGGTAAATCATACTCACCCATATAAGGAGGGTACCACTTGAAATATACAAAAGGGAAATAAAAGATGAGACCCCCAATTGTTATAAGGAAGGCATACAGCAGTCCAATTTGTGGGTTTTCAATAATTGGAGCCACAACCAGATAGATGGATATCAGCAACATAATCACAGGAATGAGAATAAAGACCTGCAAATGAAATTTTAATAAGATTATTCATCATAACCAGAAGTGGACCAACATTTTGGGAGCCTTAAGGACTCAGTAGTTATAGGGGTGGGCTTAAAAATCTGAATAAACTTTTAACTTCAATTTGAATTATTCGTATCCAGGGTATGGCACTAAACAGCGCCTATGTGTGAAACTTCAGGTCTGAAGCTTTGGGAATAGAAAATAAAGGGTGAAGTTCACTAGCATAGAAAACAGATACTGAAGTTCACCTATATAGAAAATAAAGGGTGAAGTTCACTAGGAGGGAAATAAAGAGCTAAGCTCATTGGGATAGAAAATAAAGGGTAAATTTCATCAGATTACAAACTGAAGGGTGAAGTTCATTGGTAAAGAAAATGAAGGGTAACGTTCAGGAGGAAAGAAAATGAAGGGTGAAATTTATTAGGATAAAAAATAATGGGCAAAATTCATCTAGATAAAAAGTGAAGGGCAAAGTTCACCAGGATAGAAAATTAAGGCCAAGTTTATTGGAATTGAAAATAAAAGATGAAGTTCATTGGGTGACAAAATCAAGGGTGAAGTTAAATAGTATCACTAAAAACGAAGATTAACGTCCAATGTAGTCTCTGCTCTAAATTCATCTGGAAAATATTCTGCGACTTGAGGTTTCTTGAAGTTTATAACAACATTCATCAGGCAGTTAATGGTGGCAAAAGCTGCTTGGTAGCACCAAGAGTAGCAGTACCACCTTGAGCTACCAAAACTGTGTTATCACCCCTGGTTGACAGTTGATGAGGGCAGGGTATCGCATGTGCTTTCACACGTTGTATGATGAAAAAAAAATTAAACAAAGAAAGAAAATTAAATTACCTACATGCAAAGTGCAGTGGATCATTTGTTTTATAATAGAATTGCACCTGACCAGAACATATTTCTACTTATTAATATTTTGATATTTTATGAATATTATTTAAGTATTCCTTGCATCTTACTTTCAGTCTGCTCAACAATTTACCCATAACAGGAGGAGAAGGTAAGAATAGAGGAATCCATATTTTCCAAAAAGTTGTTACTGTAGAACAAGTAGGTTTTTAATTCAAGGTTTTTTCCTTCTTGTAGAAAAGTGGATTTTTGAAGCTAATGAGAAGCCATATAATCAGATGTGCAACGAGTATTTGAAAATAAAGTAATTAAAAGGTTTTTATTTTACTTTTTTATTTTTAAAAAACCAGGTTAGAAACTTATGAAAAAAACTAACAACAGAAATAAATGTCAAAACTTGTTATAGGTCATTGCAAGTAAATATTACTTACAATTTGTCTAAAACTATGAGTTTATTTTGACAACCCTGGTGACAGGAGTCAAATCTACAGATTTGTCACTGAGCTGGTGAAAAAGAACAAAATCTGACTTTTAACTATTTCTCTGGTAAAGATACATTATGCCAAATTGATTTTGGTAATGTTTCGGTGATGTAATCCTTTAGGGGATAAGGATGACCCATTTGGAGATCATGTGATTGGTTTTAATGATACAGGTATAGACTGGTGGGTATCCAAGAAACAAAAAGGGCTGGTTTGAGTTCTCCATATAATCAGATGTGAAATAAGAACTTTTTAGTTGCAGCTGATGCAGTCACATGGTTCCCAGAGGAAGACGAGAGGCCCTTGGCAGAAGCAGTTGCGGCTTAGAAATTATTGGTTGAAGAAGTTAAGAAAAACAAGTGAGCTGGAGTTGCAGAATTCGGTGAGACAGTTGACTGAGACCACCCTTCCTTAAAACTACAAGCAGAATAGAAGATTGATGAATTTTGGAGAAATTTGCCAAAGTCACTGATGACCAAGTACCGTTAATTGAATTAATCTATAAGCTGAACTCCCATATTGCCTAAGTCTGACACAAGCTTTTCCTGAGCGCTTGGAATTATTAAGTTTTTGGTGATTGTTTCCAGAGTGTAGATATTTTCTTTTTCTGAAGTCTGGCTGTCATTGGACAGTTAATTTTGTTGCTGAGCTGAGTTTAACAACGGAGACATTTAAAAACAGAGACATTTCAGCTGAGACTCCTTCAGAATCTTAAAACACAATGTGGACTGAGAAGGAAACTTGATGAACGTCTGATGGAAGAGAGAAAGTGAATGCAAATCGACACAACAACCTTAATTGGTTGCTGAGTGACCAGAATTGACTCTAAGGATACACAGATATAGAACAATTTACATTTGGTACTCAGCCCAATAACAACAATACAATTGGTGCCATTACTCAGGATTTGACCCCCTGGTGTCCAGCAATAGTTTATATTCCTCCAGACAGGTTCACTTACCAACTAGGTTAAAGAGCCCAGCCTGACCTACACTTTAGCTGGAGAAAAATGATTGCATGCCTTTCACAAGATCATTAGTATGTTTCTTTGTGGGGTGGGGAGTTACTAACAGCATGTTACCTGTTTCTTTTTTTATGTCTTGCTTTTTTCTTCTCAGGTCTCGTTAACTACAAAGCTAGAGGCGTGAGTTACAAAGCAGTTATTGTTATAGAAATGAACGTGAGGTTATTTATGTTTCCTTTCATGCTGATACCATTTTGCAATACACAAATCTTTCTCTTCACTTTCAAGCTATGGGTAAATAGTAGGGTAGACTAAGTTCTTTGGCCTTGATACAACAATTAGTCTAGAACGAAAACTCTGAATTCAAACCAACTGTTCTCTAATTTTGTTGGGCAACCTGATTTCATTGTGGAGGCACTACTCATATAGTGTGTCTTAGGCAGAAATAGTCTGGTGGAGCCCATCCTTCTCCAGGTCAAAACTGGTTTTGAATTCAGAGTGTTCTTTCTTCTAGTCTGATTGCTTTACCAACGTTAAAGATCTGAGTCTGTCCAAATATTTACCCATAGCTAGAGGGAGAATAGTTTGATTCATACCTTTCCCATGAATGTTAGCTCTATCTGAAATGCAAACAGCTTCATTCAGAACTTGAACTTGTATAACCAAATCTACTTCCAGCGATGATAACCATAATGCCTTGAGCCCCTCCAACCGGTAACTTTGCTTAAAATGTGGCCTTGTGTCACAGCCTACTTGTGGCAAAGGGTTTGGATAAATATATTCAATGCTAGAGACTATAGTCTGACCTACTATTTAACAGTAGCCACAGGATAAAGAAGAGATGGAGTTATGTCTTTGCAAAGGGTGCTAGCATGAAGCAAAATGCAATTTGCTTTAAAAGTGGCCTTGTGTTGTATTCTACCTGTATCGAAGGGGTAGGGTAAATACATTCAAGGCTAGAGAGCCAGTCTGACCTACTATTTACCAGTAGCTGTAGGAGGAAGAAAAGATGGAGTCATGCCATTGAAAAGGGTGCTAGCATGAAGTGAAATGCAATTTGCTTAAAAAGTGGTCTTTTTTCACATCCTACCTGTGGCGAAGGGGTTGGGTAAATATATTCAAGGCTAGAGAGCTAGTCTGACCTACTATTCACCAGTACCTAGAAGAAGAAGAAAAGATGGAGTCATGCCATTGAAAAGGGTGCTAGATAGAAATGAAATGCAAGTTGCCATGTTCAGAAACTGAACTCGAATCATAGAGTCGATTTTCTATGACATTAACCATTATTCAAGCAATGCATTTTATCTAGCAGTTTGATATAACAGCAAACCAAAAGTCACATGCTCTTGTATGGATTCTCTTAAAAACATTCTTTATTTAATGGCATATCAACTCTTTTAGTTTATTTAATGCCAAAGCCATTCTCCTAGAAGAACAGTAGAGGTACTATTTAACCCATAGCTGGGAGGATAAGGGGGTTCATACCTTTCCCAAGGGTATTTGCCCGAAAGTGAACGTAATAGTGCGACTGGAGTACGAACTCGCGTACTACGATTCCGCAGTCCATCGCTTTAACCATTACACCACAAGGACATCCCCTTGAAAACATTCTGATTGTAAGAATAAAACTTACCTTGAAGGGCCTCTTGATCTCTTTCTTTGTAAATCGCATAACGATAAGAGAAAGGAAAGCACAGCCATAAAAGAACCAGGCAGTAAAACTGAAGAAGTCAATTAAAGAAGAAATGTTGCCAGGTATTATCATACACAGGGAAATCAAACTCTGCAGAAATAAAAAGAAAAGAAATTAAATCATTATTACACTTATCTAATGTAATATATCTTTAAACTTTAACGAAAAGATCACCCAGTCGACTTGGTCGGTAGAATACACTGACTACAGAGGGATAAACTCCCCTCCTTATGAGTGTCTTAGGTATGACTCTAAACCATCCGATGGTGAGGCTCCAGTCTTGAAGCTTTGGGAAATGTAAGCGCTCCTTCATTACTGTTACTCCCATGTCCACTCAGACTAAGAATAGGAGTAATTGTTAGTGTCCCATCTTGGGGTCAAGTAGAACTATTCTATCATTTACTATACTTAAAACCATTTAACTGTATGTAAATGAAAGAATAATGTTGACTAGAATTATTAGTGTTAGATAGCAATACTTGAAACCATTTAGTGTTCTGGGGATGACATTAAACTACATCAAATGGTGAGTTGCCAGTCCAGGAGTGGTATTTTTTCTTTTTTTCTAATACTTTGAAACATAGTAGCTTTAGTACATCAAAATTTTTCTTGGTTGGACTCTACAGTATATATTTACTCAACCCACCTGTCAGAAGGCTGACGGGACTCAAGGTCAATTCTTCAGTGGAGTACAGCTGGTTTGAATCCAGAGGTTTCCTTCTCCTGGACTGGTTGTCTAACTAAATCAAAAGAAACCTAGTCTGACCTACTATTTTCCCATGGCTGGTGATAGAAGAAGTGGATTCATACCTTTCCCAAGGGTATTAGCCCAAACGTGAACATAATGGAATGACTGTAGTTTGAACCCACTTACTTTGAGATCACAGTATAGTACTTTAACCACTATGCCATGGATATCCCCCCACTCCACAAAAGAGATGTATTTATACCTTTCCCAATGGTATTAGTTCAAACGTGAACACAATAATATGGATCAAGGGTAAGTAGAGCAATCCAAGGAAAGGAGTAGCACCCTCCCTTACACCTCAAGGTAGTTGCAATTGAAAAGGAAACCTTCAGTTCACCCACAACTGAGTTTCAAAAACTGCTGAGTGTTAAGCAAGGAGGTATCAAGTACCCTTTTTTGTGTCTTTGTTATGACTTGACCTGGGATTGAACCGTGGTCTCCTAGACCATTGACAAACACTCTAACCATTGTGCCAATATGTTGTAATTTCCATGGAAATAAATTAGATGAATTACTTTTGGAGCATGTCTCGTTTATTCAGTAGATTGATTGATCAATTTTAACGGCATGTCAAATCGCCTGGGGCTTATTTTAAACCAAGAGATTAGGGAACCATGGTCATTGTTCGTTTATTTTTGTTTCTTTAGACGTTTTGCTTTTTGTTCGTTTGTTTTTCAGTGGGAGTTCATTGTTGGTTTATTTTTTGTATTTCATTGGTGGGGGGTTGTTTTTTAGAGTATTTTAGGTTTGTTTGTTTTTTGTTTTTTGCTCACGATCGATCAACCAATTAATCAATGGAGTGGGGAACATTTTCAAGTTTAAGGGCCACATTTAAATTTATTGTCAACTAAATAAAATGGCCAAGTATACTTTACTAAGTCAACAACTTTGGAAGAACTTCAAGGGCGAATACATTTAGTTAGTTTCTTGTATTACGATCTAACACTAATGATTCTATATAAGTAAATAAAGTTGGCGACCGTAGTTGAGAGCTACCCGAAAGTTCCCTTTTCAATAAATACTTGACTTTTTTCTCTCAAAAAGGAATCATGGTATAACCAGTTGACTGATTGATTCATTTCAACAGCATGTCAAACCGTTTGGGGTTATTTAATGCCCAGAAGTCAGGGAATCGCATTCATGGTAAATTCAAATTCCCATTTTATATAATTGTTTCTGAAGAGTTTTTTCTTTCCTTCCTTCTTTCTTTTTTCCTTCCTTCTTTCCTTCCTTCTTTCTTTTTTCCTTCCTTCTTTCCTTCCTTCTTTCTTTTTTGTAAACGGTTCAATCAAATACAAGTATTTTTTAAACAGATCTATTTGACCCATTGATGGAACCCGAACAGGTACTAACAGTTCGGTTCATAGTGGACCTGGGAGTAATGCCAATGAAAGAGTACTCTACACTTCTCAGATCTTCATAACGGGAACCTCACAAGCAGAAACAAATTAGAGTCATATTCTGATTAACCCTTTAGGGAGGAGGGAGTCTTACCTCTCTGCAGGGGGTATTGTCAGCATATTCTAAGCCCCACCAACAAGGCAGTGGTAAATAAAAGTATCTGGAATTAATTACATATACATACCGTTACTAACAACGATAAGATAGGAGTTTTCTTAGTCAGGTGCAAATGAGCCAATACTTCTGGTAGGTGACCTTCTCGCGCGGCTGCATAAGCAAGTCTGTGAAATAAAAAATAAAAATAAATATATATATATATAACTGCAGGGTGATTGAAAAATAACCCCCTATTTTAAAATTTTAATAATCTATTTCTTAACTGTAATTTTTACAAGACATGAATAAAAAAAGAGAGCTTATAGCAGGGAGTTTTATTTAAAATCAAATATCGGCACTATTATTCGCTACTTGCAACTCAAGATGCCTGGGAACCACATCAACTAATAACCCTTGTAAGATGGAAGACAGTCGGTGTAATCTACAGCCCCGGTCGACAGGGCTATTATTTGATATCAAGTATTCCTATCCAACACTAATAATTTCTATACAGCTATATGATTCAAAATAACTATTTCCATTTAATAATACGCATTTGTTTGCCCACTGTTTAAGTAACGAATAATAATCCTCAATAATCAATTATAGTTGCATGTAACTATTCTTAATACAAATAATTTACAGTTATATAGTATCAAGTATTCCTATCTAATATAAATAATTTTCAAACAATTATTTGACCAATATATAGGACCCTAGCAGTTACCACTGAGTGAACCTGAGAATAACGCCAATACAAAAGGACTCCACATTCTACTGGGTGCATCCTTTTTGTATGTGTGGGTACTCCTCTGAAGAGATGCAGTCAGGCTCGAACCAATATGGAGTCACTTTTCAATCACCCTATATAATAATGTGGCGGTACAATGGAATCATCAAGTTAGAAGAAAATTCATAGACATTCACTATAAAATTGTCACCCGTGTCAATGACAGCGTAAATCACACACCGAGATGATAAATCCATTAAAGGGATCCAGACTTCTACAGTAAGCAGGTTTGGTTTGGTTTGGTTTCTTTGTTTAATGGCATACCAACCTTTTGTAGGTTATTTAATGCCAAAGCCATTCTCCTAGAAGAGCAGTAGTGGTACCTTTAACCCATACCTAGGAGGATAAGGGGGTTCATACCTTTCCCAAGGGTATTTGCCCGAAAGTGAACGTAATAGCGCGACTGGAGCACGAACTCGCTTACTACGATTCCGCAGTCTATCGCTTTAACCATTACACCACGAGGACACACCCGCATAGTATGCAGGATTCCTTTGTTTATCAGTATGGATTATGTTAGATGTTGACTTAACTTTCCTATCATCTCGTCATATAATTCAAATTAACATCGGGGGGGTGTCCTTGTGGTGTGATGGTTAAAGTACTGGACTGTGGGGTCGTTGTAAGCGAGTTCGAACTCCAGTCGCGCTACTACGTTCACTTTTGGACAAATACCCTTGGAAAAGGTATGAACCCCCTTATCCTCCCAGCTATGGGTTATATAGTACCACTACTATTCTTCTATAAGGATGGATTTGGCATTAAATAACCCAAGAAGTTTGATATGCTATTAAACAACAAAGTAAACAAATTAACATCATTGGATTAACGTTTCATTATTTAGATTGTGTACAATGATTTCGCAAGTGAATTTCATGGAAGTTTCACGCTGCTTAACGTTCAGCATATTGATGTGTCATCTTGTCAACTAGTTTAAATCTGATATCATTGAATTAATGCTATGCGACTGGACTGTTGTGAATACGACAAAGAATTACAAGAAGAGGCGGCATCTTGATCTGACATTCTCATAAAGTGAAGAAAAGTCAAGTAAGTACTGTAATATGCTGCCATTGCGCTCTAGTTTACTGATGATGTTTTTTTGGCGCCAAACCATCTCTATCTCGAGAGTCAACATTAGGTAAAGGCTTTACTGGCCTCATAGTTGTTGCTGTTGTTGTTGTATACTACCGTAAGATCTTGACAAACAATGAGGAAAATGTATATATAAAAATACAATCATAATCTTTTTCTTCGGCGGTGACGATTGTGTGAAGCAGGAGAACAATCAGAAAGAGTTCGCACACACAAAGGAGCTGTCGGGAGTCAGAATAGCCAGCGGAAACTGAACTTCAGCTAAAATCCTAAACTTTATATTGTCTTAAAACTCCAACGCGACCCACATGACCACGCCTCTTCATCTACGCAATACTTGTTTTTCATTGGCCATGGTTTACACCCACATAATGCTTGTTCTCCATTAGCCACAGCTTACACCCACACACTTTTTATGCCTCGAGTATCATGCCCATGCATTACTTGTTCTGCGTTGGTGACACTTTACGTCCACGCATTTTTTTATCTCTCGGGTATCACGCCAATGCATTTCTGTTTTTTCCATTAGTCTCTTTCTTAATTTTATCAACGACCAGATGTACCTGTCAACTTCATCAGCCGGGTAAACTGCCGGTTAATGCAATACATTACAGTTGTTGTTGTCGTTGTTGTTTGTATTTATCCAAACCCTTCACCACAAAGTCAATTTATAAGCAAAATGGGTTTGACATTTTTTATAAACTTCATTCAAGAATGTTGGAGTTGACTCATGGCTTTCAGATTTCTTACTGCTGCCATTGGTCTATTTTCTTGTTAAGGTAAAAAGTAAGTTTTGCATATTGATTTTCAACAAAGACGGATGTGTTTTCATCTTCATCATATAAGCATCCGATGTCAGCATCACAATCACTAAAATGGAGAGGGAGTCCTTATGGTGGAATGACTAACATACTGGACTGTGATATCAGAGTAAGTAAGTTCAAACTCCACTCGTGCTATAACGCTCACTTTTGGACTAATGCCCTTTGAGAAAGGTATGAACTCCGTTATTCCCCCATCTATGAGTTGAAGAGTACCACTACTGTCCGTCTTCAAGGATGGGTCTGAAATTTAAAAACAACTCACGAAGGTTGATATGCCATTAAACAAAGTAAACCTTATTCTCTCTCTCTCTCTCTCTGTTTTTCTCTATCTCTATTTCCCTCTCTACATGTTTAGCTTTTACTCCCTCCCTCTTACTTTTTCTCTCGCTATCTCTCTAACTCTGTCTCTCTCTCTCTCTCTCTCTGTTTTTCTCTATCTCTATTTCCTTCTCTACATGTTTAGCTTTTACTCCCTCCCTCTTCCTTTTTTCTCTCGCTATCTCTCTAACTCTCTCTCTCTCTCTCTCTGTTTTCCTCTATCTCTATTTCCTTCTCTACATGTTTAGCTTTTACACCCTCCCTCTTCCTTTTTTCTCTCGCTATCTCTCTAACTCTCTCTCTCTCTCTCTCTCTCTCTGTTTTTCTCTATCTCTATTTCCTTCTCTACATGTTTAGCTTTTACACCCTCCCTCTTCCTTTTTTCTCTCGCTATCTCTCTAACTCTCTCTCTCTCTCTCTCTCTCTGTTTTTCTCTATCTCTATTTCCCTCTCTACATGTTTAGCTTTTACTCCCTCCCTCTTCCTTTTTTCTCTCGCTATCTCTCTAACTCTCTCTCTCTCTCTCTCTCTGTTTTTCTTTATCTCTATTTCCCTCTCTACATGTTTAGCTTTTACTCCCTCCCTCTTCCTTTTTTCTCTCGCTATCTCTCTAACTGTTTAACTTTCTCTCTCTCTCTCTCTCTCTATCTATCTATCTATCTCGTGTATATATCTCTGTCATACCTTTAGCATAATTAGTACACTAAACTCCACATCATAAATATATACAACCTGTTAAGGTTGAAAATAAGTACAACAGCTTTTTACTATGGCCAGTATGTTATAGTAGTTATGAAAGAGGGATTAGTACAAATGTGCACAAGGGGGCGTAACGGTTAAAGCGATTGACTGCGGAATCGTAGTAAGCGAGTTCGTACTCCAGTCGCGCTATTACGTTCACTTTCGGGCAAATACCCTTGGGAAAGGTATGAAACCCCTTATCCTCCCAGCTATGGGTTAAATAGTACCACTACTGTTCTTCTAGGAGAATGGCTTTGGTATTAAATAACCTACAAAGGTTGATATGCCATTAAACGAAGAAACCAAACCAAATGTGCACAAACCAACACCAAATAAATAATTTTCATGTTCTTTTGTGTTGAATTTCTTATTTTAATTATAAAAAAAATACCCGTAAGAAATATATTAATCTCTTATTCACTATGTAATATAATTGCGGAGGGATTTCGTTTGGTATATCTTGCCTTTCGGTTTAGTTAGGCTGAGAACCTTTCGCTTAGCGCATAGGTTAGTTAGGTGCAACATTAACGCAGGTGTTCACGTGCGCGGAGAGGATGTGTCATTTGGAGATGTCAAAATAAAAATCCCAGATAGAAATTGAACCAGGGGATGTGGGTGACGTCACGCAACGGAAGCGTGGGCTGAGATTTGAGAAAAGAAGTGAGTTGAGTTCCTGCGTCCGAACGGGTAAGTTGAGATTCAGACCTGGGAGAGGCCAGACGACTTTGTGCGCTACGGGCGCCGCACGTTGGTTGGGTTGAGAGCTGACGATGTAAAAGCAGTCAGCATAGAAAGATTGTGTCTCTCTCTCTCTCCTCATGTCGAATAACCTTTAACTCAAAGGTAATAAAAAGTTTCGTACCTGAACTAATTTCGTGAATGTCGTGTATTTCGGATTCCCAATGTCTATTTCACACATCTGTATATCTGACTATGTAACAACTACATATGTGGATTAGATAATATTCTTATTCACGGATGGATTTAGTATTAAATAACATACGAAGGTTTATATGTCATTAAACAAGGAAATAAAACCAAAATGAAAAGGGAAAAGAACAGCTCAACTTGACATACAGCCAAGTTACGTTTAAAATACCAATTCTGATTAAATTACAGAAGTTAAGCCGCAATGATTTAGCTGATCTATTAGATGAGTGACCACCGATGAATTAAGGTACCGTAAGCATTCTAAAACCTATGTGAACAAAGCTTAGTAAATCCAATAGAAGTTAAGCAACACTGATTCTGTTTCTTAGTTAAACGGGTAGCCACTTAGGAACTGCTGTTATGATCAGCAAACTAAGACGTGTATTAAACTAAGTAAAGTAAATGGTTTTCGTCGTGGGAAATGAACACGGCGACACGAGTTCAAATCCTGGATAAGGCTGATTGCATTTCACATAGCTCTGGGTTCTTCAGCCTTGGTGAGGCAACTAGTTTAGGAGAAGGAAAACTCTGAATTCAAACCTGATAAACTCCGCTTAAAAATTGACCTTGTGTCATATCCTGCCCAAGCGGGGGGGTTGAGTAAATATAATTAAACTGAGTAAAGCTTGGTAAATTCTATAGAAGTTAAACAGTAACGATCCAGCTCTGTACTTCGTTCCTGTTTTCTTTAGATAGCAATGAAATTTGCTATAAGAGTCTCTTGGATTTCTTCCTGAACAATAATTAATATTTTAGATAATTTGTTGCCATGAGTTATAAATAATATGATCTTGATACATTTATTCTATATAAGTGACTGTGGAAAAATACGTCACAGCTTTCTAAATCTTTCTGTAGAATACACCGACTGCACCTCTGCCGAGGGATAAAAATCCCCCAACGAATATCCTGGATATGACAACAAATAACCTGAAAGTGAGGCTTTAGTAATGAGTAGAACTTTGGGGAATACGGAGTACCTCTTCATTGACATCGCTCCCGGATCCACTCTAGCCTGGAGTGGTAACATGTGAAAGGGTCCTATCTGTTATTCAAACAGAACTGTTTGACATTTAAACTGAGAGCAAACAAATCACTTATGCTAAATTGAATTGTTTTAAAAAGAACAGTTTGATCATTTAACTGTATGTAAATAAATGACTGATGTTTAATTGAATTGTTCGTAATACAGGGGGGGAAATAAGTATTTCATCTGCTGCTGATTTTCTGAATTTGTCACCTTACAAAAATAGGAATGGTCTATAATTTTCAGGGTAGGTCCATCCTCAAAGTGAGAGATACAATATAAAATAATTCTAGAAAATCACATTATATTAATTTTTGAACATTTATTTGTTTTTTATGGAAAAGAAAAATATTTCACCCCCTAAAAACCAGCAATGATTCAGGCCTCGCTAATTATTGCTCCTAATCAAGTACTCATTACCTGTATAAAAGACATTACTTCATAGAATCCTTCAATGAATCAGAGTCTAATCTCTCCGCAATGGGCAAGACATAAGAATTGTCAAAGAACATCTGGGACGGAATTTTATAACTGCACAAGACTGGAATGGGCTTCAAGACGATTGGCAAGCAGCTAGGTGAGGAGGAGTCAACTGCTGGTGCGATAATAAGAAAATGGAAGAAACACCAATTGACTATCAATCAACCTTGGTTTGGAGCTCCACACAAGATCTCCAAATGAGGAGTAAACCTAATGATGAGAAAAGTGAAGGAACAACCCAGAACTGCGTAGCAAGAGCTTGTTGATGATCTCAAGGCAGCTGGGACCACAGTCACCAAAATTACCATTAGTAACACATTATATCGAAGTGGGCTGAAATCAGTTAGTGCCCGCAAGGTCCCCCTTCTCAAGAAGGCACATGTACAGGCCCATCTGAAGTTTGCAAATAAGCACCTGGATGATTCAGAAAAGGGTCTGGGAGAAAGTGCTGTGGTCAAATGAGACGAAAATTGAGCTTTTGGGCATCAACTCGACTCGGCGTGTTTGGAAGGAAAAAAACCGACTTGGACCCCAAGAACACCATCCCAACCATTAAGCATAGTGATGGAAACATTATGCTTTGGGGCTGTTTCTCTGCTAGGGGGACAGGACGACTACATCCGGAAAGGGGAAAGATAGATGGGGCAAAGTACTAGGAAATCTTGAGTGAAAACCTCCTTAACCCAGCCAGGACACTGAAGATGGGTCGTAGGTGGGTGTTCCAGCAAGACAATGACCCAAAGCATATGGCTATGGCAACAAAGGAGTGGCTCAAGAAGTACACTGAGGTAATGAAATGTCTTAGTTCGTCTCTGGACCTTAATTCTTTAGAGAATTTGTGGAGGTGGGTGAAGATTCGAGTTGCCCACCGACAACCTACAAAACCTTAAGGATTTAGAAAGGATCTGAAAAGAGAAGAGGACCAAGATCACCCCGCCTGGGATCTGTAAAAACTTGGTAACCAACTACAGGAAATGTTTGGCTACTGTGCATGCCAACGTGGGTTTCCTCATCAAGTACTGACTTATTTTTGCTATGAGGGAAAATACTTATTTTTTCAGTAAAATATAAATTAATGTTCAAAAATGATTATAATCTGATTTTCTAACATTTTTTTTTTATATTCTATCTCTAACTTTCAAGACCAACCAACCCTGAAAATCATAGTCCGTTCCCATTTTTGTAAAGTGGCAAAATCTGCAGTTGAGGAAATACTTATTTTCCCCACTGTACATAACAATACTTGGAACCATTTACGTGCCAAACTAACCAGAGCTTTGTAAATAATAGCAGATACTACAAGAAACCTGAGGCTTGTGTGCCAGACTAAGCAAAGCTTAGTAAATAACAACACCAGATACTGTAAGCAATGAATGGCAGCAGGTACTGTAAACAACCTGAAGCTTGTGAGCCAGACTAAGCCATGATTAATAAATAGAAACTTGAAATTGACATAAAAGACAATTCTTGTAAATCTCTTTGGCTTACAACTAATTTCAGTATTCCTATTTACCAACCCTCCACTCGGGCAGGATATGACACAAGGTCAATTTTTAAGCGGAGTTTAACAGGGTTGAGTTCAGAGTTTTCCTTCTCCTAGACTAGTTGCCTCACCAAGGCTGAAGAACCTAGTCTGCCCTACTATTTATCCATAGCTGGAGAGAGAATAATTGGATTCATACCTTTCCCAGGGGTATTAGTGCTATGTGAAATGCAATCAGTCTCGTCCAGGATTTGAACTCGTGTCGCCGTGTCCATTTCCTATGACGATAACCATTACACCACGGGCACCTCTAAACAACTAATTTCAGTATATTTCTTTAACTCTTTTCCCAACGTTTTTAATAATCAACTTACTGTTTACATTGAATAGTTTTTTTTCTGGTGCAGTATCTTTAAGTCTAGGGCGACCAGAAGGCTCCCTTTTCGATTGGGAGGGTGCTAGTCCTTTCCCTGGATTGCTCCACTTTACCTTTGATACGTACCTTATATTGCAGAGTGTTAAGCAAGGAGGTATCAAGTACTATTTCTAAAGTCTTTGGTATGACCCGACCTGGGATTGAACCCAAGTCTCCCGGACCATTGGCGAACACTCTAACCACGGGACCAATGAGCCGGTTTAAACTATTTTATCAAAATTATCTTAAAATCGTTAGCTGCTCTATTCCCTGTCTGCGACAATGAAAATATATTCCCTACACTTTTAAATATTTACTTACTACCACTGTTTAGAAGAGAAAGTTTCAATTGAGAATAGCCAAGCCTTTTTTTTTTTTTGCATACAAATCTATTTTTACCTATTTAACAAGAACTTAGCTTCCGTTGATTGCCTTTGTGGCCTTTTGTTTGTATTCATTTGATTATTGGAATACTTTGGAAATTAAGAGAGAAGTGACTTTTTATGGTCGACAATTGAAGTAAGCATTTGTAAAAAAAAAATGGAGTTATTGTATATATGAGCGTCGTTCAATAAGTAACGCTTGTTGTTTATTTACAACAGATTTAATCATTGGTTTCTAATCGTCCCTACTGTTCCTCGTTATTTACAAAAATTTACTTTATCTGACAAACAGACCTCAGATTGCTTACAGTACCTGCTGTGGTTATTTATTGAGTTTTACTTCGTCTGGCACACAGACCTCAAGTTTCTTGTTGTATCTACAATAATTTACTAAGCTCTACTTATTGATTGGTTGATTAGTTTGATTTGGTGGCATATCAACCATAGTAGGTTATTTAATGCTAAATCTATTTTTATACATATAAACAGTTCTATTTCGAACAATACAATTTAGCATAAATACGCATCTTAAATGTCTATTTCAAACAATTCAGTTTAGCATAAATATGAATTTTTGTTTACAAACAGTTAAATGTAAAAACAGTTAATTTCAAACAATTCAGTTTAGCGTAATTACAGCGCTTAGTTCTTTTTGACCCATAGATAGGACTCTATCAGATGCTACCACTCCGGGCCACAGTGGACATGGGAATGATAGCATTACTGAAGCCTCCCCATCAGATTGTTTATTGTCTTGTCAAGGACGCTTGTTTGGGGAGTCTTACCATTCAGCAGTCAGAGTATTCTATAGCCCCAGCAGACTGGGCCACATGCCACTCGGTAGGGAGAGTCTTACCCCTCTGCAGACAGGTATTCAGTGTATTCTGCAGCCAAAAGCGAACTGGACCGTAGGCACTGCTTAGTTTGGCGCGTAGATTCTTTACAGTACTTCATGTTTATAATAACTAAGCTTTGCTTAGTCTTGCACAGAGACCTCGGATTCCTTGCTGTACTTTCTGATGGTATTGACAACATTTTGCTTGGTTTGGTACACAAACCAACGTTTACTTTCAGTACCAGCTGTCGTTGTTTATTAATTTTTGCTTAGTCTGGTACACTAGTTGCTAATAGTACATGATGTTCCTCAGTTGTCACCCATCTATTGTAAGTAAAGAACCTCTTTAAATTAAAAGCATATTGAAGCTTCTTAGCTGCATTAGTTATTGTATTTATCATACACCCCACCAGTGCACGAATATGGCACAAGGCCGTTTTTAGGAGGGTCTTGTCGCAGAGACTGAGCCAACACACGGCAGGCAGTTCCAAAAATGCCTCGGACGCCGTCGGCATTTCCCTTTTCGGGGCGACTCAGGCGCCATGCGATAAACCTAACCCCTCCGAGGAGGGTTAAAGCCTGGAGGGACGGCGCCCTGAGGCCAGCGATGGGACACACCCGAACGAACCGTGCAGCAAGCAACTACGGCCGGCCGAGAGCGCCCCACCAACTGGACAGTGTGCACAGCGCTAAGAAAGGGCTCCAATAGTTAAGAGCTAATTTCCTCTATTAAAAAATATATTATGGTTATATTAAGAAAGCTGTGATGTATTTGTCTGTGATGTATTTGTCTGGTGTCACTAATGTAAAATGAATGTATCAATGTCATAATATTTACAACTTATAATGCATCTACAATTGAAATACTAAGCTCCTTTCGGGTAGAAATTCAAGAGACACATATTTTGACTTTAGTTTTATTGCTGTTTAAACAAAACAAGAACGAATAAACTAAAGAAAAACAAAGGGTGCGTGGCTTGGTTTCTTTCTTTAATGGTATATCAGCCTTTGTGGGTTATTTAATGCCAAAGCCATCCTTGTAAAATAACAGCAGTGATACTATTACACCCATAGCTGAGAGGATAAGGGGTTTCAATGTCTTTCCAAAGAGTATTTATTCAAAAGTGAACGTAATAGCTCGACTGGAGTTCGAACTCGCTTACATCGAGGATGTAATCCAGCACTTTATCCATTTCAACATAGGGATTCCTCCCATATATATGTATGTGTGTGTGTGTGCACGTGTTAAATGAACTGTTTTTTTTTTATTTCTATTATATATATATATATATATATATATAATTGAAATAAAAAATAGTCCATTTAACACACACACACACACACATATATATATATATATATATATATATATATATATATATATATATATATTTCTTTAAGAAAAAAACAAAACTGGTCACATTAGGATTATAAATTTATTTCCATCCCGTTATATGTTTTTGATATAAATCAAAAACACGAAAAAAATTAACAGGACTTTCTTAAAGAAATTATTGCTCTGTAATGTCAGTTACATTGAGCTCTTTACCAGGAAAATTTAAATGTTCACTTTTTAAGGTTTTTTTGTCCTGATGGAATTACTCCCAACTCCGGTTTAACCGGACCAAATAATACTTTATATATATATATATATATATATATATATATATATATATATATATATATATATATATATATAATTGAAATAAAAAATAGTCTATTTAATACACACACATTATATATACATATATAATATATACATATAATTGAAATTAAAAAAAAAAACAGTCCATTTAACACACACGCACACACATGCATATATAATTGAAATCAAAAAACAGTTCATTTAACACACACAAATACACGCATATATATATATATATATATATATATATATATATATATATATATATATATATATATATATATAAATGAAATAAAAAACAGTCCGTTTAACATACACACCCATATATACATATATACGAATATAAATGAAATAAAAAAAGTCCATTTAACATACACACCCACACACACATACACATATACACACACACACACAAACATATATATATATATATATATATATATATATATATATATATATATATATATATATATATATATATATATTCAATATAAAAAGCCAAAAATCGGTCACATTATGATAATAAATTTATTTCTATCCTGTTAAAAAGGATTGATGGAAATAAATTTATTATTATAATGTGACCGATTGTTGTTTTTTATTTTGGAAAAATTATTTGCTCTGTAAATTTTATTTGCATGGAGCTCTTGACCTGGACAATTTGATTTTAATATTATATATATATATATATATATATATATATAATTGAAATAAAAAAAAAACATTCCATTTAACCTACGAAGCCAGCAATTTTCTTGTTTTGTTGTTAATGATATTTTAATTGTGCCAATCACACAAAGTTACAGGTAACCTGATGAGATCATCCTTCTCCCAAAACATGCCCAACAAATTAGATGTATCGGTTGCCTCGTCGTGGTCATACAGAAAATTAATCCCGCGGCCAAGATTCGGTAATCCAGCCTATATACGTAGATTTCAAAATATATCGGTAGTCGAAATTTGTTTGGGGATATGGTTGTCTGACCAAGTGTAGCATATCCCCGATGACTGTTATATCGATGATAGCTAATCGTCGGATGGGGTGGGGGAGAACACAAAAACACAACTCACTTCAAGTTTTAGGACTTCTGTTGCTTTATTCTCTTTCAATTCAGTTTCTGAGGTCGTGAATGTCAGGGAAAATGGAATTCAGTAATAACATGAGAGTTGCCTTATTCGTTTCTCGCAAGAACGGCTCTTCCCGTATCTTTAAAAGGTTCTCTCGCTCTCTGTACTTACATGGCCGATCGAGTCTGGTAACCTCGCCAAGTTCTAGTTAACTGCTGTTTTCAGTAAAGAGTGCTAGATCAATCATATTTTGTTAAACTTCGCCAACTGGGCGAGATGTATCTTTGTCGATTCATCTTTCTTCCGACTGCTGGCTTCTCTCTTTTAATAACTTATCTATTCGCATTTCGGTACAATTCGCTTACATTGTTGCACAACCTAGTATGTACCTTCTTAGTTTTACTGATTTGAAGGACCTGGACTACGTCTGGGACGTCATCGAGATGGATACTACCAAGTGACTCCACAGGACCAAAGGCCTCATGGTTGACATGGTTGCCAACAAAAACTACAGGAACTTGATATGCAAACGTTTCCAAGGCCGCCCTTAAGGCTGGAAATAGTTTTTGCCATTCGCTTACACGAAAACTGTGACCAACTCTGTGATATGGATGACTTCTTAGAAACAATAGGGATCGTACCAAAGGTGTGCCTTTCATCCAGACTAAGCTAATGCTGATTCAAAGGCTTAAATCATTGTAACTAATCCACTCGGATAATCTTATCTGCATCAGAGCTTGCATCTCCATTGAGAGTAGAAGTGTAAGATTTCCGTTATTATTGTAACCGTTTTCGGAACAGAAACAAAAGCGTCCAGAATGTCTTCACAAACAGGGTTCTTCTTCCCGACTAAGCAAAAATAAGTAAATAAAAAAAAGGATATACTTTTAGAACCAAACTGGTAATGTGTATTGCTATGTTGGCACATTCCACTGTTTGCGTTTCAGGGAAGTTGCACGGCGAGTCTAAACAGATTGTTGGGTAGTGTTTGTCCTCGTCAAATAAAAAGAATGTCAGACATTAACAGCTTTCAACAAATTATTGTCGCATGAGTTAATACAATTTCACGTGATTAAATGCTCACCTGCACGACGTAAAACAACTGCCATTCGCTGCTCCAAATGTTGAAAGTGCTACTGAGATTGGAATAATTATTGCTGCAACACCCAAAACTCGGTTAGCCCAAGTCTGAAAGAGAATTTGTAATTACTATTCATTTATGTATTTATTTTGCCATAATCTTTATTAATTCTGAATATTTACGATTGTTTTATTTTTCTTGAATATATACGATGAGAATCATTAAATTTTATGATCATTATTTTCTTCTTATTCGGATACATACGATGGTAATTTGTAAATTTAACAGTTATTATATTGCTCTAACTTGTAACTGCATTAAAAATTTATAACTTAATTTTACAAATATATATATATGCGTGCGTGTGTGCGTGCGTGCGCTCGTGATGTAATGTTTACCGGGGTAGGAAATGGACACGGCGAATAGAGTTCAAATCCTAAATGTGTTGGTTTTCATTTCACATGGTGATAGTACTCTTGGGAAGAGGAAGAATCCAATTATTCTCTTTCTAACCGTAGGTAAATAATAGAGCAGACTGGTCTCTTTAATTTTGGTATGGCAACCGGTCATGGAGAAGGAAAACTCTGAATTGAAACCTGTTAAACTGTCACCCAACCATATATATATATATATATATATATATATATATATATATATATTAAATTACCATGACCAGAAAATCCAGCAAACACCCACATGCGACATACGGAACAATGAAAACCGAAGCAGAAGCAGGTCAGATATAAATAAAAAGGCGCCTAAAACCTCTTTTCTACCCGAAGGAATCAATAGTATAAGTTACAGTTCCGGTTTTATCATCGGTCAGTAAAGCATGGTAAAATTCTACAACATTTAAACCAAGCTACTTTCCCATCAGGACAAAGGACATGGCGACCCGAGTTTAAATATTTCCCATAGTGCTAATACCCTTGTGAAAGGTGTGAATCTAACTATTCTCCCTCTGACTATGGACAAATAGTTGGGTAGACTAGGATCTTTAGCCTTGTTATGGCAACCGATCTTGGAGAAGGAAAACACTGAATTCAAAGCTGATAAGACCGCTTTAAAAAATTGATCTTGTGACACATCCAGTCCATGTGGAGGAGTTGTTAAATATATACTTTCACCCTCGGAAGGTAAAAGTCCCATCAAATATGCAGAGTCTTAGCAGCAGCAAAAAAAATCTTAATTAAATCAAAGAAAGAAATTCCTTTCTATGAGTTGGTATTATTTACATTTGCTTTCGGTTTTCAGTTTCTTTGTTTTAATGGCATATCAACCTTCGTGGGTTATTTAATGCCAAAGCCATCCTTGTAGAAGGAAATTAGTGGTACTATCTAACCCATTGATGGTGGAATAAAAAAGATTTATGCCATTCCTAAGAGTTTTAGTCCGAAAATGAACATAATAGCGCGACTTGGGTCTACACTCGCTTACTATTATTATGTCACCGTCCAGTGCGTTAGCCACTACACCACGGGGACTCCGCTTACATATCCTATCTGTAGACTTAGAGATGCATTCTCGTAGAGAATGCTATAATCTGAAGATAAATACAGACAAACAGAGATACATAGATATTAGCAGAATAGGTTTTGTTGGGTTTCTTTGTTCAATGGCATATCAACCTTCATGGGTTATTTAATGGTAAAGCCAAACTTGTAAAAGAACAGCAGTGGTATTATTTAACTCATAGGTGGATGAGTAAAGGGGGGGTCATAGTTTTCCCAAGGGTGTTGTATAGCCATGACCATGATTAACTATACCAATACATAATACATATATATATGCATGCAGAATACATATTGACACAATAATAAAGACGAGCGACACAGTTCTTTTAGAAAAATAAGTACCTCTCACTTTATTGAAAGGGTTCGAAAAGGTTACTCAAGGTTTTACTGTGAGAGGGAGTTGGAGATCGAACAGAACTGCAATATATTGACCCCCACTCTTATGGCCATCAGCGTTGTGCCTTTCGCGTTCTCTAGGGCTGTTCAGCCGGAGGCCCGGGGGCCCACTCTGCAAGGTACAAGCTTCTCTACCGCATCTTGTCTCTAACTCATCTGATCTCCAACTCATTGACTTCTTGTCTTCACCGAATTATATAACAGTTCAATCGCCCACTCAATCTTTAGAATGGAATGTTTGATCGTCATCAAGCGGAAATAAATGTCATGCAGTTCACAGGTCACTCTCTTCCGGTGCATCAGTCTATGAGTGTACCATGGGATTTTTACCTTGTCCCATTTTTTCAGCCAAGCCCGCCTACGCGATTTCTTCTCATAACTGCCATCGGAATGTGTCACTTCCTTCCGGTGCATCACTTTGGGATGGTATGTTTGGGCGGGTCGAAGGTCAATATACAACAAGGGTATTAGTACGTAAATGAACGTAATAGCCTTACTAGAGTTTGAACTCGCTTACTTCGAAACCACGGGGACTCCAATCATGAATAGCGAGGTACAAACGGACAAGTATTGATTTATAGGGCAGTTCATACTTTTCACCAGAGTATTAGTCCTAAAGTGAATATAATAGAGCTACTGGAGTTCGAACTCGCTTACTTCGAAGTTGCAGCCCAGCATGTTAGCTATTGCGCCACGAGGACTCCAACTATGAACAAAATAAGATAGATAGATAGATAGATAGATAGATAGATAGATAGATAGATAGATAGATAGATAGATAGATAGATAGGAACAGACAGATAGATAGATAGATAGATAGGAACAGACTGATTGATAGGAACAGACTAATAGATAGATAGATAGATAGATAGATAGGAACAGACTGATTGATTGGAACAGACTGATAGATAGATAGATAGATAGATAGATAGATAGATAGATTGTTGGAAGTCAGATTCAAACATCATCGCATTCATTCATGATAAAAACATAGATAAACTGATAGAAAATAGATCTATTCAGACCTTTTCCCTGGGATATAAGTCCGAAAGTGAATATAATGGCGCGACTGGAAAGCTGCAGTCTAACACGTTAGCCATAACGCTACGAGGACTCCCCATGCCATTGCTTTGGAACATGACCTTTTTTGTCATTGTTTGGAGGCAACACAATTATTTGTCATTACGACAATGTAAAAGGCACAAAGATAGTTCACTTTCTCTCAGAATGTAGAAAGCAGACAACAATTTCATCCGCCCATAGACGCTGCGTTCTTTGACGCCATTGTGATGCAATCAAAGGCCAAACACAAGCCGAAATATTTTGTGCGGAGGACACAAGGCTGAATTCTTTCATAAATTACAGATAAGCTCAAAAGGAAATGAACTAGGCGAGCCAAGTTCAAATACTGAATGAGGTTGTTTGCGTTTCCCTTCACGCATAAAATTCTCCCGGATTTTTAGATACAAAACGGATCACCTAATCCCGGACAGGAGACCAGACCTCAAGTTAATTAACAAAATAAGAAAGAAAGAAAGAAAGAAAGAAAGAATTTGCCGTCTTGTGAATTTTCCCGTTCCGGCTGACCACACAGGGAAAATAAAAGAAAGCGAAAAGATAAACAAATACATGGACCTTGCTAGAGAACTCAAAAAAAGCTCCAAAACATGAACAAAACTGGCACAAAAGGAATTGAATAGCTTGAAATAGAAATGTTTTGACCATTAAATTGTATACTCATCCTAAACTGAATTATTTGAAATAGAACTGTTTTTGACAATGAAAATATACTAATGCTAAAGTGAATTTTTTGAATTAGAACTGTTTGACTAAACTGAACAGCTTGAAATAGAAATGTTTTTGACAATTAAATAGTATATTCATGCTGAACTGAATTGTTTGAAATAGAACTGATTGTTTGTATAAAAATGGATTTGGCATTAAATAACCTACAAAGGTTGATATGCCATAAACCCAAACAACCAACCAGACAAACAAAAGGAATACAGTAGCAAACATGACTGGGTTGGGTGATCCAGTAGTAATTATGCAAGAGACTGAAGTTTGATTATACAAACAAAAGGTATTTCCACGAACCAGTTTAACTTAAATTAATACATAGAAAAAATTATTAACCTGAGGATTTTGCCGTTCCAGTTCATCACAGAGTGAAAATAAATGAAAGCAAAAACTAGGAAAACTACTTAGACCTTGCAAGAGAGCTGAATTAGTTATGGAGCCCTTGGAAAAATCATAAAGAATCTGAAAAAGAGAATGAGGGAACTGAAGATTCGTGGAAGAACTTAAACCTTCCAGACCACAGCACTACTAAAATAATCTTGAATACTTAGAAGAGTTTTGGAGAGCTGAAGAGACTTACTGTCACGTTAACTTCGGTGAAAATCGTCAGTTATTACCGGTGTGAAAAACCAACCATTAGTAAAATAATTAGTTATATAATTCTCAAATACAAGCTTGAAATATAATGGTTATTAGGTCAATTTTTACTCGCGCACCCATTGAAGTTCACCGGGTAAATTTTTTCTTGTTATATATATATATATATATATATATATATATATATATATATTTGGAAGGGGGTCAAACTAACTAGACACTGAAACTCACCGCAATTTTTTTCGAAAAAACAAACGTATTACATTTTATTATGGAAGTTCACTTTTACATTTTAATCCAATGAAGAATGATCACCCATTTCCTGAATTGTTAGAGTAGGAAAAGACAAAAATCAGTCGGCTGGGGCTGTAGGATACACTGACTGCAGAGGGGTAAGACCTCCCCTAAACGAGTGTCCAGGAATTGACACTAAACAATCTGATGGTGAGGTTCCAGTGATGCTGGAGCTTTGGGGAATGCAGAGCACCTCTTCTTTGCCATTGCTCGCAGGTCCACTCTGGCCCAGTGTAGTATCACCTGATAGGGCCCTCTCTATGGGTTACTGAATTGCTTGAAATAGAATTTTTTTTATAATTAAACTGTGTACTTACATTTACACTGCGTGCTTATGCTAAACTGAATTGTTTGAAATGGAAATATTTTTTACATTGAAACTGTAGTTACGCTAAACTTAATTGTTTAATATAGAACTGTTTTGACATTTAACTGTGTGTAAACAAAATCTGTACTAATACTGAACTAAATTTGTTGAATTAGAACTGTTTGATTAAACGGAACTGTTTGAAATAGAACTGTTTTTAAATAGAACTAAACTGAGTTCATATGCTAAATTGAACTGTTCGAAAAGAACTATTTTTGACATTGAAACTGTGTACCAATGCTAAACGGAACTATTTGAAATAGAACTATCTGGACTCTTGCTAAACTGAATTGCTTAAAATAGGACTGTTTTTGACATTGAAACTGTGTACTTATGCTAAACTGAATTGTTTAAAATAGAACTGTTTTGACATTTAACTCAATTGTTTTGACAATTTACCGTTTGTAAACAAAATCTATGCTTATACTAAACTGAATTCTTTGAAATAGAACTGTTTTGACACTTAACTCAATTGTATTGACAATTTACCGTTTGTAAACAGAATCTATGCTTATACTAAACTGAATTGTTTGAAATAGAACTGTTTTGACATTTAACTCAATTGTTTTGACAATTTACCATTTGTAAACTAAATCTATGCTTATACTAAACTGAATTGTTTTAAATAGAACTGTTTTGACATTTAACTCAATTATTTTGACAATTTACCGTTTGTAAACAAAATCTATGCTTTTACTAAACTGAATTGTTTTAAATAGAACTGTTGTGACATTTAACTCAATTTTTTTGACAATTTACCGTTTGTAAACAAAATTCTATGCTTATACTAAACTGAATTGTTTGAAATAGAACTGTTTTGACATTTAACTCAATTGTTTAAACAATTTACCGTTTGTAAACAAAATCTATGCTTATACTAAACGGAATTGTTTGAAATAGAACTGTTTTGACATTTAACTCAATTGTTTTGACAATTTACCGTTTGTAAACAAAATCTATGCTTATACTAGACTGAATTGTTTGAAATAGAACTGTTTTGACATTTAATTCAATTGTTTTGACAATTTACCGTTTGTAAACAAAATCTATACTTATACTAAACTGAATTCTTTGAAATAGAACTGTTTTGACATTTAACTCAATTGTTTTGACAATTTACCGTTTGTAAACAAAATCTATGCTCATACTAAACTGAATTGTTTGAAATAGAACTGTTTTGACATTTAACTCAATTGTTTTGACAATTTACCGTTTGTAAACAGAATCTATGCTTATACTAAACTGAATTGTTTGAAATAGAACTGTTTTGACATTTAAGACAATTGTTTTGACAATTTACCGTTTGTAAACAAAATCTATGCTTATACTAAACTGAATTGTTTTAAATAGAACTGTTTTGACATTTAACTCAATTGTTTTGACAATTTACTGTTTGTAAACAAAATCTATGCTTATACTAAACTGAATTGTTTGAATTTTTAATTCTGCGTTAAATGAATTGAAAAGGGTTGATAGGCCGTAAGACAACCAACCAACAAACCAGACAGGTCGAATTATCTTAATCTTTGGTCTTTTTTTTTTTTACTTCCTTTTTAAAATATTTGTTCCCAAAATTGGTAATCATTCTACATTGAATTAGAATGTGAAAATGAACTCCCTCCCTTACAAAATGCAAATTTTTTTTTTTCGAAAAATAAAAAAATTGCAATGAGTTTTAAGATCAAATTATTTTAGATTATAAAAGAAAATACTTGAAAACTTTTTTTTCCAGAGGAACTTGAACGGGTGCACGTGTAGAATAAAACCAATAATGTTAAGTAAAGTTAATTAATGATAATCATATTCACCCAACCCCTCTGCTCGGGCAGGATATGATACAAGGTCAATTTTTAAGCGGAGTTTAACAGGTTTGAAAATCAGAGTTTTCCTTCTCCTAGACTAGTCGCCTCACCAAGACTGAAGAACCTAGTCTGCCCTACTATTTACCCATAGCTGGAGGGAGAATATTTGGATTCATACCTTTCCCAAGAGTATTAGTGCTATGTGAAATGCAATCAGGCTTGTCCAGGATTTGAACTCGTGTCCACATCCTGCGACGATAACCATTACACCACGGCACCTCCTCAAAATAATAATTAACAATATCAATAATAATATAATTAATTAATAATATTCATAATATTAATATGGTAATCAATAATATAAAAAGAAAACATAAGAAAGAAGATCAACATACTCCCCCTACAGTTGCTGCTGCCAGTAAGTCAACTTTATTTATCACAGCCAAGTACGACATGTTGGTTAACAGATACAGTATTGTTACCAATGGAATTCCAATCAATATAGACAGTGGAAGGTTTCTGAAAACATAATAAAATTCATATATTTATATCTACATTGTTCTTTGTTCAGTCATATCATACATCAGGGTACAACAAGACGTGATCAACATATATGTTCACAATGGCGAAATTACAAATGCAGAATGAAATCAAGAGAGTATGTTATATTAAATAACTGATATGAGGTGAGTTAATTATCGAAACAGGCTTTGTCTTTCAATTAGCATTGACTTCGTCTTGATTACAGCCATCCCTTCAACTTCAGTGAAAACTGTCAGTTATTTCTAGTGTGAAAAACTAACAAAGAGTAAAATAATTTGCAATAAAATTCTCATATAAAAGATAGAAATATAATGATTATAATATATAAGTACTAATTAATATTGATAATATCAATATGGTAATTAATAAGAAAGATAACAAAGAAAAGAAGATTAACATACTCCCGCAACATATTTATATTAAACGTGCTCTTTGTTGAGTCTCATTAGGTGCCCCGTTCATAGGGCCTTGTACCACATCTAAGCAAAAAGCTTAGTAAATTACTCTACCAGAACACAGTATGGGCACCTCGGGTGGTGTAATGGTTAGCAAGGTAGACTAGCAAACCTACACGAGTGAGTTCGATTCTCATTGGGTGCCCAATTCATGCGGCCTTGTGCTACATCTAAGCAAAAAAGCTTAGTAAATTACCTCGGGTGGTGTAATGGTTAACAAGCTAGACTAACAACTCGACAGGAATGAGTTCGTATCCCATTGGGTACCCCATTCATACAACTTTGAGCAAAATCTTAGCATAAAGCTTAGTAAATTATAAACTATATTAGATCACAATAAGAAATCATTATGTGACCAACATATACATACACAATGGCGAAATTACAAAATTCAGACCGAAATCAAGGTTGTGTTATATTACATGCTTGACAGATACCGGTTATTTGATTAATTTACTGATTTTAATGACATGTCAACCAGTCTATGCCTATAAGTTAGAGAATCGCGTTCATTGTACGTTCATATTCATATTATTTCTTTAGAGGTTTGGTGGGGGGCATTTTGTTTATTTGTTTTTGTTTTTTCTGTTTTGTTTTTGGTTTTTTGCTTGTTCTTTTTTATTTCTTTTTTGTTTGTTTCTTTTGTTTCTTTTCTTTTGTTTTGTTTTTTGTTGTCGTTTTTTGGTTTTTGTTGATTTTATTTTGCTTTTGTTTTTTGTTTCTTTTGCACACGGTCCTATTTAATAAGAATCATTTTTAAACAGATCTGTTTGACCCATATACGGAACCCTAACTAGTAATACCACTCCGGGTTAAAGTGGACCTGGAAGTAATTACAATGAAGGGATTCTCCACAGTTCCCCAGGTCTCCAGAACTGGAGCCTCAATACCAGATGTAGTGTAGTATCATATCAATTTTGGGTCAGTAAAACGGTAATTCCTGTGTATGGAGTGAGTGAGGGAGAGGCTCCTAGTGATTGGATATACTAATCCTGTGATGAACCTAGAAGTCTTGGTGCAAAAACTAAAGTCCAATCAGATAGATTCCACCAGATGTTCCGTGAGGAGGGGACGTTAAAAGCTCTCAGAAAGACAACCCTAAGATACCAGATATCTTGTTCTGCGCGCCGGTATGTCCCTTAAACTCAATTTTATACACAGGGAGGACTGTATATTGTTATTAATTGTTTCACGTGTTGATTAATAAATTGTTAGAATTAAATGAAGTATTAATTCATTTATTCGTTGCCGTTAGCCTTAGAATAAACGCAATACTAACACAATACCAAGAAAACTCTTTTTTTGGAGGGGTGTTCTTATCTCTGTGAGGGAGATACAGTCTATCTATTCTAAGCCCTGCCGACGGGTCGTGGATACTAGGTGTGTTAAAGAATTATCGGGACTGACTTCTTTCCTTAGAAATTGGCATTGACTTCGCCTCAATTGCTGTCATCACTTTGTTATAGAACACACATCTTCGTTTAAATCTTATTTCATTTTTCAATATGGCACATTTTCTCGTAGCATAAGATATTGAACAACGAGTGTACATAAAATTTTGCGTAAAACCTGGAAAAACTGATTCTGAAACCTTTGAAATGTTAACATGATACAATGAGCCATGTCGGGTTCTTTTATGACTGCTTCAAGGGAGGAAGAACATCTGATGAAAGTGAAGAGCATTCGGGACCTTTATCTACTAAGAGACTGATAAATAGATCTCCACAGAGATGGATTCACATAGTCAGCAAATTATTCGTATATAATACGTGCTTTTTTTCAAATTTGTATGCCTACAAACTAGGTTAGGTTATTTGGTTTAACGGTATATCAACCTTTGAGGGTTATTTAATACAAAAACAAGTTAAGGCTCATTTGTTTAAGCAGTTAAATGGTTTCAAATCATCATCATCATCATCATCATCATCATGTCGTGCCACTAGCACGGTAATCACTGACCCTCTCTCGCCACGTCTCCCTATCATTCATCGCTTTTGGCAGGTCTTCATGGCTACATCCCGTATCCTCACATAGCTGCTGTATGTATGTTCGAGCTGGTCGTCCTGCTTTTGCTTGGCCATATGCGGGGGTCCACTGGAGTACATCACGGATGAGTTCGTCCTTGCTTCTCCAGCAGTGTCCTGCGTGTCTGGCTCGTCTAACTTATATAGTTTTCGTGATGGGAGGCAGGTGGCCTTACAGCTGGTGTCTTGTGGGGTGTTGCCGCCAGGACTTGTTCAATATTGCTCTCAACATTCTTGTGTAATTGCCGTCTAGCTTCTTCTTCAGCCGTTCAGTTAACGTCCAAGTAGTGCATCCATATAGCAATATCGATACGACCACTGCCTGGAAGAAACCGCGTTTCATTTTATCGGTCAGGTCTGATTTCCATATGATCGATAGCCTATCGATAGCTGTCCATGCTTTCGTTAGTCGCGTGTCGATGTCTTTTTCGGTGGATGCGACGCTGCTTCCTAGGTAGGTGAATTTGTCTACTAGTTTCAGAAAGGTTCCGTCTAGTGTGGAAATGTTGCCTGTTTGGTTGTAGCACATATATTCAGTTTTGAGTGCATTGACATGGAGGCCAATGCCTGCGGCGGCTCGTTCCAAACTATGCAGTTATTGTCATCTAATTCTAATAATTAAATTCAATATTAACCATTTGTTTGCTCACGATTAAATGGTTTCAAGTATAGTAAGTGAATGAATTCATTTGACTCTATGAATTCATGGGACTCTAACAGGTATAACCACTCCGGATTAGAGTGGACCTGGAAGTAATGGCGATGAAAGTGTACTCAACATTCTTCAAAGCTCCAGGACTGAAGCCTCATCATCAGATGCAGTTTAATCTCATATCCAGGACACTCATACCCGGGGTTTTTACTTCTCTGCAGAGGTGCAAGTCAACGTATTTTACAGCTTTGGGTGTGTTTTATACACTTTAATTATATATAAGCGTTTGGGTTTTTTGAGGGGGAGTGAGTGGGGTTCGGCCACATACGTTTATATATTCGTGATAGTTTGATCAAAAATAAGTTCTATCTATCTTTATATTTAATTAGTTTAACTAATTAAAGTGTTACAAAGAGTTCTGTTTTATACTGCTACAAAGAAAATTCCCCCCGGAACGTGTGCTTATTTATAATTTGTTTCTTTTATTGAACTTATTTTCGTTGAAAATTTGTTACATATCCATGTGAACATGTCCTTCCTTTTGCTTTAAATACTGTGTAAGTTTTATGTTTCGAAACATTATATAAAGTAAATAAATTCAAGTTTTTAGTCGATACAAACTGGATAAAAAGTTGAATAAATGTTAAATTTTGTTTGGTTTATTTGGGTTTTATGACATATCAACCATTGCTGGTTATTTAATGCCAAATCCGGTTTTTATATATCTATTAAATATATGATTAGTCATATTTACCAACCCCTCCGCTTGGGCAGGATATGACACAAGGTCAATTTCTAAGCGGAGTTTAACAGGTTTGAGTTCAGAGTTTTCCTTCTCCTAGACTAGTTGCCTCACCAAGGCTGAAGAACCTAGTCTGCCCTGCTATTTACCCATAGCTGGAGGGAGAATAATTGGATTCATACCTTTCCCAAGGGTATTAGTGCTATGTGAAATGCAATCAGTCTCGTCCAGGATTTGAACTCGTGTCGCCGTGTCCATTTCCTACGACGATAACCATTACACCACGGGCACCTCCTAAATGAAAATATACATGATTAGTAAACACATTTTATTGATACGCACAGTTAAATGATCCAACAATTCTATTTCTTACAATTCAATTTAGCATGATTTAACAAAGTTATATAGTTCCAAGTATTGCTGTGTATAACTGACAATCCAATTTAACATAAGTCATTTGTTTGCACTTAGTTTAAATGTCAAACGGTTCTATTTCAGGTGCTACCATTCCGGGTCAGAGTGGACCGCGGAGCGATGGCAATAAAAGGGTATACCACGTTCCCCAAAGCTCCAGGACTGAAACCTCACCATCAAATTGTTTAGTGTCATATACGAGATACTCGCTGTTGGGGGGGGAGGGTATCTTACTCCTTTGCAGAAGTGCAGTTGGTGTCTTCTACAGTCCCAACTGACGAGGCTGTGTTAAATATAGTATAAATTTAACTGCTACAAATTCCGAAAAGTCATTGCGTGTAAAACACAAGAGATGTTTGTTTTTTCTGAATTTCGCAGTCGAAATTTAGGGTTGCGTAATATACACGAACTCGTGTTTTACACTGCAAATTCCGTTAATAATTCTTCAGTTTATGGATGAATTGATAATAATAAAAAAAAAACGTGAATAAAATACAAAAAAATTTAGACTAACCTGTAAGGATTGCATAATTCCTCAACGGCAAAGTTAAGGTTATTCCTGAAAGAAAAGCAAACAAAAAAAAACTAATAACCCTTTTATGGCATAGTTTATTTTTAAATTTTTCCGGGTTTAATACAAGCCAAATCTATAGTTAATTAGTTAACTATCTACCCAAGTTAATCCCTCTATACTATGTACATTTCTTAGGGTTATACTCTGACTATGTGACAGAAGGACCATGGAGCGAAAAAACAAATCAAAAACAGATATATACGAGGATCTTGCATAAAAAAAAGTCATGGAACATGAAGGTGATGGAGATAATAATTGTAGATGGTACCTTTGGAACCGATCCTAAAGGCTTGGAAAAGAGACTCGGGTAACTGAAGATCAGCGGAAAAATCGAGACCATCCATTACTACAATGCTTTTAAATGCAGCTAGAATACTTAGAAGAGTCCTGGATATATGGTATCACTCAAACTTCAGTGAAAAAAACCCAGTTAGTGCTAGAGTAAAAAAAAAAAGACAGCTCTCTAAAAAGATCCACATCCTCCAGCCTTCTTCAGATGTTTGTGAAACTCAGGAGCCTACATAGAACTTCGAACCACATCCTTTATTTGATCCTCGGGGGTCGCTTGTTCTGATTCCGTTAACCATTACCGGGTATAAGTGTTAAGTATTCCTGTATTGTTACTTGCCTGCAGTCAGGGTTGAACCTGCAACCTCCAGATGATTGTCTCTTTGGAGGCTTAGGGAACCAACGTCTATAACCGTTACACTATGTGTCCTGCTGGGCCAAGTTTCTAAAGAGACAATCATCGGGAGGTTGCAGGTTCAATCCTAACTGCAGGCGAGTAACAATGCAGGAATACTGGTTGATATGCCATAAAACCCAACCAAATCAAATCCTATATATTTAGTATATATGTATAAAGAGAATTTTGCATTAAATAACCAATAATGGTTGATATGCCATAAAACCAAACCAACCCAAATCAGTCAGGCCCCCAGGACACTTCTAAATATTCTAACCGATCTTAACAGTGTAGTGGTATTAATGGTTTCGATTCTTCCTCTCATCTCCAATTCTCTTAATCTCCTTTCTAAGCCCATCCATTACAGTTATATCACCGTCACCCTCATGTTTTATCAACTGCGAGTTTTCGCAGCAGTAGTAAACACTGAAATAAACAATGTGATATCATTTCTAAAAACAGTGAAGTTAAACACAAAAATCTAAAGAAATTTACAATAAGACCAAATTACTTCTATAAACCCTTTCTTTACAAGATATATTCTATCAAACTGATCCCTTTCCCAACCTGTTTCACGGGGGGTGGGTATGATTCCCTACAAATAAACTCCTAATAAAAAAAACAAATAACCAACTAATTATTTAAATTTAATCATTAATTCCAAAGACCTCTCCTTTGAATTTCTTTTCAGACTTATTTTCCTTTACTTGATTCGGCATTAAATGACCAATGAGGTTGATATGCCGTAAATCAAAACAAACAAACAAGTAGGAACAGGTGGTCTTCACTAAAGTCCAAGTGACAACAAGTCTCTTCAGCTCTCCAAAACTCTACTCAGTATTCTAACTCAGCAGTAAGTAAAAGTAAAGTTGGCGACCTTAGTTGAGGGGGACCCAAAGGCTCCCTTCTCAATAACTACCATACCGAGGTGTAGGGGAGGGCGCTACTCCTTTTCCTGGATTGCTCCACTTTACTCTTGATCCTTACCTAATAATGCTAAGTGTTAAGCAAGGCGGCATTAAGTACCATTTTTGAGTCTTTGATATGACTCGACCAGGGATTAAACCCCTGACCATTGGCAAACATTCTACTCACTGTGTTCTAAATCAGAAGTTTTCAAACTGTTCGGATCCGAGACCCTTTTCTATTTCAGGTTCTATCTTGTGGGCCCCCATATAAATGAAAATAAAATCTTGTAGGCCCCCATATAAATGAAAATAAAATCTTGTGGACCTCCATATAAAAAAAAAATTTGTATATTTAATGTAAATTGCATCTAATATTTGCACTGAGTAATGACATTTAGCTGAAGGGGAGTGCTTGCCTTGCTTGGTGATATTTTGACAAAGATAATATGTCGACAAAGATAATGTGTTGTTGCAAAACGCAGCCGGACTGCTTTTAAGACAAAGGACATTCAAAAGACATGCTTGGTTAAAACTTCGATTGATTTGATTTTATGAGGTTTGGTTTCTTTGTTTAATTGTGTATCAACGTTCGTAGGTTATTTAATGCCAAAGCCACCCTTGTGGAAGAACAAGTAATGATAGCAGTGGGGGGAATAAGTGGGCTCATGCCTTTCTCAAGAGTGTTTGTCCGAAAATGAACGTCAAAGCGAGTTCGATTTCGAATATGCTTACCACAATATCGCAGTTCAGCACATTAGCCACCACGCCACAGATACCCTCTCTCCTGAAAAAAAAAACTAAGAATATGAATTTACGATTTTATTGCTAATTGGATAATATAAATTTTCAAAACATCCTTGCAGAGTTTGCGGACCCCAACCGTTGACGTGGCAGACCCTTTGTGATCCCCGGACCATATTTTAACATGGTCTCAACCTTTTCTAAGATCCCTAGTTCCGAAGGTTCCGAATTTATTTCCTTTAATTTTGCACAGTCCTGCTGCGTTTTGCAACAACAGCTATGGGTAAATAGTGGGGCAGACGGGGTTCTTCAGCCTTAGTGAAGCAACTAGTCTAGGAGAAGGAAAACTCTGAATTCAAACCTGTTTAACTCCGCTTAAAAATTGACCTTGTGTCATATCCTGCCCGAGCGGAGGGGTTGGGTAAATATGATAATAGCGTGATTGAAATTCGAACTCGCTTATACCAATGCCACAATCTAGTACGTTAAACATTACGCCACGGAGAATTTCCCATTTTACCCAGTGCTCTGCTAGAACCAAAAACTGCTCGAGCTGACAATATCTAGCTTTTTGTGTAGTCTTCAGTTCTACCCTCCACACCTTGACACCTTTTTGAACAGTGTGGTACCAGCCGCTGGCATCAGTTTCCAGCAGTTGGAGTCAACGTCAGTGATTTTAAGGTCGGGCTTGCAGACATCAAGCTTGCTTGGTGGCAAGCTAGCCATAAATAACATCATTTGATTTGGTTCGGTTTGGTCCATTTTGGTTTGATTAATGCATATCAACCTTCGTGGATTATTTAATGCCAAAGCCATCCTTGTAATAGTGGTACTATTCAACCCATAGCTCGGGGAATAAGATGGTCTATACCTTTCCCAATGGTATTAATCTAAAAAGTGAACATAATAGTGTGACTAGAATTTGAACTTACTTACAACAACATTGCAGTCCCACTCATTATCCACTACAACAAAGAGACTCCCCCAATGTATCCAAGTGTATAGGGGGTGTCCTCGAGGTGTAATTGTTAAAGCGATGGACCTCGGAATCGTAGTACGCGAGTTCGTACTCCAGTCGCGCTATTACGTTCACTTTCGGACAAATACCCTTGGGAAAGGTATGAACCCCCTTATCCTCCCAGTTATGGGTTAAATAGTACCACTACTATTCTTCTAGGAGAATGGCTTTGGCATTAGATAACCTGCAAAGGTTGATATGCCATTAAACAAAGAAACCAAACCAAACCAAGTGTATATGTAAAGAAAAAGTAGTTTATACATGCCGTCAAAAAAATGACGGTATTATTGAAGTAATCTTGCATTATACTTATCAGATATGAAAAACATTTTTGCTCAATACAACTGAATATTAAAGGTAAAATTAAGATAACATCCACTTGGCAAAAATGAAACTAATTTTTAATAAATACATAAGCATGAAAGGAATGTTTAAATAACTACAAAGCCAATCACAATTTTAAAATTCTTTTATGATAATTTTTCTAGTATACACATGTATATATAAGTACTATGCATATTTCTTGTATTATAGATGTCAGCTACTCAATAAAAAATGTTCTGCCTTGACTAAATAGCAATTAAACAAAATCCTAAGATTTTAATCACCATGAAATAATTATCAACATTCAATATCAAATTTAATATAAAATTCTATTTCTAGTTTGGTTTCCTTTGTTTATCGGCATATTAACCTTTGTGGGTTATTTAATGCTAAAACTGTCCTTGTAGAAAAACAGCAGAAATACTATTCAACCAATAACTGAAAAAATAAGGGTATGCATACCTTTCCCATGGGTAAAAGTCTGAAAGTGAACGTAGTGGGGTGACCAGAGTTCGAACTCACGTCGACGCCACAGTGCAGCACTTTATCGATTACACCACCTACCTAACGCTGATACGATATTTAATGTCGACGTCAGTGTTTTTTGGAACCTTTATGGTTTCTTTTAACTATTCTTGATGCAAATAATTCGCACACAGTTATATGGTTTCAAGTATTCCGATTTAATACAAATAATTCGCACACAGTTATATGGTTTCAAGTATTCTTAGCTAATACTAATAATTCATACACAATAATATGGTTTCAAGTAACTTTTCCTATTTAATCATCTATTTGCATACAGATGATTAAATGTTAAATGATTGATTGCATAAGTATTCCTATCCAAAACTAATAATTCTTAAACATTTTTTTGATTTATTAATGTGATCCAAACAGTTACTAAAGGTTAGAGTGGACCTAGGAGTAATGACAATGAAAGAGTGACTCCTCACGACCCAGAGTTCCAGAACTGGAACCTCACTACCGGATGCAGTTTAGTATTATAATCAGAAAACCCCGTTTTGGTGTTGTGAGAAGGGGGTCTTACCCATCTGAAAGTTTTTAACTATAAAAATTTAAATTTCAAAAACCAACAAAATATATATAATGAAATAATTCAAATATGAAAATTATAACAAATATAATGAAATAAACAGAATAACAAGAATATAAACATGAAGGAAATATAATTCAATTATAAACAAACATTGGCTAGTAGGAAGAGTGGTCGCCAATGGTCCGGGAGACCGGGGTTCAATCCCAGGTCGTGTCATACTTTAAAAATGGTACTTAATACCTCTTTGCTTAACACTCACCAATATAAGGTACATATCAAGGGTAAAGTGGAGCAATCCAGGGAAAGGAGTAGTGCCCTCCCCTACACCTCAGTGTAGTAGCTATTGAAAAGGGAGCCCTCTGGTCGCCCTCGACTACACTCGCCAACTTACTTTTCATAAACAAAATATTCTTTGATAAATAAAATTAATGTGAAACGATATAGATATTTGCCCTTGTGTTTGAGAGGAATGATTATCTCCCTTTGACGACAGATGAAGGCTTGATTTAATATCGCGAAGGTGGGAACTTTCAAAGATGCTTTTACTGCTGTCTGTCCAGACATAAACACGTGACTACCATTTCCTCGTAGGCACATGCAAGACATTAGCATACTTTCTCTTTGTTAGACTTAATTCTTGTTGGTAATATACACAAGAATAAACAAGATTTAGCGTGAAACGACTTGATATACCATAAAACAGAACCAACAGAACCCTTTTTTAATACGAAGCAATCAAAGACCACCAGAAATCGATCAAAGAGTAGTCCCCGTGGTGTAGTGGTTATGGTGTTAGACTGAGACATCGTAGTAAACCAGTTCAAACTATGATGTTCATTTTCGCACTAATACCCTTGGAAAAGGTATTAACCCCCTCATTCCCCCAACTGTTGTTTTTCGCAAATGGTCTGGGAGACCTGGGTTCAATCCCAGGTCGAATCATACCAGAGACTCAAAAAATGGTACTTGATCCCGCCTTGCTTAGCACTATAAGGGTAAAGTGGAGCAATCCAAGGAATGGAGTAGTGCCCTCCCCTACACCTCGGTGTAGTAGCTATTGAAAGGGAAGCCTTCGGGTCACCCTCGACTACAGTCGCCAACTTTACTTACTTACTGTTCTTACACAAGAATGCTGAAAGCAAGACACCACAAAACAACAGCCGTACAGCCACCTACCGCCCATCTCAAAAACCATCCAAGTAAGACGGGACACTGCTGGAGAAGCAAGGACGAACTCTTTAGTAACGTTCTCCTATGTACCCCTACATATGGACGTACCAGTGTTGGGTGACGAGTGAAAACTTATTTACATCAACTTTGTAGTTTGAAAGACTTGCCGAAAGCAATGAATGATAGGGACGGATGGAAAGAAAGACAATCAGGGAAATTCGTATTGTCAGAGAGACTTGATGATGATGATGATGATGACTGTTCTTCTACAGAGATGGCTTTGGCATTAAATAAGCCACAAACCTGACCAAACCGTGACGATCAACTTAGTACTTGTGCTCGGCAGTTGCTAATACAATGGAAAGAAGAGAAAGAAGATGCAATACCGATGACAATACTTTGCCCAGTCGACTGGGGGCTATTGAATACACCGACTGCATCTTTGCAGAGGGATAAGACTAACCCCAACGAGTGTCCTGGACATGATACTAAACAATTTGATGGTGAGGTTCCATTAATGCTGAAGTTTTTAAGGAATACAGAGTACCCCTTTCATTGCCATCACTCCAGGTCCACTCTACAAAACTGAATTATTTGAAATAGAACTGTTTTGACAATAAAATTGAGTACTTACACGAAACGGAATTGTTTGAAATAGAACTGTTTTTTGACTTTGAAACTGTATACTTCTGCTAAACTGCATTGTTTGAAATAGAACTGTTTATATGTTTAAAAATGGATTTGGCATTAAATAACCAACGATGGTTGATGTGCCATAAAACTTAAGCAAACCAAACCATACTGATGACAATACTTACCAACCATCGTAAGCCCAAAGACCGTCATAAAAAGCTAATGCTATGATGGATGGAGATGATTCGGAACCTTTAAAGCCTTCTGGAAGATCGTTTAATACACCTAAACAATACAAAGGAAAGATCAGAAAAAACGAACAGCTATCAAAAGTTTATGAAATACTGGTCTGATTTTTGGCTTTTTTTAAATTTACTTTCAATTTACTATCATAATACATACATTAGCCATAAAATTATATACGTGTGTGTGTATGTGCATATATATATGAGTGTATATAAATAATTGTATATATATATATATATATATATATATATATATATATATGTATGTATGTAAATATATATATATATGTGTGTGTGTGTGTGTGTACGTGTGTCATGAGTGAGTGTCACGGTAATCTTTCGATGGCTGGATTTTTATCTCATCAATAGACGCCACCCTTATTGATGAGTTGCAGTAGTTTCCTGGCTGAACTATGAGATCCTGCGCACAAGAATGCTGCAATCTATATTTAACAAATCCTGGAAGCAACATCCCACAAAACAACACCTGTACGACCACTTATCTCCCATCTCTAAAACCATCCAAATAAGACGGAAGAGACATGAAAGACTCTACTGGAGAAGTAAGGACGAACTCATAAGTAACGTTCTCCTATGGACCCCTTCATACAGACGTGCAAGTGTAGGACGACCGCCTAGAACTTATCTACAACAGTTCTGTACGGACACATGATGTAGTCTAGAAGACTTACCGGAAGTGATGGATGATAGAGAGGAATGGCGCGAGAGAGTGAGGTTACGTATTTTTCTTCAACACGTGTTTCTAACGTTTAACGTCGTCTTCAGGAAGTTAAGGATTGATCTGAATGTTCCATTTGGGTTTTTTAGTGGCGACTGTTTTGATAGGAATATGGTTCGTTTTGATTCCAAGATTCGTGTCTGTGAATGTTCAGTTCGAGTTAATCGCTCGTGATAAACTTTGTTCTCTACAGAATTTGTTTCTCTCTCTCTCTCTCTCTCTCTCTCTCTCTCTCTCTCTCTCTCTCTCTCTCAAGAGTGTATTCTGTGTTTATATGTCTACGTGGGTGTTCGTATTCATGTGTGTATATTTTTGGCTTTTTTCCTTCATTACTCTTCTCCCCCCGCAAAAAAAAATCTATAATAGCTGATATGCGATGAGGTTCAACTGACAAAAAAATCTTCCTCCCTGAGTGATTCTGTTTGTGTGTGCATATAGAGTTAGGTTCAGTGTAATACACGTTTAAATTTATCCATGTAGTTTTTCTCTTTTATTTGAAATAATGTGTAGTCGTCAGTTTAGTATATTGGTATTATTTTAAAACGCATTTTTAAAAACTCAAAAATATTGAATACCGGCCAGCAGAGCAGGATGATATATATATATGTGTGTGTGGGCAAGTAATTTATATATATTCACACACACACACACACACACACACGTTCTAACACCTAACATTTTGACCATGGTTGACCGGTAGATTAATTCCACTCCTGTTCCTTAATCGTTCTAACATTTAACACCTAACATTTTGACCCCCCTGTCCATGCCTATGAATGAAATAATTTGTAATTTGATTTCCATTTTTAGACTTTTTTTTTTTTTTTTAAATTCTTTTATTTTATCTTCTGAATACGAACTGTAATTCCACATTTGCTACTCTGCTACTAGAGCATGTAAATAGTCACCTAACGAGACGGAGAGTACAGTAATATTCTCTGCCGAAATAAATTTATTATGACGACTTAACCGAGTTTGAGTCTCCATCAAATTGTACAGTCTATATATATACATATATATATATATATATATATATATATATATGCAGCTGCATATATGCCTGCGTACACACAAATCTGTGTATATATATATATATATATACACACACACACATACACACACACATATATATATATATAGTCATCCACAGACAGATCTGTTTCGTTCTATCAGAACTCATCAGTGTGGCTAGACAGTATCTCCCCGTAGCTGGGATCGAAACCCGGTTGACTCAAACGCCAAGCCAAAGCTTCTAACCATTTAGCCACGAGGAGATATTAGCTGCGAAGTAAATTTTAAACGGTTATGAATCACAATTACTATTGTTTACATACATCCGTTCAACGGCCGCCGAGATCTCAATTCAAATACGAAGATTTTATATATATATATATATATATAATCTTCGTATTTGAATTGAGATCTCGGCGGCCGTTGATCATTTTAATATATATATATATATATATATATATATATATCAAAATGATCAATTTCTCCTAAAAAAGTATTTAGATATTTTTTAAAGTGCTCAATACCAGCATATATATATATATATATATATATATATATATATATATATATATATATATTGCAATAAATCAAAGATAGCTCCAGACTTGAACATTTATTTGCATTTCTCTTTATTATTATTATTATTATTATTAAATTCATATGCTATGTATATAAACATATGTACATGTGTAGAGATGTGTTTATGTTCATACATATATGTATGTGTATGTATGTGTGCGCGCACATATACGATTTTAAGAAGCATGCTTTATTTTTTTCTTATTTCAATATTAAATTCTAGTCAAGTGACACACACATATATATATATATATATATATACACGTGCACACACACACACACATACACACATATATGCACGCTCTCACACACAGACACACACATAGATAGATAGATAGATCGATATTAGGGCTTCTTAGTTTATCTGTTTTTATAGAGAACATTTTTATCCTTTATTGAAATGGTATTGTTGGAGTTGATTTGATGGTTCAAGAAATTTTGTTCAGGTTCCAAGAACCTCTACGATCAGGCAAGGTCTTAATGGCCTTAAACCGTGTATTCATCCACTGTGCTCTAAGCCATAAAGTTAAACCCTGTGAGTAATAAATGGGGAGTATCAGGCGAGCTGGCTATATCACAGTTAGTGTGATTTGTTACCTTTATGACTTCAGCAAAAACATTTGGTGCTGCCGAATCGTGAGTCATATCCAACAACATATTGCAAAACATTTCGCTCAACTTAGCATAGATAGATATACAACCCTCCATAAATAAATACACCCCGCCAATTTTTAAAGGAAAAGTTAATCTTCTTGTAGAACAACTATACCAGGATTTTATAATTTCTAGTGTCACAGTATACAATCAAAACATGTCATTTAGTTTTGTTTCTTATTTGACAATAAGAATGCATTGTTGATAATTTTAATACAAGAAGGAATTGCAAGTTATTTTAATACTTGAATGCATTGCAATTGATTTTACTATTGGAATACATTGTAAATGGTTTTAGTTGAAAAATGTTATGCTAATTATTTTACTGTAAGAATGAATTGAAGATGATTTCATACAAATTTATCTATCTATATATCGTCCATAAATAAGTACACCCGTCTCATTGGGTGCCCCATTCCATCGGCCTTGTGCCACATCGAAGTAAAGAGCTTCGTAAATTACAATAAGTACACCCCTTCTTTCTTCTTTTTAATATAAAAGAGTTAATTTTCTTCTTAACTAAAAATTCTTGGATTTTATTATTTCTAGATTTTTGTTATTTCTAAAAAATCCAAACGAATATAATTCGGTATTATTTATTACCAAACTCTACAGCATTGAAGTTCTATGACCAAAAATATTAATATATTTTGATTGAAAATGTACTTACCTTTGCCCATGTATACAAAACCTCCAATTATAATAATCAGCAAAGCGACAATTTTCGCTACTGTGAAAAACACTTGGATACGGACGGCTAATTCAACACTGTAGCAATTGACGGCAGTAATTAAAACTATTCAAATAAAAAGAAAATTTGAAAAGAAAATTTATCAGTTGTTTACGGAATAACTTATTATATTAGTACATATGCACCCCCTAGGACGATTTGGTTTGATTGGGTTGGGTTTATGGCATATCTACCATTGTAGATTATTATCTAATGCCAAATCTAGTTTATTCGTATATATTAAATACATATGATTTGTAAACATAAGTCAACAAATTTAAATAGTTTCAAGTATTGCTATGTATCACTAACATCAGTCACTTGCTTAAACAGAGTTTAAGTGATCAAACAGTTCTATTTCTAGCAATTCTATTTAGCATAGGTCAACAAAGTCAAATGTTTCCAACTATTGCTATGTATCACTCACAATTAATTGAACATCAGTCATTTGTTTACACAGTTAAATGATCAAACAGCTCTATTTCAAACAATTCTATTTAGCATAAGTCAACGAAGTTAAATGGTTCTAAGTATTTCTATCTATCACTAACAATTTAATTAAACATCAGTCATTGGTTTACTCACAGTAAAATGATCAAACAGTTCTATTTCAAATAATTCAATTTAGTAAAAGTCATTTATTTGCAAAATTTAGGAGTCAAACAATTCTATTTGACTCATAGATACGACCCCTATCAGGTACTGCCACTCCAGGCCAGAGTGAACCTGGGAGTGATGGCAATTAACAGGTAATCTGTATTCCTCAAAGTTCTAGCATATACTGGAGCATCACAATCAGATTGTTTAAAGTCATATCTAAGACATTCGTTAGCGGAGTGTTTATCCATCTACAGAGATACAATCGGTGTATTGTAAAGCTCCAACCGATTAGGCTCGCAACATCTACGGCTTTAGTTAACAGCTGTTGGCCGAATCAACAATACTTTTGTATTCAAAACAGTCATAGAGATAAAACCAAATTTGTTATATGTATTAAGATATATTAGCGAAAATATGTGACTTCTAGTTGGAAATATTCAAGTTTTAATATAATAAAATATAGTATAGGACTTTACACTCCTATAAATTATTTTGGGCGGTATGCCACTTGTTCCCACAACAAAGATGGCGGACGCTCACATATTCAGTCTCGGGAAACGGTGAGCCAGGAGGACCACGTGACATGCTTAAAACTACGTCCGCGTGTAAATTCTCGTCCTGCGTTTGGAGCCTATTACAAGACGCGTATTTTCTATAAATACGTCGTCTTCAAACACCCTTTCTCTCTTCTACACAAATTCTTCGCTGCGGCAACACACTCCCTCCAGTGTGAATCAACAGGAGTGAAAAGCAACAACATGGATGGGCCTCGCAGACATTCAAAATATACATGGACTATGAGACGCTTTCCAGTCTCAGAGAAACTGCCCGTTTCTAATCATAAAAAAGGACATTTTAAACATGTAATTCTTTTGTAGCTTAGTTGTGTTAGACACACACACACACACACACACACACTCTCACACATGTACACACACTATTATTTTGTTACTAGAATTAGAAATATTTTTTATGTATCAATGTAAGTTTTATTGTTGTGGAATATAAATTTGTTTTTGTTCGTCGCCTTGTTTTAAATGTTCATTTTGTCCGCGCCGTTTTACAACCTTTACTCGTTTCATTTGTTTCATATCTTTTACTCATTTGTTTCATTGGCTTTTTCATTTACTACTTTATCCATCTGCCTATATTATGTCTATACTATGCCTATTCTACCTTTAATTCTAAACTAAATATCAAAAAATCAACATTAAATTGTCGGGGACCAAAAGTTCTTTCACTCACTACTACAATGGCCAAGTTGGCTAGGGCTGCAGAATACACTGACTGCATCACAGCAGAGAGGTAAGATTCCTCCATCGAGTGTCCAGTATATGACACAAAACAATCTGATGGTAAGGTTCCAGTAATGCTGAAGCTTTGAGGAATGTAAAGAATACCTTCATTGGTATCGCTCCAAAGTTCACTCTGGCCTGAAGTGGTAGCACCTGATAGGGTCCTATCTGTGGGTCAAATAGAATTAAACTGGATACTTATGCTAAACTGCATTGTTTGAAATAGTACTGTTTATATGTATAAAATAGGATTTGTCATTAAATGACCAACATTGTTTGATGTGCCATAAAACCAAACTAAATCAAACAAAACTGTGTACTTAAGCTAAACGGAATTGTTTGAAATAGAACCGTTTTTACATTTAACTGTGTAAACAAAAACTATACTTATGCTAAACTGCATTGTTTGAAATAGAACTGTTTATATGTATAAAAATGAATTTGACATTAAATAACCTACAAAGGTAGTAATGCCATAAAGCCAAACCAAATCAAACCAAACCTAATCAAACCAAACCAAATCAAACCGACCATAAAATATTATACTGAATGAGAAAGACTAACGAGACTAAATAAGAATGCCAATAAAAAAGATTACACTTGTTTTTATTTTGTTTTAATTGACTTCCATATTGAATTATTCATGTGATTGCTTTATGTGTGAATAAATATTTAAAGATATTTAGGCTTTAATGTAATAAAGTATGATATTAAAAATACGGCGTGTACCCGTGACGGGGTGGCGAAAATACTGGACGGTGGCAAAACAGTAAGCAAGTTCAAATTCCAGTCGCGCGATTACATTCACTTTCGGACTAAAACTCTTGGGAACGGAATGAACCCGCTTATTCCCACCCCCACTCTCAGCAATGGACTAAATAGTATCACTGATGTTCTTCTTCAAGGATGCCTTTGGCATTAAACAACCTACAAAAGTTGATATGCCATTAAATAAATAAGCAAACCACATAATTGTTATAAGATAGTTCAAAGAAGTAATTTACAAAAAAAAACTCAGTCGGCTGGAGCTACAGAATACACCGACTACACCCCCCACCACCACGACGAGTGTCTGGATATGACATTAAACAATCTGATGGTGAGGCTCAAGTAATGTTGGAGCTTTAGGGAATGCGGAGTACCCCTTAGTTGCCATTGCTCTCAGGTTCACTCTGGCCTGAAGTGGTAGTACTTGATATAATCCTATCTATGCATCAAATAGAACTGTTTGACATTTAAACTGACTGTAAACAAATGACTGATGCTAAACTGAATTGTTAGAAAATAGAACTGTTTGATCATTTAACTATGTGTAAACAAATGGCTGATGTTTAATTGAATTGTTCGTGATCGATACCAATACTTGGAACAATTTAACTTTTTTGACTTATGCTAAATTGAATTGTTAGAAATAGGACTGTTTGATCCTTTAACTATGTGTATCTAAAAATGTGTTTACAAATCGTATATTTAGTATATATGTATAAAGACGATTTGGCATTAAATAACCAACAATGGTTGATATATCATAAAATCAAACCAAACCTTACAAAAAGCCTTAAAAATATTTAGACAACTCTTTAATAATAATAGGATTTTGAGAACATTTTTGACTTTTCAATTTAAATATCATCAAAAACATCAAAGAAATAAAAAAAAATCTCTGCTTTCTGCTCATTTAGGTTGATTGGTATCGTAATAATAGTCTTGAATTATATAGGCAGCCAAGTTTGCTGGGGCTTTAAATACGCCGACCGCATAGGGGTAAGACCCCCGCCCAACGAGTATCCCGTTTATGACACTAAACCCTTAAATGGTGAGGTTCCAGACCAGGTGCTTTGGGGAATATGGAGCACCCCTTCACTGCCATTACTCCCAGGTTTACTTGTAGCACAATAATGTGCATTCATATATATATACATATATGAGGGGAGTCTCTCTCTATGTTGTGGGTAGCCGTCAAAATCGGAGGGATTCTTATCTTCAGCATCTTTGGACAGCGTCAGACAGTCTGGAAGGCCTTCCTTTGTTTGTCTATGTTAGAGCGAAGACCACACAAAGAGCTGTGCCCATGTGAACCCACGTGGAGGTCTGAGGCCGGAAGTAAGGGGCGGCAAGAACTAATGACGTTGGTCAGTCGAGTTTAAGACACGGAGACGAAGAATCAGGCAATCGGGGCCGAAGAGACGAGCGAATAAGGGTCTTGAGCAGTCAGAAGGCAGCATGGGGTCAGTGAAGGTGAAGGCTAATCAGTGACCGGGATCCAAGCGGAGAGCTGAGTCTAAGATACCGGGCCGAAGAGACCAGCTGCAAGTTGAGTCTAAGACACGGAGCCAAAGAATGTCGCAGTCAGGAGAGAGACGCTGCCAGAGAAAAGAAAGGCGATGACCAGAGATGACTCAACATTCTTGGTTGCTGTTTAGGATTTTCGCTAAGTTCTCGCGATAGCCACACATACACACACGCAAAGTACCAAAAACGCCACGGACCTCGCCTTCTTATGTTGTGCGGTCTCAAATCCGTGTTTTGTCTTTTCTTCCTTCCTTCTTCTTTTGTCCTTTTTTATCAACTTGTGAAATGCCCACACGGCCGGGTGTAAGAAGTAACAACGAGGTCCTCACTAGACGATCTTCTAACGCCAACCATGGCCTGTTGGGTATGCCACACACTCTGACCCGGAGTGGCAGTACTTCTTAGAGTTCTATCGATACGTCAAATAGAATTATTAGTGTTGGATTGCAATACATGAAATCATGTAACTCAGTACAAACAAATGACTGATGTTACTACTACAACTAACTTTCCATCGTATCCGATAATGACGCTCTGCTGAAATTTTCCTCTCTTTTTTTTTTTTTTTTTCAATTTTTGGACAAGTATTGACAATTGTCTAAAAGGATGTTTGTGACCCTCAGGTTTCTTTTGATGTCCTTATACCTGAGTTTTAAGTGAACTGTTTTATGTGATCTTTCTCTAAGTTGAGAGTTTTAGTATTTTGCTGTCCTCAAGTCTGTTCAAGTGACCAATTCATTTTAGGTTTCGAGGGGCGATTATATCGTATATCCCAAGGAGTTCCGATTTCTCCAAGATTAATTTATTTGGGATAATCTGCTAGCATTTCTGTGCAAGTGATGCATTATATTGACGTGAACTCTTTGGGCATCCACTTTGTATACAGTCCAAGTAAAGGAATGTTATGAGAACTATGGCACGGTACATTGTTTTTCTGGAGATGTCCTTGTTGAGCCAAACTTACTGAAATGCCTTGGTAGATTTCTAGAAACAGCTGATTATTTCCAGTGCATCTTGGTTATTGTGTGCTACGAAAGCAGTGTTGTTAGCAAACATGGACCATAACGTTTCCGATCTCTTTTGCAGACTTAAATTGACTGGCATTAAACAGGTTTGCTCACGGTCAACTCTGTATCCATACTCAATAGGTGAAGTCATTAAAGCCATTATAAACATAGAAAAAAAAGAATCGAGAACAGCAGCCGGCAATAACACAGTTCTGTCTCCCTCCGTTCTAAACCTCAAATGGTTCCGAGAGATCTCCTCTTAAACTGACTGATACCTTCATTCCTGTACGCAAGGCAAATACGAGTCCGACGAAGTGGTAAGGGCACCCTAGTTTCCTTAAGATGTTCCGTAGTGCTTGCCTGTGCACAGGATCGAAGGCTTTTGTGAAGTTGAAAAATATCATCAAGAGGGGCATATTCCGTTCAATGCATTCTCCTGTAATTGTCGCAAGGAGAAGGGAAATTTACTAAGCTTTTTGCTTAGATGTGGCACAAGGCCATATGAAAGGGGCATCCAATGAGACTCAAACTCACTCGTGTAGGTTTGCTAGCCGAGCTTGCTAACCATTACACCACCAGAGGCGCCTTGTCGCAAGGAGAAGGTCATGTCCATGGTTCCTTGGTTTGCGCGGAACGCACATTGTGCCTCGGGGTTGGAAATCCTCCGCTAAGGTCGATAGTCTTTTGAGCAGTATGCGAGCGAATACTTTCTCTGGTATGAAGAGAAGTGAGATCCCACACAGTAGTTGCCGCAATCTCGTCTGTCTCCTTTTAAGATGGTGACAAGTTGTCGTTCTTCTAGTTTTCAAGAATTTCCAAGTTTTCCCAAATATCTCTCATGATCGTGTAGAGTATCTCAACTAGCACCCTACCTCTTTTCTTAATCACTTCTGGATGCAATCCGTCTGCGCCAGGAGACTTTCCGTCGTGCGGCATAGAGATAACCATATTTACCAACCCCTCCGCTCGAGCAGGATATGACACAAGGTCAATTTTTAAGCGGAGTTTAATAGGTTTGAATTCAGAGTTTTCCTTCTCCTAGACTAGTTGCCTCACCAAGACTGAAGAACCTAGTCTGCCCTACTATTTACCCATAGCTGGAGGGAGAATTACTGGATTCATACCTTTCCCAAGAGTATTAGTGCTATGTGAAATGCAATCAGTCTCGTCTAGGATTTGAATTCGTATCACCGTGTCCAATTCCTACGACGATAACCATTACACCACGAGCATAGAGGTAACCTAACTCACTTCGTCTAGGTCCGGACATTTACTCATCAAGTCTTGGTCTTTGTTCAATGTTTACAACCACATGATGTTCCACTGTGGACGGTTCATTAATCAGTGAAGCAAAGTAGCCCCTCCATCCGACCGATTGGATCTCTGCTGAAGGGTAAGAGACCCCAACGTGTCTTGGAAATGAAAATAAAGTATCTGATGGTACTATTTACCAACCCCTCCGCTCGGGCAGGATATGACACAAGGTCAATTTTTAAGCGGAGTTTAACAGGTTTGAATTCAGAGTTTTCCTTCTCCTAGACTAGTTGCCTCACCAAGGCTGAAGAACCTAGTCCGTCCTACTATTTATCCATAGCTGGAGGGAGAATAAGGGGGTTCATACCTTTCCCAAGGGTATTTGCCCGAAAGTGAACGTAATAGCGCGATTGGAGTACGAACTCGCGTACTACGATTCCGCAGTTCATCGCTTTAACCATTACACCACGAGTATCTGATGGTGAAGCTCCAATCCAGGAGCTTTGGAGAATGTAGAGTACTCTTTCATTGTCATTACTCACATTTCCACTCTGACCTTGACGGGTAGTACCTGTAAGGGTTCCTTTCATGGGTCAAATAGAATTATTAGTGTTAAATAGCAATACATGAAGCCGTTTAACCGATGACAATATGAGGTATTCACTACTGCTAAAAACTTGTGGAGAGTATGATGTGTCTTTTTATTTTGGAAAATGTAATTTTCCTTTTATAACAACATAAAAAATACTTATTGATTTTGACTGAAATTCAAAAGTTAATTTAAAATATCAGTCGTCACCGAACTTTCAAATTGACAAAACAAAAAGTTAGCAGATTTGGGGTTTTGTCGGTGCATTGATCCATTTTAAATCATGTCAGCTTTTGCCCACCTGTAAGGGTAAAAAGGTCAAACCTTTGGATAGATTAATCACATCATTGATTTTGTTTTGGTTAATATGAAAAGAGATACTCCCCCAGAAGTCGTGGACTGGGAGCTTTAATTAATCAAGCCCCTATATTGTGGTTTGATTGGATGACCATTTAAAATCTGATATGTGAAAGGGATACTCATCCCACAGACGTAGATCAGCGTATTTGGTTGACTGACCAGTCAAAAAGTAATAGAAGAATACGAAATGATCTGTGATTAATCAGCCAATCAGGAATGTTTGTTCCCAGGGGTATCCTCTATAAAAATAGATGTTTTAGGGTAAGATGAGAGAAGAGATTCGATGTCCGGTCCGAAGACAAGAGAATAAGAAACGATATCTCTCCAAGAACTAAAGCCTCTCCACAAAAAACCTCACTCTCTGAAAGATTTAGTAAGGTAGAAAGACTGCACCAGCCAAATACTGCAATTGTCTGTCTCTCAAATATAACAAAAGCGACAATTCATTATATATATATATATATATATATATATATATATATATATATATATATATATATATTGTTACACCATTGTGTTTCAATAAATATTTAATTGTTAACGGAGAATTTTTCTTGTCTTTAAGTTGGCATCGCCCTTGTAACTTGTTCCAACGAACAAACCCAGCCGTTAAAAGTTCTGGATAAATTGTGTCATCCCCCATCCGTGGATCTTTCAAACACAACGTGGACACACAGAGAGTTGATAAGCCAACGCGTGGGAAATGCAAATGTTTGTTACGGAACTAAGGCCACAATCAAGTACCGCAACAAGCATAGGACGACACCCTCTGTAGAGATGCAGTCGGTATATTCTACAGCCCCAGCCGACTGGACTGTAAACTTTGTGGGTCAAACATAAATTTATAGTTTTTTTCCCATGTTCAAGATCTTCTTCACCAAAATTATATAGAAATTATTCTGCATTGAGTTGATCCGTACTTACTGATTGCAGCTGCCGCCAAGCACTTCACAAAGGCAACCGGTGGTCCGCAGTCGTCAAAACAAATAACCGATACGTACTCAGCAAAAGCCAAACAGATGACCGCCATTGATGCTGGTCTAAGAATGACCACACTTGACCAAGCATAGAGGTAAGCAAGAAGAGGACACAGACCTTCACGTATATAGGAGAACTCACCACCGGACTTCGTGATCATGGTACCAAGTTCGATATAAGCCAGCGATGCTAAAATAAATAATAAAATACACTAAAAGACCTCTAGAGAAAGGTAAATCAAAAATATTTTCGTTTTTTGCAACCTTTGCGTTAAATATTATTTCTTGCATATATCTAAAGATTACACAAATTTTGTTGATTGATAGGTTGTATTATTTCTTAATTGCTTATGTTGTAAACGTAAAGAAAATGGCTATTAATCCTTTGAAGTTTTGCTTTTGTGCTTGGGGTAACACTATGTAGGACAAATTTTACTCAGGATCGGATGTGAAATTTTTTAACTGCTTCTAGATCGGATGTGTTATTTCTTAATTGCTTATGTTGCAATAGTAAAGAAAATGGCTATTATTTCTTCGAAATTTTGCTTTTGTTCTTTGGGTAACACTATATAGGACAAATTTTATTCAGGATCAGATGTGAAATTTTTTAACTGCTTCTGGGTCAGATGTGTTATTTCTTAATTGCTTATGTTGTAAAAGTAAAGAAAATGGCTATTATTACTCTGAAGCTTTGCTTTTGTGCTCTGGATAACACTATGTAACACAAACCGGACTGATTTTGGTTGGTGCATATATCATTTCGTAATATGGTCAGAATTCAAATTCTTGCACAATTCCCAGTGGATCTTCTTCCCCATCTGGTTGTACCAAGTCTTGTACTCCTTTTGTATTAGTTTACTGCCTCCACTTATTACGTGACTAACCGTTTCCTCTCAACATAATCTTCACCACAATTCTGTGGCGTATTATCAATTTTTGTTTTGTATTATAGCTTAATGTTTCTTCGCGTTAATAATATAAGACTCTTCACGACGAAATAAGAATGAAAACTTTATTATCTGAGCAAACTTAATAGATAAGACATTGGAATTATACGAAATACTAAGAATACATTATGGAGAGAGAGTCTTATCTAGTAGTTTAACTGTCCTTTATACAATGAAAGTTGTTGTATAGAGACTCATGTCAAAGCCTAGTACCGTGGGTGGTACGACACGAGGTTTGTTGGGATGAGAGTGGTTCCTGTCAGGAGATGCACACACTTGTGCATGCTTCCAGGTTATCGAAGAAGAACGAAGAGAGAGAGAGAGAGAGAGAGAGAGTTTTGACTTTAACGCGCGTTTTATATTGCTACTTTAGCCACACCTTTCCCAACATCAGGATGACACAGTTGAAGTTCACTGATTTGCGATATGAGACATTGCCACATCCACCATATTCCCATGATCTCTGACCTACCCAATACCATTTTTTCAAGCATCTGGACACATTTGTGATGCCCAAAAACATTCCATTCCAAAGAAATAGAAACTGCATTTAAAGATTTCTTGGCATTCAAACCTTTAAAGTTTTACCATTCAGGTATAAATAATCTTGTTAATTGATAGCAAAAGTGAATCGATGATCAGTGATCATATTTTGACAGATTAAAACTCTGTTTTCATTTATTGATTCAGTAATAAAAGTTTATTCTAGAATCGAACATTATTTTCAGAACAAACTAATACTTTGACGAGTGTCTTTAACAGTTTCGACCAAAACCGGTGACCGATTAGCTTTTAAAAACAAACTCGGCAAAACTGAGCGGGTCGTTGGTCGATACTGCCACATAGATAGATAGATAGATAGATAGATAGATAGATAGATAGATAGATAGATACGAACAGAGTAAAGAAGATAGATAGATAGATAGTGAACAGATGAAAAAAGATAGATAGATAGATAGATGTGGACAGGCTGAAAAGATAGATAGATAGATAGATAGATAGATAGATATGGACAGGCTAAATAGATAGATAGATAGATAGATAACTGACAGATAAAGATAGATAGATAGATAGATAACTGACAGATAAAGATAGATAGATAGATAGATAGATAGATAGATAGATAGATAGATAGATAGATATGAAAAAAGCTTAGTTTGGCGAGAATAGACGAAATAACTGATTCAAAAAAGAAGACTAAGAGCAGCTGAGATTTTTAAGCCTCTGGTGTCTTTTCATGTTTCAGAATTGCAAAAATATCCGGGAAAATTTTTCAAAGTCATATTGTTTACAATGAAACTTTTAGAATAGATTGATTTTCAGGTAGACATGTTTATTAGAGAAAAGAAATTGCAGTTGTAAACTTACAAAGCATTGAAATCACTCCGCACCCCAGCCATACAATCATTGTGAGACCAACGGATCTACTGGCTTGAAGCACACCTTTGGGCGAAATAAAAATACCCGAACCTGAAAGAAAGAAAAAAAAAAAACAAGTGAGAGAGAAAAAGAGAGAGAAATTTCGCTTGACAGGCCAAGCGTAAATGCAACCATGTATTCTGCAAGGAAAAAAACTTACCTAATGTGATAGATAGATAGATAGATAGATAGATAGATAGAGAGAGAGAGATTATTGCACATATATAGATACATATCAAACAATCATTCATAAAGTTAAGTTTCTTAAAGCAAAGATATCAGGATTTCGCCAAATCTACGGAACATTCTACTCTCAAAATGCATATAAAAAGATATTATTTATTACCGAACTCTACAGCACTGAAATTCTGAAAGTAAAGATAATATCTAACAGTCCAAAGATAAATACACTTCGTATATAGATGTTCAATTTAAATTTTGGCTGTAGAGATGCTGCAATTTTACTTTATTTGCAGTTTCGGTGCTGTAGACTTTGGTAATGAATAATACATAATAATATCCGTTTTAAATGTAAAATATTTCACTAGAAATTATAAACGTCTGGCTTAAAAAATGAACTTTTATTAAAAAAAAAATAAAATGAAATAAAATAAACATTGTTGGTGATACTGTACAGAAGTTTCACATAACGTGGCAGGAGGGGTTCCCATAGCGTGGTGGTTGGTGTGCTGAATTGCGACATTGTAGAAAGCGAGTTCGAACTCCACTCGCGCTATTACGTTCACTTTCAGTGTAATACCGTTGGGAAAGGTATGAACCCTTTTATCCCTACCAGCTATGGGTTAAATAGCACTACTTCTGTCCTTCTACAAGGATGGTTCTGGCATTAAATAACCCACGAAGGCTGATATACCATTAAACAAAAAAACTAAACTAAACCAAACATACGTTGGCATGGTTAGAGTGTTCGCCAATGGTCTGGGAGACCTGAGTTCAATCCCTGGTCGAGTCATACCAAAGACTCAAAAATGGTACTTGATGCCTCCTTGCTTAACACTCAGCATTATAAGGTACGGATCAAGGGTAAAGTGAAGCAATCCAGGGGAAGGAGTGGCGCCTTCACCTACACCTTGGTGTAGTAGCTATCGAAAAGGGAGCCTTCGGGGCACCCTAGACTAAAGGGAGTCAACTTTACTTTTTACTTACTTTTAACTCGCGGAGGTTGATATATTATTACACAAAGGAAATAAAACCAGTTGTAACAATGCTTAGCTTTTCAAAAATGTATTGGTTGTTTTTCCATCGCGATCAAAGCCTTTGATCATTCTACATTAAGAAAAACCGAAGCCCCGAAACAAATATAAATAGCCCAGTCGACTGGAGCTGTAGAATACGCCGACTGCACCTCTGCAGTGCATCCTGGGTATGACACTAAACTGCATCTGATGGTGAGGCTCGAGATCTAGAGCTTTGTGGAATGTGAAGTACCCCTTCGTTGCCATTACTCCCAGTTCCACTCTGACTTGGAGTAGTAGTACCTTTTAGCGTCCCATGTATGGGTCACATAGAATTATTTACTCATTTACTATACTTGAAGGAGGGAGAGATAAAGGGAAACGTAATTGATTTTATTGATTGATTTTAACGACATGTCAACTCATTTTGGGTTATTTGGGGCCAAGATATTTGAGAATCGGGTCCATTGTGCGGTTACATGCCCATTTTTTGTGTAGTTTTTGGTTTGTTTTTAAGAGTTTGGGTTTTTTCTTTTTCTTTCATTTTTTTTTTTTTTTTTGCACAATTATATCTCAAATATTCCGATATGATACAAATAATTTGCACACAGATGGTTTCACATATTTTTGTCCAATACTAATCATTTTCAAACAGACCCATAGATTAGGACCCTAACAGTTAATGTCACTCTAGGTCAGAGGGAACCTAGAAGTAAGAGCAATGAAATGGTATTCCATACTCCTTAGAGCTCCAGAAATGGAGCCTCACTATCAGATGCATTTTAGTGTCATAACCAGGATAATTTCTTTGGAGGGTGGGTCTTACACCTCTGCTGATATAGTCAGAATATTCTAATCTCTGCCGACAGGGTTCAGAAAACTTGAGTCAACTATATATTTTTCTCCCGTTTCGGTTCGTTTTTATCGAAATTATATATATATATATATAATTTCAATAAAAGCTATATATTTTTCTCCTGTAATATATATATATATATATATATATTTCTTTAAGAAAAAACAAAAACCGGTAACATCAGGATTATAAATTTATTTCCATCCTGTTATGGGTTTTGATATAAATCAAAAACACAAAAAAAATAACAGGACTTCATCAGATCTTATGGATAGAATATTATTATTATTGCTCTGTAATGTCAGTTACATTGAGCTCTTCACCAGGAAAATTTAAATGTTCACTGTTGAATTTTTTTTTTTTTTTTTTGTCCCCATGGAATTACTCTCAACTCCGGTTTAACTGGACCGAATAATACTTATATATATATATATATATATATATATATATATATATATATATATATATATAACACGTGGTGTAATGGTAGTCGTCGTACCAAATGGACACGGTTGTTCGATTTCAAATCCTGGACGAGTTTGTTTGCATTTCTCAAACCACTAATACCCCAGGGAAAGTTATACAGCTATGGATAAACAATAGGGCAGATTGGGCTCTTTAACCTTGGTATGACAATCTATTTATAAGAAGGAAAACTCTAACTTCAGACCTATAAAACTTCGGTTGAAAAATTGACCTTGCGTTACATCCTGCTCGTGCGGTTGGTAAATACGCACACACATACATATATGTGCAAGAGAGAGAGAGAGAGAGAGAGAGAGAGAGAGAGAGGCAGGGAAAGGGTAAGCAGAAAGTTATTATTGAAGAACTATTCAAATTTTGTAATGTCCAATAAGTAAGTTTTGTATATTGTCAAGATATACGTGATTAAAAGTTAAAGTAGAACGTTTTGATATTATTGATTATAGCTTTCATGAAAGTTTTTATGTTATTTTGTTTTAGTTTGGTTTCATTATTTGCCACATCAACCTTGGTCGGTTAAATACCAAAGCCATCCTTGCAGAACAGTAGAGGGAATATTTAACCGATAGCTGGGAATTGAAAGGATAGAAAAAGCATAAATTACAATATCATGAATATTAGAAACCTATGAAGATGGATAGTCTGCTTTAGTTTGGTTTCTTTGTTTAATGGCACATCAACCTTTGTGGGTTAATACTAAAGGAATCCTTGAAGGAGAACAGTGGTGGTAATATTTAACCCATAGTTGTGGGGGAAAAAGTATTAATACCTTTCCTAATGGTATTTGTCCGAGAAACAACAACGATGTCAAAATCCAGCACTTCAGCCATTACGTCACAGCGACTCAACTTATTTCGTTTCAATAAAATCTAGCATCAAGAATTAGTAGTTTTTTTTTTAGATATATAATTTTTTTTTACAGAAAATTTCAGTAGTTTACGCAAGTATGTATTTACCCAACCCCTCCGCCACGGGCAGGATGTGACACAAGGTCAATTTTTAAGCGGTGTACTGCTGGTTTTTAGTTCAGAGTTTTCGTCCTCCTTCTCCAAGACTGACAGCCTTAACGAAGTAAAAGTTCACTATCTAATTTACTATTTACCAACAGCAGGAAGAACAGATGCATTTATGCCTTTTCCTAAAGGCATTAGCACTTAGTGAAATGCCACCAGCCTCGTTCAGGAGTTGAACGCGGGTCAACGATTCCATTCGCAACGATGTTGAACATTACACTAAGCGCTCCACTACAAGTGGTTGACATACATTAGTGGTATGTATTTGACTGAACACCCACACCCTTCTGCACGAGCAGGATGCGACACAGGGTAAATTTTTAAGCAGAGATTAAGACACTTGAAATCAGAGTTTTCTTTCTCTTAGACAGGTTGCCATACTAAGTTTAGGGTAAAACCCCGTAGCGTAGTGGCTAACTTACTGGACTGCAACATCTTAGTAAGCGAGTTCAAACTCCAATCGTGCTTTACGTTCACTTTCGGATTAATACCATTAAGAATGGCATGAACCCCCTTTACCCTGCCACAGTTATGTTCTTCTACAAGCACGGCTTTGGCATTAAATAACTCATGTGGGTTGATAAGCCATTAAACAAGGATACCAAACCAAACATACCAAGGTTAAAGAGCCCAGTCTGCCCTCCATTATATTAGCGGTATTATGTTGTCTGGTTGGTCGGGTTTAATGACATATCAACAATTGTAGGTTATTTAATGCCAAATCCTATTCATTCATATATATTAACTATATATGATTTGTTGGTTGGGTTTTATGGCATATCAACCATTGTAGGTTATCTTATGCCAAATCCTTTTTATACATATATATTAAATATAGATGATTTGTTCGTTGGGTTTTATTGTATATCAACTCTTATAGGTTATTTAATGCCAAATCCACCTGAGGCATATATATATCAAATATATACGATTTGTTGGTTGTGTTTTTTGGCATAAAAATCGTTGCAGGTTATTCAATGCCAAATCCTGATTATACTTATATATCAAATATATATGATTTGTTAACGAATAGTTTGTTGGCAACAATTTTTACGACGAACTAGGGTCCATTTGTTGGCACACAGTTGAATGGTTTGAAGTATACCAAATGAAAAAAATAGTTCTATTTGACCTATATTTGGGATCCAAACAGGTACTACTGCTCTAGGTTAGAGTTGGCTTGGGATTAATAGCAACAAAGGAGTACTCCACATTCCCTAAACCTTCAGAACTGCAACCTCACTATCAAATGGTTTAGTGTTATATCCAGGATACTCATTGGGGACGCAGTCGGCGTATTCTAGAACCTCAGCCGACTTGACTGGTGTTAGTGTGTCATGTGTAATCTGGGTACACTAAGGCCAAACAGGAGTCAAAGTAATATATAGGAATTGGTCGTAGTTATATATATATATATATATATATATATCTGAACCATGAAAAACGAGGTAAAAGATTTTTATATTTTTGGAAATATTAGAGTTAATGTAAAAATAAAATACCTTTAAGATTGCAATGAACCATAAATAAAGACACTCCGATGAATTTTAAAAATAAAGTAACTGTGAACCTATACTAAGTTAAAACTTAATGCATGCACGGGGGTGTTAAAGATATACCAAGGACGCCATGAGAAGCAGCATGGTGGACGTAACGGCGGACGAAGCCAACGATGGGTCAACGGCACGCTTAACAAGGTACTGGGCGGACGAATCCCACGAGACAACGGCCAAAATCAAATCGTTCGAATGGAGAACTACTGCTGCTCATCTTTTAGGGTGGCTTCTATGAATGAGAATAAAACACTGCCATTAAAGGATTACCATGACTTATTTTCAAACATGTTCAAACCGCATCGCCCTTCGCGTGGGTAAAATAGAGGCGCGTCCTGCTGAAGTTTGAGCTCTGGTCCCAGTGTTCGAAAAATTAGCTACAGAACTCAAACTAAAACAAAAATTACTGAAATGTAAAAGCACGATACAAATAGCGACATTCAACGTTAGAACTTTTGATAGAATAGGCCAACTACCGGAACTGACAGCTTCTGCGATAGATCATAACATAGATATAATATTTGTACAAGAACACAGATACTTTCATAATGAAAATATAAAATACCACGATACAGTCTATGGATGGACGTTTGTCACAGCATCTACATGGAAAAACTCTGTCAACGCCGCGATAGGTGGTGTATATATGCTTATCGGACCACGGGCTCTAAAATCACTAAATAGCATCGAGAAAATAAAACCAAGGATGATTGTAGCTACGTTTAATGGCAATCCCAGCACAACAATCATCTGCTACAGCCCTACAAATGTTAGTGAAGAAACAGACCTCATCGCCTTCTATAACCAGCAATCCTCCCTTGTTCAAAGCATCCCGAAACACAACGTTCTCATCATCGGTGGAGACATGAATGCCCAAATCGGTAAAAATGTAAACAGCAACTTCAGCAAACAACTCGTCAAACAGAAATGGGGAAGATGAAACAGATTTCACTCTAGAAAATAGATTAACATGCTTTAATAGGAAATTTCAGAAAAGAAAGGAAAATCTATGGACCTACACCAACGCAAATAAAGTTAAAGTACAGATAGACTGCGTCTTTATAAATAAGAAATGTAATTATAGTGCATCGAATTGCGAGGCATGTTCCCCTTTCGAGGGCGTGTCCTCCGATCACCGAATTGTCACAGCAAAGATACGACTGAACCTACGAAGGAATGTGGCCCGAATAACAATCACCGTAGACTATGACTGGTACCTGCTTACCAACAAAGATATTAAAGATGAATATACGTTAACACTAAGAAACAAATTCGATACACTTCAGGAGACAACAGAAACACTTACACCGAATGACGAATATGAGAACTTCGTCAATGTTCACTTAGAAGCAGCAGCAGAATGCATACCAACTAAACAAAGAGCTTAGACTAGAGTCCCATAGGAGACATTAGTGGTTAGAAAAAAGAGTGCAGATGTAAAAATCACTTCCCTATGCAATAGGAGGAACCCAACCAATATCAATACTCAGAAACTTAAGAAGACACAAAATGAACTATCTAACGTATACCTAAAAGAACAAACACAATACATCACAAATCAGCTCAATAAGATTAGAGACTCGGTTGAAGGTAGACAATCTAGGATAGCATTGTAGACAGTAAATGAAGTGAGCAAAAGGAAGAGTACTGCGAGAGCTAAACTGAAAGCGGCCAACCAAGAAGAACGAATACATTTCGAGCATTTACTCAGAAAACCTCCGAGAGTTACGGGCAAATCAATCACAAAAATTATCAATAATCAACTAGACATCAAACTAGAACAGTTTACGCCAGAAGAACTCGACTCAATGCAAAGAAAAATTAAAAATAGGAAAGCAGCAGGGCTTGAGGAAATACCCCCAAAAGAATGGAAGACAAAAGAATTCGACGACATACTGCTCCGACATTGCAATGCTGTATATAATCAGAACACAATAAACAGATAGACAAAGGGATGTATCCTCCCTTTGCCCAGGAAGGGTGACCTCGGAATAGCCAAGAACTACCCTTACGTCCATAGCGGCCAAGATCTACAACGCTCTACTGCACAATTGCATAGAACCTAAAATTGAGAAGATGCTTAGGAAGAACCAAAATGGCTTTCGAAGAAATCGATCCACATCACAAATTTTGACGATCCGTCGAATTCTCGAAGGTGTTCGTACAAAAAACCTCGAAGCAACCCAATTATTCGTTGACTTCTCCAAGGCATTTGACTCCATACACAGAGGAAAGATGGAGCAAATACTTGTCGCCTACGGCCTCCCCAAAGAAATCGTCGCAGCCGTAATGATGCTATATAAAAACACGAAAGTAAAAGTCCGGAGACAAGACTACTTTGACATGGTTGCAGGTATGCTACAAGGAAACACATCAGCCCCATACCAGTTTATTATCTGCCAAGACTACGCGCTTAGAACGTCTATAGATTTAATGAAAGAAAGCGGTTTCAAGCTGGCAAAGGAAAGAATCAGAAGATATCCCACACAAACTATTACGGACACGGACTACGCCGATGACATAGCGCTTCTGGCAAGTACACCCGCCCAAGCCGAATCCCTGCTACATATCCTGGAACAATCAGCAGGGGACACAGGTATCCATGTCAACGCAAGCAAAACAGAATATATGTGCTTTAATCAAACAGACGATATCTCCACACGAAAAGGTAATCCTCTGAAACAAGTGGACAAGTTCACCTACCTCGGAAGCAGCGTCCCATCAACTGAAAATGACATCAACACGCGTCTAGCAAAGGCATAGACAGCTATCGATAGGCTATCGGTCATATGGAAATCAGACCTGACCGATAAAATAAAACGCAGTTTTTTCCAAGCAGCAATCGTGTCGATACTACTATATGGATGCACCACATGGACGCTAACAAAACGTATAGAAAAAGAACTTGACGGCAATTACACAAGAATGCTATATTAGACAAGTCCTGGATACAACATCAAACAAAACAGCAGCTATATGGCCATCTACCACCCATCACTATCCAAATTAGACGAACGGGACACTGCTGGAGAAGTATAGGCGAACTCATAAGCTATATACTCTTCTGGACCCCTTCACAATGACGAGTAAAGGTTCGACGATTAGCTAAAACCATCATACAACAGCTCTATGCCGATACAGGATGTAGCCTGGAAGACTTGCCGGGGGCGATGGACGATAGAAACGGGTAGCGAGAGAGGATCAGGGAAATCCATGCGAGCAGCGCGACATGATATATATATGAAGAAATCGTAGATTTGATAAATCCGACAAGATGAAAAATAAAGACGAAATATCATTTCTGAATCCGTTGTCAGTGTTTAGGTTTATCCATTTTTCCACTTATTTTTTCTCATATATATCATAATGGTTAGAGTGTTCGCCAATGACCTGGGAGACCTGGGTTCAATCTCCAGGTCAAGTCATACCAAAGATTCAAAAATAGTACTTGATGCCTCCTTGCTTAACACTCAGCATTATAAGGTACGCATCAAGGTTAAAGTGGGGCAATCCAGGGAAAGGAGTAGCGCCATCCCCTACATCTTGATGTAGTAGCAATTGAAAAAAGAGCCTTCGAGTCACCCTCGACTACGGTCCCTAACTTTACTTATATATATTATCTTGTTATTACTAGCGGTATTACACATCAGAAAACAAGCTGATTTCAAATTTGTAAGAGACTTGATTTATCAGTTATCTTGACTAAAACTTATCAGCAAGAAAGCATCATCATCACGATTATCAAGATGTTCTAAAAGCACTAATTCCTTTCTCTCTCTCTCTCTCTCTTTCGGTTGATGTCAGCTGTCACTCTTGGCAAGTCCTCTATACGTCATCCAGTCTCAGCACAGAGTTAATGTAAGCATGTTTTTGCTGATCGACTAACACTAGTGTGCCCATATGTAGAAACCTAATTATTCTCCATCTAGCTATGGGTAAATAGTAGAGACAGACTGGGCTCTTAACCTTGGTAGAGCAACCGACCTGGGAGATGGAAAAATCTGTATTCAAACCGGTTAAACTCCGCTTTAAAATTGATCTTGTGTCGTATTGTCGTATTTAGGAGGTGCCCGTGGTGTAATGGTTATCGTCACAGGATATGGACACGGCGATACGAGTTCAATTCCTGGACAAGACTGATTGCATTTCACATAGCACTAATACCCTTGGGAAATGTATGAATCCAATTATTCTTCCTCCATCTATGGGTAAATAGTAGGACAGACTAGGTTCTTCAGCCTTGGTGGGGCAACTAGTCTAGGAGAAGGAAAACTCTGAATTCAAACCTGTTAAACTCCGCTTAAAAAATCGACCTTGTGCCATATCCTGCCCGAGCGGAGGGGTTGGGTAAATAGGATCTTGTGTCGTATTGTGCTCGTACGAAGGGGTTATATTATATACATATATATATATATATATATATATATACACACACATACATATATATATATGTGTGTGTGTGTGTGTGTGTGTGTGTGTGCTTTTTCTTAAATCAAGAAAGTGCGCAAATACTGGTAAGCAGAGCAAGATAAAACCTAAAAGAAATTAACTATTCATGTCTAAAGGTTTCATGTATCGAAGATACAATCATCAGATGGAAGTCAGAGGAATCCTGATTTTTATCTAACGATTTAAATGAATTTAAATAAATTAAACTTAATATGAATAAATTAAACTTAATCTAAATAAATTATATAATGAGGTTAAACAATAATTAGTCAATAAAAATAGCGTAAATTTTGTACATCATTTTGTTTGGAATTAATCCCATACTCCTTCCGATGGAGTGGGAGTGCCTGTGGTGTAATGGCCAAAGCGCTGGACAACAACAGAGTTATAAGTGAGTTCGAACTCCATCATTATCATGTCGTGCCACGGGCACGGATATCCCTGACCCTCTCTCGCCACTTCTCCCTATCGTTCATCGCCTCTGGCAGGTCTTCAGGGCTACATCCCGTATCCTCACATAGCTGCTATATGTATGTTCGAGCTGGTCGTCCTGCTTTTGCTCGGCCATATGTGCGGGTTCATAGGAGTATATCACTTATGAGCTCGTCTCTGCTTCTCCAGCAATGTCCTGCATGTCTGGTTCGTCTAGCTTGGATAGTTTAATTATCAAAAACATTTCTATTTCAAGCTATTCGATTTATTTAAACAGTTCTAATTCAATTTAGTATAAGTACAGAAGTTCTTTATTAAACAAAACAATTTAGTGTAAGTACATTTCAATGTCAAAAACAGTTCTATTTCAAACAATTCAGTTAAGCATAAGAATGCGGTTTAAATGTAAGTACACAGTTTAATTGTCAAAATCATTTCTATTTCAAGCAATTCAGTTTAGTCAAACAGTTCTAATTCAAACAATCCAGTTTAGCATAAGTATGCAGTTTAGTTCTATTTAGCCCATAGATAGGGCCCTATCAGGTACAACCATTCCGGGCCAGAGTGGACCTGGGAGCAATGGCAATGAAGGGGTGCTCCACATTCCCCCAAAGCTCCGATTATTTAATGTCATATATCAGGACATTCATTAGGGGGGTCATACCCCTCTGCAGAGGTGCAGTCGGTGTATTCTACAGCCCCAACCGACTGAGTAATACAAAGAGGTAATGTCAAAACAGTTTTATTTCAAATAATTCAGTTTAATATAAGTACACAATTTAGATGTCAAAACAGTTCTATTTCGAGCAATTCAGTTTAACATAAGTATGCAGTTTAAATATCAAAATAGCACTTTTTTTAAACCATTCAGTTTAGCATAAATACGCAGTTTAAATGCAAAAAAACAGTAAACTCAAGAAACCACGGTTTAGTTCTATTTAGCCCAGAGATAGGACCCTATCAGCTGCTACCACTCCGGGCCAGGGTGGACCTGGGTGTGATGGCAATGAAGGGGTACTCCGCATTCCCCCAAAGCCCCAGCATTACTGGAACCTCACCATCAGATTGTTTAGTTTCATATCAGGACACTCATTGGGAGGTCTTACCCCTCTTCAGAGAAGCAGTCGGTGTATTCTACAGCCCCAGCCGACTGGGCAAGAGGATTTGTCATTAAATAACCAACAATGGTTGATATACCAGAAAACCCAACCAAACTAAATCATATGTATTTAATATATATGTATAAAGTTATTTGGCATTAAATAACCTACAATGGTTGATATGCCATAAAACCCAACCAAACCATCAAGATAGATGTTATATCAGACTTGCTAGTCGTTGACCTTCGGCAAAGCACTTTTGAAAGACGTATTGGTGAAGCAGAAGGGCATGTTTAGATTATAAAAATAGGAGCTAATACACAAAACTGTACATCAGAAGTCTGTAATTGTCAATTGTAAATATATTTTCTGTACTTGTGAGAATGTATTTGGTGTAGTCAAATATAAAAAAAACGGTCATGAACTGGACTGGAGATAACAGGAGTCATGTAATTGGATTCTAGAATGTCCACTGACATCAGATGGAGAGTAGAAGTTCACTCAAAATATGAAATGAATATGTGCAGATTTTTAAGAAAAAAAATACCTGTCATAAGATACAAGAAGAAAATTTGAAAGGTAATTATTCAAATGAGAAAGTATCATATTATCTCGGTCTTCCAATTTGATTATTTCATTTATGTAAAGGAGGAGGTTAAAGAAAAGAGATTAATTTGAAGGTGGGCTTAAGAGACAGAGAAACTAATATGAAAGTGGTTGGTTGGTTGGTTGGTTTTACGGCATGTCAATTTTTGTTGGGCTATTTTATATTGAATACAGTTTAATAATTCTGATCTTGAATAATATAAAGTCTAAAATGGTCTCCAATAATATACAGTATAAAATGTTCTACTCACGAACTGGACATTGTCATAATGGTTAGAGTGTTCGCCAATGGACTGGGAGACCTGGGTTCAGTCCCAGGTCGAGTCATACCTAAGACTCAAAAAATGGTACTTGATGCTACCTTGCTTAACACTCAGCATTATAAGGTAAGAGTAAAGTGGAGAAAGGAGTAGCGCCCTCTCCTACACCTTAGTGTAGTAGCTATCGAAAAGGGAGCCTTCGGGTCACCCTCGACTACGGTCGCCAACTTTATTTACTTCACTATAAAAATGTATCTTCACAGTATCATACTCAGAATCCCTTTTTTTGTGTGGGAGTGGAGAGTCTTACCCATCTATAGAAGAGGCGGTCAGCATATTCTCGGTCCCACCAACAGAATAAGATGAAAGTGGGGAGTGGAAACAAAAACAGTCGTCTTTTACTTAACCTAACTGAGTTGAGTACAAAGCCAGAAGGATGAGGAACCCGGTGAGAATCGAACTCACTAATAGTGATCTGCAAATTTCCCTTGCTGTTTTGGAGTTATTTACTAAGCTTAGCTGAGTTAAGTACAAGACCAGAAATATGGGACACCCAGTGAGAATCGAACTTACTAATAATGGTTTGTTTGTCTAGCTAGCGGCCCATTAGATCATGCAAAATACCCTTAAAAATGAAGGATGTCTTATATTTACCACTTGGCAACGAGTATGGACCTCTTAATGAGGATCGAACTCAGTACTCAGTCGTGAATGATCTAAGAAATGATCTTGTTAAACCGCGTGACAGTGCCCAAATAAGTATTCGATGAGCGTAGCGTAAATTTGGTAGAAGGTCACAACTATGGTTGGTTGTTGGTTGGTTGGTTAGAATCTATGGCATATCAACCTCTGTGGGTTATTTAACGCCAAATCCATTTTTATGAAAATAGTTCTATTTCAAACAATTCAGTTTAGTATGAGTACACAATTTAATTGTCGAAAACATTTCTATTTCAAGCTATTCAGTTTATTCAAACAGTTCTAATTCAGCTAATTCAGTTTAGAGTAAGTACAGATTTTGTTTACACAGTAAAATGTCAAAACAGTTCTATATATAACAATTCAGTTTAGTTTAAGTACAGTTTCAAAGTCAAAAACGGTTCAATTTCAAACAATTCAGTTTAGCATAAGCACGCAGTTTAAATGTAAGTTCGGTTTCAGTTTAGCATAAGTACGCAGTTTTAAATGTAAGTAGACAGTTTAATTGTCAAAAACATATCTATTTCAAGCTATTCAGTTCAGTCAAACAGTTGAGTTTAGCATAAGGATGTCGTTAGTTCTATTTAACCCAGAGATAGGGCCCAATCAGGTACTACCACTCCGGGTAAGAGTGAACCTGGGAGCGATGGCAATGAAGGGGTACTCTGCATTCCCCAAAGCTCCAATATTGCTGGAACTTCACCATCAGATTGTTTAGTGTCATATCCACGACACTCGTTGTGGGTAGGGTCTTACCCCACAGCAGAGGTGCAGTCGGTGTATTCTACAGCCCCAGCTAACAGGGCAAAGATCACAACTAAAGAGTACTTATTCAGTGGCTATTGGTTCACAAGAAGAGTAACTTGCAAACTGTTATACTAAGACAAAATGCCTAGAAATTGAGACAATAAAGAAAGAGAGAGTAATGCAAAGGTGGATATTACAGATAGTGAGGCATAAAAGAAACGGATGAAGGGAAAATGAAATTGAGACAGTGAGAGAAAGAGAGAGTAATGCAAAGGTGGATATTACAGATAGTGAGGCATAAAAGATACAGATTAAAGAGAAAGAGAAATAAAATTAGAAATAAAGAAACAGATGAAGGGAAAATGAAATTGAGACAGTGAGAGAAAGAGAGAGTAATGCAAAGGTGGATATTACAGATAGTGAGGCATAAAAGATACAGATTAGTGAGAAAGAGGAATAAAATTAGAAATAAAGAAACGGATGGAGGGAAAATGAAATTGAGACAGTGAGAGAAAGAGAGAGTAATGCAAAGGTGGATATTACAGATAGTGAGGCATAAAAGATACAGATTAAAGAGAAAGAGAAATAAAATTAGAAATAAAGAAACGGATGGAGGGAAAATGAAATTGAGACAGTGAGAGAAAGAGAGAGTAATGCAAAGGTGGATATTACAGATAGTGAGGCATAAAAGATACAGATTAGTGAGAAAGAGGAATAAAATTAGAAATAAAGAAACGGATGGAGGGAAAATGAAATTGAGACAGTGAGAGAAAGAGAGAGTAATGCAAAGGTGGATATTACAGATAGTGAGGCATAAAAGATACAGATTAGTGAGAAAGAGAAATAAAATTAGAAATAAAGAAACGGATGAAGGGAAAATGAAATTGAGACAGTGAGAGAAAGAGAGAGTAATGCAAAGGTGGATATTACAGATAGTGAGGCATAAAAGATACAGATTAAAGAGAAAGAGAAATAAAATTAGAAATAAAGAAACGGATGGAGGGAAAATGAAATTGAGACAGTGAGAGAAAGAGAGAGTAATGCAAAGGTGGATATTACAGATTGTGAGGCATAAAAGATACAGATTAAAGAGAAAGAGAAATAAAATTAGAAATAAAGAAACGGATGGAGGGAAAATGAAATTGAGACAGTGAGAGAAAGAGAGAGTAATGCAAAGGTGGATATTACAGATAGTGAGGCATAAAAGATACAGATTAGTGAGAAAGAGAAATAAAATTAGAAATAAAGAAACGGATGAAGGGAAAATGAAATTGAGACAGGGAGAGAAAGAGAGAGTAATGCAAAGGTGGATATTACAGATAGTGAGGCATAAAAGATACAGATTAAAGAGAAAGAGAAATAAAATTAGAAATAAAGAAACGGATGGAGGGAAAATGAAATTGAGACAGTGAGAGAAAGAGAGAGTAATGCAAAGGTGGATATTACAGATAGTGAGGCATAAAAGATACAGATTAAAGAGAAAGAGAAATAAAATTAGAAATAAAGAAACGGATGGAGGGAAAATGAAATTGAGACAGTGAGAGAAAGAGAGAGTAATGCAAAGGTGGATATTACAGATAGTGAGGCATAAAAGATAGAGATTAAAGAGAAAGAGAAATAAAATTAGAAATAAAGAAACGGATGGAGGGAAAATGAAATTGAGACAGTGAGAGAAAGAGAGAGTAATGCAAAGGTGGATATTACAGATAGTGAGGCATAAAAGATACAGATTAAAGAGAAAGAGAAATAAAATTAGAAATAAAGAAACGGATGGAGGGAAAATGAAATTGAGACAGTGAGAGAAAGAGAGAGTAATGCAAAGGTGGATATTACAGATAGTGAGGCATAAAAGATACAGATTAAAGAGAAAGAGAAATAAAATTACAAATAAAGAAACGGATGAAGGGAAAATGAAATTGAGACAGTGAGAGAAAGAGAGAGTAATGCAAAGGTGGATATTACAGATAGTGAGGCATAAAAGATACAGATTAAAGAGAAAGAGAAATAAAATTAGAAATAAAGAAACGGATGGAGGGAAAATGAAATTGAGACAGTGAGAGAAAGAGAGAGTAATGCAAAGGTGGATATTACAGATAGTGAGGCATAAAAGATAGAGATTAAAGAGAAAGAGAAATAAAATTAGAAATAAAGAAACAGATGGAGGGAAAATGAAATTGAGACAGTGAGAGAAAGAGAGAGTAATGCAAAGGTGGATATTACAGATAGTGAGGCATAAAAGATAGAGATTAAAGAGAAAGAGAAATAAAATTAGAAATAAAGAAACGGATGGAGGGAAAATGAAATTGAGACAGTGAGAGAAAGAGAGAGTAATGCAAAGGTGGATATTACAGATAGTGAGGCATAAAAGATAGAGATTAAAGAGAAAGAGAAATAAAATTAGAAATAAAGAAACGGATGGAGGGAAAATGAAATTGAGACAGTGAGAGAAAGAGAGAGTAATGCAAAGGTGGATATTACAGATAGTGAGGCATAAAAGATAGAGATTAAAGAGAAAGAGAAATAAAATTAGAAATAAAGAAACGGATGGAGGGAAAATGAAATTGAGACAGTGAGAGAAAGAGAGAGTAATGCAAAGGTGGATATTACAGATAGTGAGGCATAAAAGATACAGATTAAAGAGAAAGAGAAATAAAATTAGAAATAAAGAAACGGATGGAGGGAAAATGAAATTGAGACAGTGAGAGAAAGAGAGAGTAATGCAAAGGTGGATATTACAGATAGTGAGGCATAAAAGATACAGATTAAAGAGAAAGAGAAATAAAATTAGAAATAAAGAAACAGATGGAGGGAAAATGAAATTGAGACAGTGAGAGAAAGAGAGAGTAATGCAAAGGTGGATATTACAGATAGTGAGGCATAAAAGATACAGATTAAAGAGAAAGAGGAATAAAATTAGAAATAAAGAAACAGATGGAGGGAAAATGAAATTGAGACAGTGAGAGAAAGAGAGAGTAATGCAAAGGTGGATATTACAGATAGTGAGGCATAAAAGATACAGATTAAAGAGAAAGAGGAATAAAATTAGAAATAAAGAAACGGATGAAGGGAAAATGAAATTGAGACAGTGAGAGAAAGAGAGAGTAATGCAAAGGTGGATATTACAGATAGTGAGGCATAAAAGATAGAGATTAAAGAGAAAGAGAAATAAAATTAGAAATAAAGAAACGGATGAAGGGAAAATGAAATTGAGACAGTGAGAGAAAGAGAGAGTAATGCAAAGGTGGATATTACAGATAGTGAGGCATAAAAGATACAGATTAAAGAGAAAGTGAAATAAAATTAGAAATAAAGAAACGGATGAAGGGAAAATGAAATTGAGACAGTGAGAGAAAGAGAGAGTAATGCAAAGGTGGATATTACAGATAGTGAGGCATAAAAGATACAGATTAAAGAGAAAGAGAAATAAAATTAGAAATAAAGAAACGGATGAAGGGAAAAATAAATTGAGACAGTGAGAGAAAGAGAGAGTAATGCAAAGGTGGATATTACAGATAGTGAGGCATAAAAGATACAGATTAAAGAGAAAGAGAAATAAAATTAGAAATAAAGAAACGGATGGAGGGAAAATGAAATTGAGACAGTGAGAGAAAGAGAGAGTAATGCAAAGGTGGATATTACAGATAGTGAGGCATAAAAGATACAGATTAAAGAGAAAGAGGAATAAAATTAGAAATAAAGAAACAGATGGAGGGAAAATGAAATTGAGACAGTGAGAGAAAGAGAGAGTAATGCAAAGGTGGATATTACAGATAGTGAGGCATAAAAGATACAGATTAAAGAGAAAGAGGAATAAAATTAGAAATAAAGAAACGGATGGAGGGAAAATGAAATTGAGACAGTGAGAGAAAGAGAGAGTAATGCAAAGGTGGATATTACAGATAGTGAGGCATAAAAGATACAGATTAAAGAGAAAGAGAAATAAAATTAGAAATAAAGAAACGGATGGAGGGAAAATGAAATTGAGACAGTGAGAGAAAGAGAGAGTAATGCAAAGGTGGATATTACAGATAGTGAGGCATAAAAGATACAGATTAAAGAGAAAGAGAAATAAAATTAGAAATAAAGAAACGGATGGAGGGAAAATGAAATTGAGACAGTGAGAGAAAGAGAGAGTAATGCAAAGGTGGATATTACAGATAGTGAGGCATAAAAGATACAGATTAAAGAGAAAGAGGAATAAAATTAGAAATAAAGAAACGGATGGAGGGAAAATGAAATTGAGACAGTGAGAGAAAGAGAGAGTAATGCAAAGGTGGATATTACAGATAGTGAGGCATAAAAGATACAGATTAAAGAGAAAGAGAAATAAAATTAGAAATAAAGAAACGGATGGAGGGAAAATGAAATTGAGACAGTGAGAGAAAGAGAGAGTAATGCAAAGGTGGATATTACAGATAGTGAGGCATAAAAGATACAGATTAAAGAGAAAGAGAAATAAAATTAGAAATAAAGAAACGGATGGAGGGAAAATGAAATTGAGACAGTGAGAGAAAGAGAGAGTAATGCAAAGGTGGATATTACAGATAGTGAGGCATAAAAGATACAGATTAAAGAGAAAGTGAAATAAAATTAGAAATAAAGAAACGGATGGAGGGAAAATGAAATTGAGACAGTGAGAGAAAGAGAGAGTAATGCAAAGGTGGATATTACAGATAGTGAGGCATAAAAGATACAGATTAAAGAGAAAGAGGAATAAAATTAGAAATAAAGAAACGGATGGAGGGAAAATGAAATTGAGACAGTGAGAGAAAGAGAGAGTAATGCAAAGGTGGATATTACAGATAGTGAGGCATAAAAGATACAGATTAAAGAGAAAGAGGAATAAAATTAGAAATAAAGAAACGGATGGAGGGAAAATGAAATTGAGACAGTGAGAGAAAGAGAGAGTAATGCAAAGGTGGATATTACAGATAGTGAGGCATAAAAGATACAGATTAAAGAGAAAGAGAAATAAAATTAGAAATAAAGAAACAGATGGAGGGAAAATGAAATTGAGACAGTGAGAGAAAGAGAGAGTAATGCAAAGGTGGATATTACAGATAGTGAGGCATAAAAGATACAGATTTGTGAGAAAGAGAAATAAAATTAGAAATAAAGAAACAGATGGAGGGAAAATGAAATTGAGACAGTGAGAGAAAGAGAGAGTAATGCAAAGGTGGATATTACAGATAGTGAGGCATAAAAGATAGAGATTAAAGAGAAAGAGAAATAAAATTAGAAATAAAGAAACAGATGGAGGGAAAATGAAATTGAGACAGTGAGAGAAAGAGAGAGTAATGCAAAGGTGGATATTACAGATAGTGAGGCATAAAAGATACAGATTAAAGAGAAAGTGAAATAAAATTAGAAATAAAGAAACGGATGGAGGGAAAATGAAATTGAGACAGTGAGAGAAAGAGAGAGTAATGCAAAGGTGGATATTACAGATAGTGAGGCATAAAAGATACAGATTAAAGAGAAAGAGGAATAAAATTAGAAATAAAGAAACGGATGGAGGGAAAATGAAATTGAGACAGTGAGAGAAAGAGAGAGTAATGCAAAGGTGGATATTACAGATAGTGAGGCATAAAAGATACAGATTAAAGAGAAAGTGAAATAAAATTAGAAATAAAGAAACGGATGGAGGGAAAATGAAATTGAGACAGTGAGAGAAAGAGAGAGTAATGCAAAGGTGGATATTACAGATAGTGAGGCATAAAAGATACAGATTAAAGAGAAAGAGAAATAAAATTAGAAATAAAGAAACAGATGGAGGGAAAATGAAATTGAGACAGTGAGAGAAAGAGAGAGTAATGCAAAGGTGGATATTACAGATAGTGAGGCATAAAAGATACAGATTAATGAGAAAGAGAAATAAAATTAGAAATAAAGAAACGGATGAAGGGAAAATGAAATTGAGACAGTGAGAGAAAGAGAGAGTAATGCAAAGGTGGATATTACAGATAGTGAGGCATAAAAGATACAGATTAAAGAGAAAGAGAAATAAAATTAGAAATAAAGAAACGGATGGAGGGAAAATGAAATTGAGACAGTGAGAGAAAGAGAGAGTAATGCAAAGGTGGATATTACAGATAGTGAGGCATAAAAGATACAGATTAAAGAGAAAGTGAAATAAAATTAGAAATAAAGAAACGGATGGAGGGAAAATGAAATTGAGACAGTGAGAGAAAGAGAGAGTAATGCAAAGGTGGATATTACAGATAGTGAGGCATAAAAGATACAGATTAAAGAGAAAGTGAAATAAAATTAGAAATAAAGAAACGGATGGAGGGAAAATGAAATTGAGACAGTGAGAGAAAGAGAGAGTAATGCAAAGGTGGATATTACAGATAGTGAGGCATAAAAGATACAGATTAAAGAGAAAGAGAAATAAAATTAGAAATAAAGAAACGGATGGAGGGAAAATGAAATTGAGACAGTGAGAGAAAGAGAGAGTAATGCAAAGGTGGATATTACAGATAGTGAGGCATAAAAGATACAGATTAGTGAGAAAGAGAAATAAAATTAGAAATAAAGAAACGGATGAAGGGAAAATGAAATTGAGACAGTGAGAGAAAGAGAGAGTAATGCAAAGGTGGATATTACAGATAGTGAGGCATAAAAGATACAGATTAAAGAGAAAGAGAAATAAAATTAGAAATAAAGAAACGGATGAAGGGAAAATGAAATTGAGACAGTGAGAGAAAGAGAGAGTAATGCAAAGGTGGATATTACAGATAGTGAGGCATAAAAGATACAGATTAAAGAGAAAGAGAAATAAAATTAGAAATAAAGAAACGGATGGAGGGAAAATGAAATTGAGACAGTGAGAGAAAGAGAGAGTAATGCAAAGGTGGATATTACAGATAGTGAGGCATAAAAGATACAGATTAAAGAGAAAGAGAAATAAAATTAGAAATAAAGAAACAGATGGAGGGAAAATGAAATTGAGACAGTGAGAGAAAGAGAGAGTAATGCAAAGGTGGATATTACAGATAGTGAGGCATAAAAGATACAGATTAAAGAGAAAGAGAAATAAAATTAGAAATAAAGAAACGGATGGAGGGAAAATGAAATTGAGACAGTGAGAGAAAGAGAGAGTAATGCAAAGGTGGATATTACAGATAGTGAGGCATAAAAGATACAGATTAAAGAGAAAGAGAAATAAAATTAGAAATAAAGAAACGGATGAAGGGAAAATGAAATTGAGACAGTGAGAGAAAGAGAGAGTAATGCAAAGGTGGATATTACAGATAGTGAGGCATAAAAGATACAGATTAAAGAGAAAGAGAAATAAAATTAGAAATAAAGAAACGGATGAAGGGAAAAGGAAATTGAGACAGGGAGAGAAAGAGAGAGTAATGCAAAGGTGGATATTACAGATAGTGAGGCATAAAAGATACAGATTAGTGAGAAAGAGAAATAAAATTAGAAATAAAGAAACGGATGGAGGGAAAATGAAATTGAGACAGTGAGAGAAAGAGAGAGTAATGCAAAGGTGGATATTACAGATAGTGAGGCATAAAAGATAGAGATTAAAGAGAAAGAGAAATAAAATTAGAAATAAAGAAACGGATGGAGGGAAAATGAAATAAGAAATTAGATTTTCATTTGCTTTTCCTCGCATCAGTATTAGCATAAACGCTGAAATGCTGCATAGCAGCCTCAAAGTAAACGAGTTCAAACTCCATTAGCGCTAAGCCGTTCACTTTCGGACTAATACTTCTTGGAATGGTATTGAACCCTCTTATTCTCCTCAGCTATGGGTTAAATAGTATCACTGCTGTTTTTTTACATAGATGGCTTTGGTATTAAATAACCAACGAAGACTAGTATGCTATTAAACAAACCGATCCTTTATATACTTTTGCCCAGTCGGCTGGGGCTGTAAAATACACTGACTGCACCAATGCAGAGGAGTAATACCCACCCCCACCCCCAACGAGTATCCTATATATGTTACTAAACAATCTGATGGTGATGTATCTATTGACCTTCGACCCAGCCGTCAGTCAAGAAACAGGTGCATCCAGTCGAAGATATCAGAGTATCACCTTGACGGGTTGAATTCGATGCAATTGCGGCGCCCACAAGAAGCAGGTGGATGTCAAACAATTATATAACCCGGTGCCACTGACAGTTGGAGTTAGTTGGCGTCAGTTGCAGTTGAAGTTCGAGTTGCAGTTCGAGGCAGTGAGAACCAGCACCCAGCAGAGGGCTTGGGCCCTCAGGACCCCCGGTTGAGCAGCCTTGCAGAATGAGAAAAGAAGTGCTGCTATAGTCTCCAACTCACCTCTCACACACAACCCTTTCACAACCCTTTCGAATAAAGTGTGAGAGGTATATTTTTCTAAAGAAGTTTGTTCGTTCGTCATTATTGTTGATTATGTTTCTGCACATATATATGTATACGTATAGTTGTATCACGGCTATACAACAGTGAGGTCCCAGTAATGCTGGGCCCTTAGGGAATGCGGAGTACCCCTTCATTGCCACTGCTCCCAGATCCACTCTGACCCGGAGTGGTAGCACCTGATAGGGCCCTATCTATGGGTTAAATAGAACTAACGGCATACTTATGCTAAACTGAATATCTTGAAATAGAAATGTTTTTAACAATTGAACCGTGCTTACATTTAAACTGCATGCTTATGCTAAACTGAATTATTTCAAATAGAACTGTTTTTGACATTGAAACTTTAT
>OY757939.1:61782961-62042961 GCA_963585895.1 Sepioteuthis lessoniana
CTACGCGCAATCTTAAACACGTCCTGGCGGCAACACCCCACAAGACACCAACTGTACGGCCACCTGCCCCCTATCACGAAAACTATTCAAGTTAGACGAACCAGACATGCAGGACGCTGCTGGAGAAGCAGGGACGAACTCATAAGAGATGTACTCTTATGGACCCCCACACATGGCCGCGCAAAAGCAGGACGACCAGCACGAACATACATTCAGCAGCTATGTGAGGATACGGGATGTTGTCCTGAAGACCTACCTAGGGCGATGAACGATAGGGAGGAGTGGCGAGAGAGGGTCAGGGATATCCGTGCTACCAGCGCGATATGACGATGATGACTAGGTAATATAACATGATAATGTTTTGTAAACAATTACAGTCTCAAATAACTATTCTTAATACTAATGTCGTTCAGTAACTTCGTTTCAAACATTATAAGTAACTTTCAGATATATTTGACGCTTAGATGGAATCCTAAAAATCTAAAACTGTTTAAAGTTCTTAAAGCCCCACTCGGTCACCAACTCGAAGGTGCATCCCTCTCAATGTACGTCACAGGGCAACTAATTTAAGACACAGGGTACCAAATGAGGATTGAATTCACCACAGTCATAATAATCTACAAAATTAGCAAGGTAAACACTACTCCGTGGTTTGACACCATAATAATACTATTGTTTCCATAGACTGATCATGAACAATGAATTTCTATCGTAAAATCATTTATATAATATATATATAAAACGATATATATATAATTGTGTATATATAATTCTATATATATATATATATAAATCATTTATATATATATATATATATATATAGCGTAGAATCATTTACTTTTCTTTTCCATAGTACAATGCAAAACTATATCAAAAGCACTATAAAAAAAAAGCTCTTGTAAAATCATTTACACGGCATGTTTACAATGCAAAACAATACTAAAATCACTATTTAAAAAGCTATTGTAAAATCATTTTTATTACATATTTATAACAAAATCAGTTATAATGCAATTCTATAGGTTTGATTTGGTTTATTTATTTAATGGCATATCACCCTTCGGGGGTTATTTACTGCCAAAGCTAACCTTGTTAAAGAACAGTAATTGCACCATTTAATCCAAAGCTGGGGGATATGGTGGTTGATACCTTTCTCACGGGAATTAGTCCGAAAGTGAATGTAATAGCGTAACTGGAGTTCGAACTCACTACCATTTTGAAGTGCAGTACCTTAACCATTACGCTACGGGGACTCCCCCTGCAATTTTATTATAAAATCATTTACACTGCATATTTATAAGAAAAATGATTTACACTGTAATTCTACAGTAAAATCATTTATACTGAACGTCTATAGTACGTGGTGTCGTCAATAAGTTTCCAGACTTTTTTGTATAGGCATTTAAAATTGTCGCAGTCCAGCACGTTAGCCACTACACCACGGAGACTACCGCTTGCCCATATTAGATTGGAATACTTGATATACGAGGTGCATACGATAAGTTTCCTGACTTTTTTCGTATGGGCATTTAAAATTGTTGTAGACTCTTGAAAATTCAGTATCTTATTGCTATACATCTTATGAGATAACTGACCAATTTTTATGATTTCAGGTTTAAATGAACAGCTACACCAGCAATTGGAATACACCCTACTAAAGCCTGATTGTCATAGCTGGTGAATTTCAAAAACTCAATCTGACACTTTAGAAGAACGATATGCAATAAAATTCTGTTTTAAACTTTGAAAAAAATGCCACAGAAACGTATGGAATGCTTCAGACTGCTTTTCGACCATCTTGCATGAATTAAGCATCAGTTTTTGAGTGGCATAAGAGATTCAAGGAAGGCATGGAGTCTGTGAGGGATGATGAGAGGTGTGGGAGGAGTAAGGAAGTCAATACACCAGAGTTGATTAGCCAAAGGGTTAGGGTTAGGGTTACTATGTTGAAGTTTTAAGGGAGTTCAGGGAGAGATTCCGTCGGAAGAGGCCAACACTCTTCAAATCAGGTCAGCGGTATTTCCACCAGGACAATGCACGAGTCCACAACTGCATCCTTGCCATAGACTATTTGACCAAGATGGGCATCAAGACAGTTCCTCACCCTCCCTATAGTCCAGACATTGCTCCCTGTGACTTTTGCTTATTCCCTAAACTCAGAGGGTGTCGTTATGAGACAATTGAGACGATGAAAGAGGCTACGACGAAGGTCATTGACACGCTCACACAAGAGGACTTCCATGGGGCCTTCCAGAAGTTGTTGGAACGGTACAACAAGTGCATTGCAGCTGGAGGAGATTACTTCGAAGGGGACTAGAGTTTCATGTGTGTACTATCAATAAAAGTGCCCATACGAAAAAAGTCTGGAAACGTATTTAATGATCCTCGTACAATTGTTTACAATGCAATTCTATAATAAAAATCATTCATACTCAATGTCAATCGTAAAATCATTTACCGTACGATTCTATAGTGAAAATCATTTATACTGAATGTGTATACTACAATAATTTATAATGCAATTCTATAGTCAAATCTTGTATATCGTATGTATATAGTACAATAGTTTACAATGCATTTCTATAATAAAAATCATTCATACTCAATGTCAATAGTAAAATTATTTACCATGAAGTTCTATAGTAAAGAACAACGGGATTTCAAAGCAGTAATCCTTAATAAGACACAAAATAGACATTGATGAGGTAGTTTGAACAACACTGCATATGTTCTAGGAAAGAACCTGTTCGAATGAAACATGTGGCTGATGTGAGGAAGATTCGGGGAAAAAAAAACAGATACATCGCATAAGAAACAGGAAAAACTAGTTCTTACTCTAAACTTTTAATATTAATCTCACAGTGGCACACTTTAAGGATCGAAGTTTCTTGAGCAGTTTATCGTGGAAATTAAAAAAAGAAAAAAAACTACTGACCAAACCTGTTAGGCTGATATGTGTTGCGTTATTCGAGACAGTTGAAATCAGCTTGGTGAAAAATAGTTTTTCGTTAGTAAATCTTAGCGCCGAAGAATTAGGGTTATTCTAATAATAGGTGAAGGTAACAAAATATTGATGAGGGTTTGTTTTGTTTTTTATTTGTAGGCCTGTTTATTTGTTTTTGTTTTTGTTATCTTTTTCCTTTTTTGGTTGCTGTTTTATCATATATTTTTTCGTGATTCCATAATATTTCCCTCTAGATTATGTTTAAAAATCTCGATTTTTAAGTAGAATAAATTATTTCAATCAATTTGAGAAAAGAAACGTTGGTTATAAAATAAAATAGGTTTCGTACTTAGATTATTATTCCTGGATGAAAAGCAAAGTTTGTTAGGTTTAATTTTATGGCACATTAACCATTGTAGGTTATTTAATGTAAAATCCGTTTTAAACATATAAACAGCTCTATTTCAAACAATTCAGTTCAGCATGAATACATAGTTTAGTTCTATTTGACCCATAGATAGGACTCTATCAAGTGTTACAACCCCAGACCAGAGTGAACCTGGGAGTGATGGCAATGAAGGGGTACTCTGCATTCCCCAAATCTCTAACCTTACTAATGCCTCGCCATCAGAGTGTTTTGTGTCATATCTAGAACACTAATTGGAGTAGTCTTACCCCACTACAGAGATGTAATCGGTGTAGTCTGAACCAGAAAAACAAAGAGAATACATGATTTATAACGGTAATGAGTCCATATTTTTAGTAGGGATAGTAACAATGAATTAATATTTATCCATGCTTACCGAGACCTGACGTTCTGCTTTTTTTAAATATCTGTCACAGAAAAAAAGTCCAACTCATATATGTCTATGTCTTGTGAAAACAAAAAATCACACACCTACACGTTTTTATAATTAATTCTATTCTCACTACTGCTGACTGCTTGTAGATGTGAAGTTAGGAAATTGTGTTCATCGTACGTTCATATTTGTGCTTTTTGTGTAATTGGTTCTTAGGTTTTTTTCTTTTTCTTTTTCTTTTTCTTTTTTTTTTTTTTTTGCACACAGACACAAATAGATCTATTTAACCCATAGATGTGACCTAAACAAGTTCTACCACTCCAGATCAAAGTGAACCTGGGAGTAATGGCAATGAAAGAGTACTCCATACTCTCTAGATCTCCAGAATTGGACCTACACCCTCATACCAAGAACACTTTTTTGGGTGGTGGTGTCTTATCCCTCTGCTGAAAATACAGACAGCGTATTCTCAACCCTGCTGACGGGGCTATTACGTCATTGATTTGCTCTTTGTGACACTAATTATACCAAGCAGCATGTCTCTCATGTCTTTTCCAAGTTAATTGACCCTTTAATGGGAATATCTAATTGGCATATTCACCAATAAAAATCAAATTATGATAGTTGTATTCATTTCGATTTTCTTTTCTTTTTCTGAACTATATAATTAAGTGATTATTTTCTTAAAGAATGTTTGTATTTAAATTTTGTTGTTAGAATAAATGCTGTTAATAAGTGGTTACCCATCTAAATATGAAAACATGGTCATCATTGCTTAACTTCAGTGATCAGTACATTTTAAATGTTATTCACGAAGCTTTGCTTTGTCTGGTGCAGAGTCTTCAGGTTGTTTATATTACCTGCTGTTACTACGTAGTCACTCATCTAAATACTGAACAGGGTCGTCATTGCTTAACTTCAGTGATTAGCACATTCTTACTGTTATTTACGAAACTTTGCATTGTCTGGTACAAAGACCTCAGGTTGTTTACAGTGTCAGCTGTTACTAAGTGCTCACTCATCAAAGTGCTGAACAAGGTATCATTGCTTAACTCCAATAATCAGTACATTCTTATTACATTATCTGGTGCACAGTCTTCAGGTTACTAACAGTACTTGCTGTTATTACGTCGTGGTCACCCATCTAAGGACTGAACAGAGTCATCATTGCTGAATTTCAGTGATCGCTATGTTCTTATTGCATTGTTTGGTAAAAGGGCTCAGGTTGTTGACAGTGTCAGCTGTTACTTAGTGGTCATCCATCTAAATAGTGAACAGTGTCATCATTGGGGGACGTAATGGTTAACGAGCTGAATTACGACATCGTAATAAGCAAGTTCGGACTCCAGTCGTGTTATTACGTTCTCTTTCAGACTTGCAAAATGAATGAACCCCCATATCCCCAGCTGTGGGTTAAGTAGTACTACAACTGTTCTTCTTCAAAGGTGGATCTAACATTAAATAACCCAAAAAGGTTGATATGCCACTTGAAAAAGAAATCAAAACTGAAACTTCAAGGTGCCTTTTGTTAGCAAGCTAGACTAGTAAACCTACACGAGTCACATCAGGTGTCCCATTCATACGGCCTTGTGCCACATCTAAGCAAAAAGCTTAGTAAATTACTACACGAGTGAGTTTGAGTCACATCAGGTGTCCCATTCATACGGCCTTGTGCCACATCTAAGCAAAAAGCTTTGTAAATTACTACACGAGTGAGTTTGAGTCACATTAGGTGTCCCAATCATACGGCCTTGTGCCACATCTAAGCAAAAAACAAAGTAAATTACAAAACCAAAACTTCAGTGATCTATACGTACTTATAGTTATTTATTAAGCAGTTGCTTAGTTTAGCACAAAGACTCAGATTACTTACTCTGTTGGCTGTTACTAAGTCGTTACTCGTCCAAGAACATCATTTTTTAACTTTAATGATTAATATTTATTGTTATTTACTAAGAATTTGCTTACTTGGCCATACAGTCCTCAAATTGTTTACAGTACCTGCTATTTTTATTTACTAAGCTTTGCTTAGTCTGTCATATAGGTAAAAGTTTACTTACAATACTAGCAGTGACTAAGTGGTCACCTATATAAGTACTGAACAAGCACATCATTGATTCAGTGATCAGAGTGTTCGTATTGTCATTTAGTAAGCTTTGTTTAATCGGGCACAAAAGTCATAGATTGCTTATAGTACTTGCTGTTACACTAGTATATACATTTTGCATGCCTTGCCACAAAGATTCAGCTTACAGTAATCCACGAAGCTTTTTGCTTAGTTGTGGCACAAGGTTGTATGAATAAGGCACTCAGTGAGACTAGAACTTGCTTGTCAAGCTTGCTAACCATTACACTACCGAGGCGCCCGTATAACTCCATTTACGAATTTACGAAGCTTTCTGCTTAGATGTTGTACAAGGTCGTATGAATAGGACACTCAGTGAGATCAAACTCACTCATCAAGTTTTGCTTGTCGAGCATGTTAACCAACTACACCACCGAGGCGCCCGAATTACTCCATTTACGAAGCTTTTTGCTTAGATGTGGTGCAAGGTCGCATGAATAAGGCACTCAGTGAGACTCGAACTCACTCTTCAAGTTTTACTAGTCTAGCTTGCTAACCATTACACCACCGAGGCGCACAAGATATTTCATTTATTGTGTTCAACAAAAGATTTATTTGTTTATTCATTCATCCTTAGAATAAAATGAACATTTTGTCGTTAAATGTTTATTGGAAAATAAAAAAAATCAGGTTAGTTCATTGTACTGGAATTAATTTTACCACCCTGGTATTTTGTCCAAAGAAAGACTGTGAACGCCTGCAAATTTTCAATATGTATAAATTTGAATCTAATCATCACTAAAGAATGCTGATTTGTAGGTTCATGATTAAGTTGATTGGTTTTTTAAGGTATGTCAATCCTGGGTTTGGATTATGGTTTTTGTGTAATGGCACATCAACCTTCGTGAGTTATTTAAAGCCAAAGCCATATTTGCAGAAGAATAGTAGTGCTATTATAAAAGAATAAGAGATTTCATGTTTTTCTCGCGGGTATTTTTTCGAAAGGGGACCTTATAGCCTGACTGGAGTTAGAACTCGCTTGCTACGATGCCCCAGCCCAATCAAACTGTCTGGGGTTATTTTAAGTCAAGAGGTTAGGGAATTGCATACATTGTACATTTATACTTACATTTTTTGTGTAGTTTCCTAAGTATTTTTTGCACACAGTTATATGATATCCAGCATTCCTATCTAAAACAACCAACTTTCAAACATATTTATTTCACCCATAGATGGGACCCTCAAAGGTACTTCCATTCCAGGTCAGAGTTGATCTTGGTGTAATGGCAACAAAAAGACACACAACTCTCTCTAAAGTTCCAGAACTGAAGCCTCGCCATTAGATGCAATTTAGTACTATACCCAGGACACCACTTTTTTGGGGGGATGGGGTCTTATCTTTCTGCAAGGGGTACAGTTAGCATATTCCAAGTCCCACCAACATCTCAAAGGAATTCAATACAGATTAAGAGAAAAATTTGATAAAAGTTGTATATTTCCGTTCGGTTGTCGGAATATTGTATCCAGCACTGTAAATTATGACTTCGTCCGAACATTTATTCGTATGTATTACCTAACCTCTCTGCCATGCGCAGGATATGACACAAGGTCAATTTTTAAGTGGAGTACAGCTGATTTGAAATCTTTGGTTGCGTACAAAAGCTAAAGAACTCAGACTGCCCATTCATTTACCCAGAGTAGGAGTAGAATAGATGGAGCTATGCTTTTCCCAAGGGCATTGGTGTGAAGTGAAATGCGAAAGGCTTCGTCCAGGATTTGAACTCAGCTCGCTGATTTCATTTATGAGTAAACTGTATCAGTGAACTTGCCCAGTCGGTTGGGGCTGTAGAATACACCGACTGCACTTCTGCAGAGAGGTAAGACCCTCCCCCCATGAGTGTCCTGGATAAGACACTTAACTATCTGATGGTGAGGTTCCAGTAATGCTGGGGCTTTGGGGAATACGGAGCACCCCTTCATTGCCATTGCTCCCAGGTCCACTCTGGCCCGGCGTGATAGCACCTGATAGAGCCCTATCAATAAGATTAGAGACTCAGTGAAAGATAGGAAATCTAGGATAGCCTGGCAAACAATAAACGAAGTGAGAAGAAGGAAGAGCACAATCAAAGCAAAATTGAAAGGTGCAAACCAACAAGAAAGAATAAAACAGTGGAAACAGCATTTCGAAAATCTACTCGGAAATCCACCGAAAGTTACGCATGAACCAATCACTAGAATTATTAGTAAGCAATTGAACATTAAACTAGGACCGTTCGTGCAAGAACTCGACTCGGTTCTTAAAAAAATTAAACATAGGAAAGCTGCAGGGCTTGACGAGATTCCCCCAGAAGTATGGAAGACCAGACAACGCAGACTATAATCAAAATCCGATAGACAGATGGATGAAGGGATGCATCCTCCCCTTCCCTAAAAAGGGTGACCTCGGATTAGCCAAGAACTACCGAGGTATTACACTCACATCCATAGCAGCCAAAATTTACAATGCCCGACTACGAAACCGCATAGAACCCAAAATCGACAACATCCCTAGGAAAAACCAAAATGGCTTCCGAAGAAATAGATCCATGACCTCACAAATATTGACCATACGTAGAATCTTCGAAGGCGTACGGGCAAAAAACCCACAGGCGACATTACTATTTGTCGACTTTACCAAGGCCTTCTATTCCATTCATAGAGAGAAGATGGAACAAATCCTACTAGCATACGGCCTACCAAAAGAAACCGTAGCAGCAATAACGATTCTCTATAGAAACACCAAAGTGAAAGTACTTTCACCGGATGGAGACACATATTACACATTGTAGCAGGAGTACTACAAGGGGATGCACTAGCTTCATACCTCTTTATCGTCTGTCTAGACTACGTGCTTAGAACATCGATCGATAAAATCAGAGAAAACGGCTACGAGCTGACAAAGAAAAGAAGCAGAAGGTACACCGCAAAAACAATTACCGACGCCGACTACACCGATGATTTAGCGATACTGGCAAATACACCCAACCAAGCTGAAACACTACTGCATAGTTTGGAACGAGCCGCTGCAGGCATTGGCCTCCATGTCAATGCACACAAAACTGAATATATATGCTTTAATCAAGCAGGCGACATTTCCACACAAGACGGAACCTTTCTGAAACTGGTAGACAAATTCACCTACTTTGGAAGCAGTATCTCATCAACCGAAAAAGACATCGACACGCGGCCAACGAAGGCATGGACAGCTATCAATAAGCTATCGATCATATGGAAGTCAGACCTGACCGATAAAATGAAACGCTGTTTCTTCCAGGCAGCGGTCGTGTCAATACTGCTGTATGGATGCACCACTTGGACGCTAACAAAACGGCAGGAGAAGAGGCTAGACGGCAATTACACAAGAATGTTGCGAGCAATATTGAATAAGTCCTGGCAGCAACACCCCACAAGGCACCAGCTATACGGCCACCTGCTTCCCATCACGAAAACTATCCAAGTTAGACGAACTAGACATGCAGGACACTGCTGGAGAAGCAGGGACGAGCTCATAAGTGATATACTCCTATGGACTCCTACATGTGGCCGAGCAAGGGCAGGACGACCAGCTCGAACATACATACAGCAGCTATGTGAGGATACAGGATGTACCCCTGAGAACCTGCCAGAGGCGATGAACGATAGGGAGAAGTGGCAAGAGAGGGTCAAGGATATCCGTGCTAGCGGTACGACACGATGATGATGAATGACATACTTTTTCTAAACTGAAACTGTACTTACATTTAAACTGCGTGCTTATGCTAAACTGAATTATTTGAAATAGAACTGTTTTTTTACATTGAAACTGTATTTACACTAAACTGAATTGTTTATCATAGAACTGTTTTGTCATCTAACTGTGTGTAAACAAAATCTGTACTTTTACTAAACGGAATTAGCTGAATTAGAACTGCTTGAATAAACTGAATAGCTTGAAATAGAAATTTTTTGACATTTAAACTGTGTACTCATGTTAAACTGAATTGTTTGAAATAGAACTGATTATTTGCATAAAAATAGATATGGCGTTAAATAACTTACAAAGATTGATATGCCATAAAAACCCAACCAAGCAACCAACCAACATGTATCAGTGAACAAAAATCGGTGTGAGATGTCACCACTAGATTGATTGATAAGAATGTCTCAAAAGTTTGGTTTCTTTAGTTTAATGCCATATCAACCTTCGTGGGCTATTTTATGACAAAGGCATCCTAGAAGTAGAATAGTAGTCGTACTATTTAGTCCAAGGGTATTAGCCCGAAAATCAACTTAGCCAGTTCAAATCCTGAAAAAAGTTGTTTCCATTTCATATAACACTAATACCCTTGGAAAAAATATGCATCAAACTATTCTCTTTCCAGCTAGGCGTAAATAGAAGAGGTATGGCAACCAGTGTAGAAGGAAAATTCTGCATTCCGACCACTTAAAATTGACTTTTTGTCGCATCCAGCTGGTGCGGAGGGGTTGAATAAATATAACTTGATTTGTGATATACGTTATTAAGTTAATCTAGCAAGCCATTACTCTATTGTCACGGGTTCAATCTTCGCTGACTCTCTGAGATTTGCGACCAAATGAGTTTTTGCTTAACGACATATCAACCTTCGTGAGTCATTTAATGCAAAAGTCATCCTTGTAGAAGAACAGTAGTGGTACTTTTTGACCCATAGTTGGGAGAATAAGGGGGTTCATGCCTTTCCCAGGATATTTGTTCAAAAGCGAACGTAATAGCGTGACTGGGGTTCGAACTCATTTACTACGATGTTGCAGTTCAACACAATTACCACGACGTCACAGGAACTTCCCCGTGCCTCAAATGGAAACGACAGATGCGAGGTGTAACACAAAGGAATAAAAAGAACGAAGAGAAGATAATGCAAAGTACCTCTTACAAATATTCTACCATCAATAACATTATTTAATAAATGAAATGATCTTTGTCAGTATATACGTTGGGGTGAGAGAGCGAAGAAGAGCGAGAGAGAGAGAGAGAGAGAGAGAGAGAGGGTATTCCAAGTTAAAAGGTTACAGGAACTATTTATGAAACCCAAAATATCCTCGGAGTTATCAATATATTTGATGGGTTATGTGCCCTTGTCTGTAAGATGAATTTTACGAACGCTCGTGAGCCCAGTTGGCTGGGGCTATAGAATATCCTGTCTGCATCTCTGCTACGGAGTGGGGGGACCTCCCACCCCAACGAGTGTCCTGCATATGACACTAAACAATCTGATGGTGAGGCTCCAGTTCTGGAGCTTTGGGGAATATAGAGTACACCTTTATTGCCATTGTTCTCAGATCCACTCTGACCGGGAATGGTAGTTTGGTTTGGTTTGGTTTGGTTTGGTTTTATGGCACATCAACCATTTTTGCCCATTAATGCCAGATCCATTTTCATACATATAAACAGTTCTATTTCTAATAATTAAGTTTAACATAAGTAAATAGTTCTATTTCCAGCAATTCAGTCGAGCATTAATACACAGTTTGAATATAAAAAACAGTTCTATTCCAAACAATTCAGTTTAGTATAAATATGGTTTTTGTTTCTTCAGGGTTAAAAGTCAAAACAACCCTATTTCAAGCAATTTAGTTTCGCATAAGTACACAGTTTAGTTCTATTTAACCCGTAGATAGGACCCTCTCTGGTGCTAACTCTGGACCAGAGTGGTCCTGGGAGCAAAGGCCATGAAGAGATACTCTACATTCCCCAAAGCGACAGCATTACTGGAACCTCACCATCGGATTATTTAGCGTCATATCAGGACACTCGTAGTATGGGGGGGGTCTTACCTCTCTACAGAGAAGCAACCAGTGTATTTTACAGCCCTAGCCGACTGGGCAAGGAAGTGGTAGTTTCTGATAGGTTCCTATCTATGCGTCAAATAGAACTGTTTGACATTTAAACTATGTGAAAATAAGTGACTTATGCTAAACTGAATTGTTAGAAATTAAACTGTTTGACCATTTAACTGTGTGCAAAAAAATAACTTATACTAAATTGAATTGTTAGAAATAGAACCTTTTGGTCATTTAACCGTATGTATAGAAATAACTGGTATCTAAATAAATTGTTAGTGATACATAGAAACTACTTGAAACCATTTATCTGTGTGCAAAAGAATGAGCTTAGGTTCGTTTAAAAACATTATCAACAAAATATGTTTACAAATCATATCTAATATATATGTATAATGAAGATTTGGCATTAAATAATCAACAATGGTTGATATGCCAAAAAACCAAACCAAATATTATATATTTAATATATGTGTATAAAGAGGATTTAGCATTAAATAACTTACAATGGTTGATATGCCATAAACCAAACCAAAACAAACTAAATCCTTTATATTATATATATATATATATATATATATATATATATATATATATATATATATATAGAGAGAGAGAGAGAGAGAGAGAGAGAGAGGGGGGATTTGGCATTAAATAACCTACAATAGTTAATATGCTATAAAACCCAATCAAAACAAACTAAACCAATAACAATTACTATCAGGTCCACTCTGACTTGGAGTGAAAGTTTATCTTAATAAAAAAAATGATTTAACATAGAACATTGAATTTTTCTTGGGCTTCATGTTCCAAAGCAATATTGTATTCCACAATTGTGTTTTAAATAAAATGAACAATGTATTTCTAAGACTTACATATTCTAACGATAAACATATCTAAGAATATACACGTATATATATATATATTTTCTTTAAGGAAAAAAACCAAAGACCGGTTATTTTAGGATTATAAATTTATTTCCATCCTGTTTTTCGTTTCTGGTGTGAACCAAAAACACGAAGAAAAATATAACAGGACTTTTTCAGATCTAATGGATAAATAAAACAGAATAGACACGGGGGGATGGAAGGGGGAGGGAGAGAGTTGAAGAGTTACCTCCTCGTTTTATTGAATTTCCGTTTTTTTATTTACCTATTACTCCCAACTCTGGTTTAACTGGACCGAATAATACCAATATATATATATATATATATATATATATATATATATATATGGTTCGTCTTACTTGGATGGTTTGTAATATGGTAGGTAAGTAGCTAAATACCTGGTGTTTTGTAAAGTATTGCTTACAGAATTTGTTCAAAACAACACGTAGTATTATTGTGTTGTTCCATCTAGCTTTTAATACAGAGAAGTAAGGGACAAATTCATAAGCAACCTTCTCTTATAGACACGTATACAAGGACGCACCAGGGTTGGCCAACTAGCACGGAATTACATACATCACCTCTGTGCGGACACTGAATTCATTCTAGAGGACCTTCCAGGAGTGATGGACTGTAGGGACAGTGTGCAAAGAAGAATCAGGGAATTCCGTGGTATCAGTACGACTTAATGATGATGATGATATATATATATTCACGTATCTGAGAACTATATATAATCCTTGCTCTCGCTTATGAAAAGACATGATATTCTGGAGATCTCTAGTAAATGACAATCAGTACCATAGCCAGATACGGCTATGTGTGAAATGTACATCGAATGTTCATAATGTTTCTAACATATATACATAGAACATATGAATCTCGAAACACGAAAAACACTTACGACTTCTTAGTTCAGGTACGAAACTTTTTATTACCTTTGAGTTTAAAGGTTCTTCGACACAAGGAGAGAGATACACATTCTTTCTATTCTGGCTTTTTCGTCTGTCCCCCATCTCGTGCGACACCTGCCCAAGGCCTCCGCGAACAAGCGAAAGTCAACCCTTCTCGTTCGGTGTCCAGTTCTCAACTCATCTAACTTTCTTCAAAATTCCCAAAATCCTCCGCGCGCTTTCGGTGCATGACATCATTCGCACTCTCAAGCCCCAGTTTCCCATCTGGGCTATTGTCACATCTCTGAGTGACACGTCCACTCCGCGCGCGCGTGAACACATGTGTTAATGTTGCACCTTAGTAACCCATGCACTGAGCCGAAAGGTTCTCAGTCTAACTAAACTCAAAGGCATAAAACGAAATCCCTCGGCCATTATATTACAAATCATGTCAAGTTGTCTTGTTCTTATTCTAATTTTAACCGATCAGAAGTTGTCTTATACATAACGCTAATTACATTAAATGTCAGAATTGACGCAGGATCAAGTTTGTATTTCCTTTTTAAAAAGCGTAACAATTTTTACAAATTAATCATAATTGCACTTATATATATACACAGAGAGACAGAAAATCTTTGAGCGTTATAATTTAATGAGGATCAAATTCTAATTAATCATTCCCAATTTATTAAGTCCTCTTGTCTTGATTTTGACATTGAGAAACGAAATTATTTGTATGCATTTACCCAATCCCAGGATGTGACACAAACAAAAAACAGTATTTATGCTTTGCTGAATTGTTTAAAATAGAACTGTTTTTACCTTAAACTCTGTGTAAACTAAAAACTGAACTTATGCTAAACTGAATTATTTGAAATAGAACTGTTAATATGTATAAAAATGGATTTGACATTAAATGACCAACAATTTTTAATATGCCATAAGACTAAACCAAACCAAAACGAAGCCGTATCAATACTTCTGTATGGCTGCCCCATAAAGTCTAACGGGAACTACAAAAGGACATTAAATGCTGTTTTGAACAATTTCTGGAAACCACACCCAAATAATCAGCAGCTGTACGGCCATTTACTTCCCATCTCACAAACCATCCAAGTGAGACGAACAAGACATGCGAGACATTGCTGGGAAATGTAAAGGCGAACTCAATGTGAGGTTCACCTATGGGTCTCTACTCATGGACAAATCAGTGTTGACCAACCAGAAAAAAAACTACATTTACCAGTTTTGTGTGGACACTGCATGCCGACAAGAATGGATTGCGAGAGAGAGTCATGAGCGCGACTTGATGATGATAATGATGACGATGATTTTATAAAAGCAATATATGGGGTGGGGGAGAAGGGAGATGAAGTAATAACTCCCCTCCAAGACCTTTCGCGCGAAGTGAATACAAACGTTCGGGATTTGAACTCGGATCGCCGACTCTATTTCCTATGATGACAACTGTTAAGCCCCAGTGGTCCATTTTAGAGTGTCCTGTCACGTGGTCTCCCGATGAGAGAGGAGAGGTGATGAATTTCCACTACCCTCCGTGTTTCAATTAGCCAAAGATTGACCGTTAAAAGACAAATAAAGAATGTAGGTCAACTTCGGCTGGCCGTTGAAGGAAGGAAAAAATGTGGGTCAGGCTATCTGTACTCCGTGACCTCACTCAGATCGCCTACAGAATAAAAGCCAACAGGTGTTTTCATTCTGTGACCGGAAGGAAGAAGATAGAAGCGAAATGATTGGCTAGAACCCTAAGGCGGAAGTGGGAGCTTCTTCAGTCAGCAGAAATAGGGGTAAAGAAAATTAGTTTTTGGAACAGAGGTCGTCGTGAACAGACGGGGGAAAATCTCGCGCCAAACTCCAGGTAAAGAAAGCGGAAAGAATCTTGGACAAGAAGAGGAACTTAATGCCTTCAATCCAGAGCTATATACATAAATAAATTCCGTCGACCCGTAAAAGAGAAAATACTCTCCGAAGGAGCCCGTCGAAAAGATAAGTAAATATTAAGACTGTTTCTCCCTATAGCCTTCTTAAGCATTGCAATTACTCTCTCTCTCTCTCTCTCTCTCTCTCTCTCTCAATGTAAAGAAGATGAAGAAAAGAAAAAAAGGAAGAAAGACATTTATCGTCATGTATTATCCGCTGATAATATAACCAACATGTTGAATATGTGCGTCCGCGTGTGTATTAAAAAGATTGTTATATTCTAATGTTCCCACGTGTTGAAGTTTGTTCATTTGTCTCGTCTACTATCAAAAAGTTGCTATTTCATGTTTCTTTTTCAGCTTATTTCGCCTTATGTTATTCTCGCATAAATTGTCCTATTTTTTCCTTTAAAATATACGGGAAACCGGAGTTGTCGACTACTATAATTAATATTATTATATATAAACCTAGAGGTCCATACCTTCCATAAATCTCGGGGTGGAAGAGCTAGTGGCCTGGTGAGTGTATGTGTAATGTGAAATTTGGAAACCCCTTGCCAGCGGCGGTCAGTCTAGCCCTAAATTAACCCCACATAATATCCCAGTTCATATATATAGCCGAGAAAGAACTCTAAACAAGGACTTATTCTCCGAGGGATCAAGTGCCAGACCGCTCCGTCTTCACACGTGCGAAAAATAAACTCCCCGTTTGGTGATAACAATATTTAAATGCACAAGTTCCCATACGCTTTTAAATGGTTGCTCATCCGGGGATCTTTTTATATTAATTTGCCGTCACAGTCCTGATAATATGACACTCAACTGCATTTGATAGTTAGGCTAAAATCTTGAAGATCTGGGGAATGTGGAGAACCTTTTCATTGTCATTGCTACCAAATCTGCTCTAACCTGGAGTAGTAGTACCTTTTCAGGGACCCATGAATGGGTCAAGTTAAACTTTTTCATCTTTTATTAGGGATTGTAATTATTAGAAATTTTAAATATAGAGCTGTTTGCAAGTTCGTATTAGATAGGAATAGGTTTCGTTTGTTTTGGTTGGGTTTTATGGTATATCAACTATTGTAGGTTATTTAATGCCAAATCCGGGATATACATACTTATTAAATATATAGGATTTGGTTTGGTTGGGTTTTATGGCATATCAACTATTGTTGGTTATTTAATGCCAAATCCTGTTTATACATATATATTAACTATATAAGATTTGGTTTGGTAGAGTTTTATGGCATATCAACTATTGTTGGTTATTTAATGCCAAATCCTTTTTATACATATATATGAAATGTATATGATTTAGTTTGGTTAGGTTTTATAGCATATCAACCATTGTAGGTTATTTAATGCCAAATCCTGTTTATACATATATATTAACTATATAAGATTTGGTTTGGCAGGGTTTTATGGCATATCAAACATTGTTGGTTATTTAATGCCAAATCCTCTTTATACATATATATTAAATATATATGATTTAGTTTGGTTAGGTTTTATAGCATATCAACCATTGTAGGCCATTTAATGCCAAATCCTGTTTATTTATATCTATTAAATACGAGTTGTAAACACATTTTGTTGAAGACATTTTTAAATTATCCTGAGCTCATTTTTTACACGCAATTAAATAGTTGCAAGAATTTTAATCTCACCAGAATAATTCTATTTACTATTTGTCATTTGTTCGCACACAGTTAAATGGTACCAACTATTGCTATGTATTACTATCAATTCAATTAAACATCAGTCATTTGTTTACACACAGTTAAATGATCAAACAGTTCGATTTCAAACAATTTGATTTCTTTGGACAGTTTAAATGTCAAACTGTTCTATTTGACTCATAGATAGGACCCTATCAGACGCTACAACTCCGGGCCAGAGTAGACCTGGGAGCAATAGCAGCGAAGGTGTACTAAAAATTCCCAAACTCCAAGACTAGAACTTCATCATATTCTTTAGCGTCATATCCAGGACACTAATTGGCGACATATTTTACATCTCCCTCAGCCGATTTGGCTGTATGTAGGAATAGTTGATAAACAGAATTACTAATGTTAAATAGCAATACTTGAAACTATTTGTGTACGAAAGAATGAACAATTTCATTAGTTGAGTGCAAACAAATGATTAATATTAAATAGAATCATTACAATACTTGAAACCATTTTACTGTGTATAAACCAATGATTTCTGGTTCGCTTAAAAATAATTTTACCAACAAATTATTCGCTTACAAATCATATATATATATATACATGTATAAACATGATTTCGTATTAAATAAACCATAAGGGTTGATATGCCATAAAACACAACCAAACCATTGCCCAGTCGGCTGGCGCTGTAGAATACACTGACTGCACCTCTGCAGAGGGGTAAGACCCCCCCCCACCTCAACGAGTGTCCTGGATATGACACAAAAAAATCTGATGGTGAGGTTCCAGCAGTGCTGGAGCTTAGGGGAATGCGGAGTACCCCTTCATTGCCATTTACTCCCAGGTCCACTCTGGCCCGGAGTAGTAGCACCTGATAGGGCCCTATCTATGGGTCAAATAAAACTAACGGCATACTTATGCTAAACTGAATTGTTTGAGTAAACTGAATAGCTTGAAATAGAAATGTTTTTGACAAATAAACCGTACTTATATTTGAACTGAGTGCTTTTGCTTAACTGAATTGTTTGAAATAGAACTGTTTTTTACATTAAAACTGTATTTACACTTAACAGAATTGTTACATATAATTGCAACTGTTTTTTGTCATTGAAACTGTATTTACACTAAACTAAATTGTTTAACATAGAACTGTTCTGACATATAACTGTGTGTAAACAAAATCTGTACTTTTACAAAACTGAATTAGCTGAAGTAGAATTACTTGACTAAACTGAATAGCTCGAAATAGAAATGTTGTTTTTTTTTTACAATTAAACTGTACTTACATTTAAACCGCGTGCTTTTGCTAAACAGAATTGTTTTAAATTGAACTATTTTTTACACTGAAACTGTACTTACACTAAACTGAATTGTTATATATAACTGAATAGTTTGAAATAGAAATGTTTTTGACAATTAAACTGTGTACTCATGCTAAACCGAATTGTTTTAAATAGAACTGATTATTTACATGAAAATGGATTTGGAGTTAAATAACCTACAAAGGTTGATATGCCATAAATCCAAACCAAACCAAACAACCAAATCAAACTGTATGAAAAAGAAATTCCTAAGAAACCGTAACACAAAAAATTTAAATATGAACGTACAATGAATGCTCTTCCCTAACCTGTTGGCATAAAATAAGCGTAAATAGTTTGGTATGCCGTTAAAATCAATCAAGGGGAAGTTTTTTTGACGTAATAGCTAAATTGCCTGGTAATAAACGATTTCGAATTCTAGTCGCGCTATTACGTTAACTTTCGGAGCAATACCCTTGGAAAAGGTATGAACCCCCCCCCCTTATCCCGCAGCTGTGGGTTAAACAATATCCCTGCTCTTCTTCTCCCAGGATGGTCTTGGCATTAAATAATCCGCGAAGGTTGATCTGCCATTAAACAAAGAAACCAACCCAAAATCAGTCAATAAATCAATTAACTCATATTTTTCTTCTTTCAATTGATCCGCTTCTTCATATAAAGCAGAATGTGTTTTTTTTAATTCTGTTTTAGAAAAGCAATGTGTACACCATCATTAATAGTCAATCTGCTACTGTCATTACACACACCTACACACACCATTGATCATGGCTATGATGTCATTCAGATAAACACTCAATTCGTTCGTACGAAAAAATAAAAGTTTATGCAACCAGATACGACAAACTAATAAGTTTCAAAAACATTCGTATGACACAAATTCATCTACACATTGATAAAATACTGTAAGCCGATATCTTTTTAATCAAATATTAAGGTTAGAAAAAACACATGTTACTATGTTTATGCATATGTAACAGAGATGATATACAAAAATTTGGTTAACAAACAAGCTTTTCAGATAACCACTTACGTTGATCTTGAAGGTCCTCTTATTTTAACCCAATACCCGTCGCAGTAAAATTTAAAATTAATTTCTCAAACTCTTCCTTCTGCAGTGAATTTAATTTTCACAGGGTTGTGACGCTAAAAGCTCTTCGGCACCTTGGTACATATATTTAAATGCATTAATGCATATGATTCAACATCCAACAAAACAACAGTTCTATGGCCACTTACCTCCTATCTAACAAACTAATCCAAGTAAGACAAGCAAGACATTCCAGGTACGGCAGGGGAAATAAAAATGAATTCATAAGCGATGAACTCCTACTCATATACACACCAGCAAAGACTTATAATCATCAGCTCAGTGGATACTGGATGCTGTCAAGAGGACCTGCCTAGAGCGATGGCCAGTAGGGACGGATGGCGAAAGAGTCAAAGAAATCCGTGCTGTTGATGTGCCTTGATGATAGTGATGATAACGATGCATATGCGTGTATATACATGTCTTCATGAGTACATAGGTGTATAGGCTTTGCCTATATGCAATGTATATGGGTTTGGTGGTCAGTATATCTATACGGAAGGGGCATAGGCAACGTATACGTATGTATACACATAGATGTGCGTATATAGAAGTATCAAAAGGATAGCTAAATAAGTTAAGGCTGGTTTGGTTGCTTTGTTTATTGGTATATCAACCTTCGTGGGTTATTTAATGTCAAAGCGATCCTGGAAGAAGAAGAGTAGTATTACTATCAATCCTATAGTTGGGGGAATAAAATGAACGTTAGAGCACGACTGGAATTCGAACTCACTTACTACAATGTCACGGTTCAACTCATTAGCCACTATGCCACAGGGGCTCTCTCCACCAAAATTAAAAGAGGTTAGCAGATTTTAAAAGATAATAATATTGAAAATGAAAGATTTCCCGGTGGGGATGAAAGGGTAAGTTTTTTAATGTCCATAATAAACTAAAATCTTCTGCACAAGTACAGTGAGTGGTCAGTAGACACGGGTATCCTTTTTTTAAGAACTTTACTTCTCTACAATCGACACGAGAGATGAGGGAGTTCTTTCCAGGAAACATTCAAGAGATAAACAGAGACGTTTCATCCGAAGGTACTGGTGGTTATACTACCAGAACCATCAACTGACCCCATCACTACTACCACGGCCACCGTAATTGACCACGATAACGTTAAAGTTTGGAGATTGTAGAGTTAGTGTTCTATAGCAGAGAAAGTCGACAATACCGATGAATAACATATAATCTGTTCCTTCACCACCACCCCCGCCTTTTATTACCCAAAATGTACGAATGGGTCGAGTACGGAGAGTTGAAAACACAGGGACCGAAGTACAAATCTTCAATGAACCCCTTTTTCTTCCTGGTTATATAACATCTCAGACAACCATGCAATTTCTCGTGATCATACCTCCTCAAGCCTGCCACTTACACGTTGCACATGGACACTCCTCCTTCTAACATGCCACCCACGCAAATTCTCGTGGTCACACCTCCAGCCTGCCGCCTACACAATGCACGTGATCACGTTGCCTTATAGCATGTCACGCATGCAATTTACGCGGCGTTTCCGCTCCGGACGCCTGCATCCTTTTTACTTTAGTTACCAGGAGCATTTCCTGTTATTTTCGCTCAACTAAGGTCCGACTTCTGCCATTGCATCGACAGGTGTCAAAGAGTCTTCAAGTCAATATCCAACAAGTTAGGTGATCGTTAGTCAAAATGGTATTATCGCGATAATGGATAATCAGTATTCAAATTCAGATTGAGAAGTCTCACATGTTTCTCCTCGATCAGGTTTGGTTTCGGTTTCTTTGTTTAAAGGCATATCAGTTTTCGTGGGTTATTTGATATCTAAGCTGCCCTTGTAAAAGAACAGTAGATGTACTATTTAACGCAGAGCGGAGCAGGTCGATAAAAGGGTTCATGCCTTTCCAAAGGACATTAGTCCAAAAGTAAACGTACGAGGTGCATACGATAAGTTTCCAGACCTTTTTTCGTACGTGCACTTTTGTTGATAGTACACGCATGAAACTCAAGTCCCCTTCGAACTAATCTCCTCCGGCTGTAATCCACTTGTTTTACCGTTCCAACAACTTCTGGGAGGCTCCATCGAAGTCCTCTTGTGTGAGCGTGTCAATGACCTTCGTCACAGCCTCTTTCATCTCCTCAATTGTCTCATAACGACACCCTCTGAGCTTAGGGAATAACCAAAAGTCACAGGGAGCAACGTCTGGACTATGGGGTGGCTAACGAACTGTCTTGATGCCCATCTTGGTCAAATAGTCTGTAACAAGGATGGAGTTGTGGAGTGGTGTATTGTGCTGGTGGAAATGCTACTGACCCGATTTAAAGAGTGCTGGCCTCTTTTGACGGAATCTCTTCCTGAACTCCCTTATAACCTCAACATAGTAACCCTAACCCTAACTCTTTGGTCAATCAGCTCTGGTGTATTGAGTTTCTTATTCCTCCCACACCTCTCATCATCCCTCACACACTCCTTGCCTTCCTTGAATCTCTTATGCTACTCAAAAACTCATGCTCGATTCATGCAAGATGGTTGAAAAGCAGTCTGAAGCATTTCATACCTTTCTGTGATATTTTTTTCAAGTTTAAAACACAATTTTATTGCATATCGTTCTTCTAAAGTGTCAGATTGGATTTTTGAACTTCACCAGCTGTGACAATCAGGCTTTAGTAGGGTGTATTCCAATTGCTGCTGTAGCTGTTCATTTAAACCTGAAATCATGAAGATTGGTCAGTCATCTCATAAGATGTATAGCAATAACACAGTGAATTTACAAGAGTCTACGACAGTTGTAAATATACATACGAAAAAAAGTCTGGAAACTTATTGTATGCACCTCGTAATAGCACCACAAGAGCCCAAATTCGCTTTCGACACTTTAGCCCCTACGCCACAAAAACTACCCTGCTCCCGAGCCGGATGAACTCGAAGAGAAAATAAAGAAACGGCTTGTGTATTTCCGGGATTCGCTTTTGAGTCTTTTTCTTCTTTGTTGAACTTATTCGTAGCTTGTGCCGTTTTAACACCTATGCCCGATAGATTTTTTTTAAAGAATCACAACGTGGCGGGAAGCGATACATCAACTAGCCGGCAAGACTGGACAGGCCGAGACGAAAAATCGCCACGAAGTGTCCAATTATTTTAAGCCTATGCCCAACTCAAAAAAATTCAAAGCAAGTCACTCAAACTATTGCTGGTACAATGAAAGTTTGAGTTCTAATAACTAGTTTCTCAAACTTACTTAAGTCCAGTCGGCTAGGGTTGTACAATACACCTATTGCATCTCTGCTGAGGGGGAAGACCTCCCACCATAACGAGTGTCCTGTTTATGACACTAAACAGCATCTGATGGTCTGGCTCCAGTTCTGGAGCATGGGGGAATGTGGAGTACCTCTTCATTGCAATTAATTTCAGGTCCAATCAGACTCGGAGTGCAAGTACTTGTTGGATTCCATCTTGAAACCATTTAACTGTGTGCAAACAAATAACTGATGGTAATCTTAGTTATTAGTATTATATAGCAAATTTTGAGACCATTCAACTGTGTGCAAACAAATGAGCTCTGGCTCGTATAAAAATATTACCAACAAAGTATTCGATTACAAATTTTATATATATATATATATATATATATGTATGTATAAACAGGATTTGGGATTAAATAACCCACAAAGGTTGATATGCCATAAAACACAACCAACCAATGAAATTTATACATTCAATTCGAATGTCTGATTATTTTAACCCTATGCCGTATTATACGAACTTAAAAATGATAAACTGGTATCTCAAATCATTGCTTATGTAGTGAATTCGATACTCAGTGAGTGGTCTATTATCTAGACCCTATTTTTAATCAAGCAGAATTAACAAATAACTCGAATCATTAGTCGTGGAATGATTTCGATTCTCTAAGGGTGCCCTATTGATTTAGCCCTATGCCAGACTAAGCAAAGTTGGAATTAGCGACTAGTCTCTTATACCACCTCGTGAGCAATGTTTTCTGCCGTACGACCTATAATGTGTGTAATTTTCAAACAGGTTTATTTCACCCATAAATTGTACCCTAACAATTAGTACCACACTCAGAGTCAGAGTAGTCGAAATGGCTATGAACGGGTAATCCACACTTCCCAGTTCTCTCGAACCGGAGTTTCACAATCAAATGTAGTTTAGATTCATACACGGGACACCCCTTTGAGAGCGGGTCTTTTGTATATATATCACTGTAAAAAGGGCTCATTGTTGCGATGTTTTAACATACACAATAACGTTAAAATAATAAAACAATCCCCAAACGTATTTTCAACTTAACAATAGGATTCGAGTTCGTGCTTGCGCCTCTCATTATAATTTTTCAAGGAGATAAATGTTAAATGCTAATTATCGAGTACTTCTCCATATATATTCATTTGCAATTAATCATGATGTATGATTTAAGTTCTTCCGGCACCCGGCACCATGCTCTTGTTCATTGATATGACTCCCAGGTTCTCACTGGCCCAAAGTGATCGTACTTATTATGGTCCCATCTATAAGTCAAATAGATCTGTTTGTAAATTGTTTGTATTTAATAGGAACACTTGCTACCATCTAAATGTGTGCAAAGAATGTAAATAAAAACATACAAGATACGCAATTCTCTAACCTCTAGGCAAGAAATAAGTGTAGACAGATTGACATGCTGTTAAAATCAATCAGTGGTGTCGAAACATACAAATTGATGTATAATATTGAAATTGGAGGGCATACAAAGAAGAGTGATAAAAATAATAAAAAGAGTAAAAAATTACAGTTAGAAGGAGAGACTAGAAGAATTAGGATTAACTACTTTACTAGCAAGAATAAAGAGAGGTGATCTGATTGAAACTTTCAAAATAATTAATGGAATTTCTAATTATGATAGACATTTTTTCAATATTTCTCTGCGAACTGGAAATTTTCTGTCAAAGCAGATTTTAAAACTAAGTATACCTACCAATTGGATTTTTTTTACTAAGTGTTCTATATTTTTGGAACAAATTGCCGTATTAGATCAAAAAGAGTGTAAAAAATAAGATTAAATTGAATGATTTCAAAACTAATGGTGAGAAAAAGGATTTAAGAGGGAATTTTTGGGAACTATTGGATCTATTACTAAACACAATTTGATCAACTTATAGATATTATATTAATAGTGTATATGTTCTGTGTAAAGTTGGGTTTTTTTTAATGTTGATGTGAAAAGATTGTAAAAAGTCGAGAATTCCAAGGAAGTATATCAAGTACCTCGACCTTGCAAGAGAATTGAAAAAGCTGTGGAACATGAAAGTAACGATTGTGCCAATTGTGATTGGTGCTTAAAGCACAATAACTAAAGGATTATTAAAAGGCCTGGAGGACTTGGAAGTTGGCGGATGGGTAGAGACTATCCAAACGACAGCATTGCTAAGAACGACCAGAATCCTGAGACGAGTCCTGGATACTTGAGGAGACTTGCTGTCACTCAAACTCCAGTGAAAAACCATCAGCTAACACTGATGTGAAAAACTCTAAAGGAGTAAATAATAATAATAATAAAATTTGACCATAGGAACATGTGGTATATGCACAACCCAGAATCAGTCCTGGAGAATGAGATGCCCAAACTTGTCAAGGATTTTGGGATACTAACAGATCACCCAATCCCGGCGAGAAGACCAGACCAAGTGATAGTCAACAACAAAAAAAGAGAACTTACCGAATAGTGAACTTTGCTCTCCTAACCGGCCACAGAATAAAATTAAAAGGAATCAAAAGAGATATAAGTACCTAGACCTTGCTAGAAAACAAAAAAAATATGGAACATAATGGTGACGGTAATGCCTATTGTAATTGGAGCACTTCGAACAATCTCCAACGGATTAATAAAGGGACTAGAAGACTTTGAAATCAAAGGACAAGTAGAGACCATCCAGACTACATCATTATTAAGATCGGCCAGAATATTGAGAAGAGTCCTGGAGACTTGAGGAGACTAGCTGTCACTGAAACTCCAGTAAAAGACCACCAGCAAACGCTGGTGTGAAAAATTCTTATGATTTTTATCACTTGGAATATTCAGATAATTAACCACATCTTGATTGTTATACTCACAATATTTCGATCGATATGTCCTTCGGCCTTCGTCAGGTGTTTCATGTCGAACTCGGGAGCCCACACAGAATATCGAACTGAACCCTTCATTTAATCCACGGGGATAGATTGTTCCAGTTCCTTTTTAACTATAACCGGGTACAAGTGTTAAGCTATATTAAGTATTCCTTGTTAATCTTACCTGTAGTTGGGATTGAACGTACAACCTCCCGAAGATTTCGACATGACACACCAGAAGAAAGCCGAAGAACATATCGGCCGAAACGTTGTGAATATAACATTGAAAATGAGGTCAAGTGTCCGAATATTCTGTGTGATAAAAATTATCAAACTTCATCACTGAAATTTTGATAAAAATAATAAGTTTTGCCTCACTTCCCTGACTAGTTGGCCTGGGACGCTGGTAAGGACTTTAAATTCAAAGTTTACCTTCTCCTAGAGTAGTTGCCCTTGCAAAGACTAGAGAGAGCAGTGTATTTTTCTATTTACTCATAGCTGGCGTTGGGAAGTAGAAGAGATGGATTTACAAGAATGAGGACTTAGCGCATAATGAAACGCAAACACCCTTTATAGTTTACCAATAGGATAGATTTTAGGGCCACTGAAAGCTGTCTTTAAGTAAATTAATATATATATAAAACAATTGTTATAGAAAGAAACAAATATGTTTTTTTAATATCTATGAAGAAAGTGTAAATATCAGAGCAGTGGTTAAAAGGTTAAAATCCAAGACTATTTTTCCTCATGTCCAGTAGGACACACGGCGCAACGGATATAAGCGTTTGGTTTAAAAGTGCTTTTAAATGAAATCATCTGGAGATTTGCAGGTTTAATCCCGATTGCAGGTAAAATAACAAAGAATACTAACAATAGCTTAACTGTTGTACCTGACCATGATTAACAGAATTAGAACAATCAACCCCCGAGGATTGAATAAAGGGTTCAGTTCCGAGTTCGACATGAAACACCTGAAGAAGGACGTATCGGCCGATATGTTGTCAGTATAACAATTAAGATGAAGACAATAGTCCGAATTTTCTAAGCGATAAAAATGTTTCTCCTTGGTTAATGGCCTTGTGTCTTAGCAAGTGGGGGAAAAAAACCTAAACAATGCATGTTATTGAATTAAAAAAAAAAAAAAAGTACTCTTTGCAAATTTCTGCCCTGTTGGCGCAGACTGTTTCCCCTTCAGAGGGGTATGAGCTTCCCACCAAAAAAGGAGTGTCCAAGTTCTGGAGAGTGTGGAGTATCTTTTCATTGATATTACTCCCGAATCCACTCTAAGTTGGAGTGGTAGTACCTGTTGGGATTCCATCTATGGATCAAATGGATCTGTTTGAAAATTGTTAGTATTAGATAGGAATACTTGACGCCATATAACAGCAAATAAGTCGTATTAAGAATAGTTAATTGAAGTTATAGTTGTTTACAAGGATTATCATTAGTTACTTGAAACCAAATCATCATCATCATGTCGTGCCGCTTGCACGAATATCCCTGACCCTCTCTCGCCACTTCTCCCCATCGTTCATCGCCTCTGGCTGGTCTTCAGGGCTACATCCCGTATCCTCACATAGCTGCTGTATGTATGTTCGAGCTGGTCGTCCTGCTGGTCGTCCTGCTTTTGCTTGGCCATATGCGTGGGTCCACAGGAGTACATCACTTATGAGCTCGTCCTTGCTTCTCCAGCAGTGTCCTGCATGTCTGGTTCGTCTAGCTTGGATAGTTTTCGTGGTGGGAGGCAGGTGGCCGTATAGTTGGTGTCTTGTGGGGTGTTGCTGAAACCAAATAACTGGGTACAAACAAATGACTGTCGTTAAATAAAAGTACTTGAAACCATATAACTATTAGTATTAGATAGGAATACTTGAAACCATACAACAGTATTCAAATTGTTTGTATTATAGAGTCTTTCGGGTTCATTTTCTTTCTTATGGCATATCAACTTTCGTGGGTCATTTAATGTCAAATCTATCCTTCTTGAAGAATAGTTGTGGTACTATTTAACCCATAGCTGGTGAAATAAGGGGGTTCATAACTTTCCTAGGAGTATTAGTCCGAAAGTGAACGTAATTGCGCGATGGAAGTTTGTACTCGTTTACTAAGATGTCACAGTCCAGCACGTTAACCACAATACCACGGAGACTACCGCTTGCCCATATTAGATAGGAATACTTGATATATATCTATGAGCAAAAAAAAAAACTCTTAAGATACAACTCCGCAAGAAATGGAAATGTAATATACAATGAACGTGATTCCCTAACCTCTTTCGCATAAAATAACCCTAGACGGGTTGATATGCAGTAATAAGTAATCACTCTCCAAATTTTTGCAAGTCTCTCTTATCTCCTGAGATTTCTGGCGGTTTAGTCAAAATTCATAAGCCATAAACAAAGACCAGTGCAACAATAAATAAAAGTATTGCTATTTTACACTAATAATTCTATTTAAAATCATTCATTTGTTTGCACACCGTTAAATGGTTTCAAGTATAGTAGATGATCAAACAGACATATCTAACCCATAGATTGGACGCTAACAGGTGCTACCACGAGGAGTTAGAGTGAACCTGGGAGTAATTGCATTGAACCGGTACCCCACGTTTCCTAAAGTTCAAGAACTGAATTCTGACCATTAGGTGCAGTTCAGTGTCATATCAAGGACACCCGTTGTAGTGGTGGGAGTAGATATGCAGTCGGTGTATTCGAAAACCCCTGCGAACTGGGTCACCAGCGCAACAACAGACCAACGAAGTATTAAAATGGATTCAATTACCCTTTGGCCACTTTCAAAACAGCCTCTTCTTTATATATCACCTTTCCAAAAGGATTTTTAATGTTTTCTTCTTGATCAATCGATTACCTCTCTCTCTCTCTCTCTCTCTCTCTCTCTCTCTCTCTCTCTCTCTCTCTTTCTCATTATTTTACTTTAAGTTCTTTCCTTGTTTAATCTCTCCGTTACCTTAAACTATTACGTAAACTATTCTCTCTTATATCAACTTTAAAACATGCAAAAACATTGAGAAAATAAGCACGTGTCTTTGAATAGATGATATTAACACCCGACGATCAGTCCTTGCCAATATCACATAACTTAGACTCAGAGACACAAAGGTTTACTTTGTTCCAACAAATTAATCATCTGCTATGATAGAGTTATATTTACACTTTAAAAGGTGAACGTGTCCTAATGATCCCCAACCTTTCAGAGTTTTTTTCTCATGATACAAAATCCCAAATATTACTGAGAAGCTTAGAAAAAATAAGTAAGTTGGTCGACCATAGTCGTGGGTGACCTGAAGTCTCTCTTTTCAATAGCTACTACACCGAGAAGTAGGGAATGACACTACTCCTTTCCCTAGATTGTTCCCTTTACCCTTGATCCGTTCCTTATAATACTGAATGTTAAGCAAGGAGGCATCAGATACCATTTTTTTGTTTCTTTGGTACGACTCGACCTGGGATTGAACCCCGTTCTCCTGAGAATTACACTAAACTGCATCTTATGATGAGGTTCCAGTCTTGGAACTTTCAGGAATGTGGAGTACCCCTTTATCACCATTACTTCCTGGTCCACTCTGGCTTGGAGTGGTAATATTTATGGCTCAAATCCAACTTTTCAATCATTTACAGTACTTGATACCACTTAACTGAGTGCAAACAAATGATTAATATTAAATAGAATTATCACTGTTAAATAAGAATACTTAAAACCATTTAACTGTGTGCAAAAAATAATTAATATCAAATAGAATTATTAGTGCTTGCAATACTTGAAACCATTTAACTGTGTGTAAACAAATGAGTTCTAACTTGTTTAAAAATAAAGTTACCTACAAACTATTCACTTACAAATCGTATATATATATATATATATATATATATATATATATATATATATATATATATATATATATATATATACAAACAGGATTTGGGATTTGGTATTAAATAATCACCAAGGGTTTATTGCCATTAAACCAAATAACTTAAACTAACCTTACACGTAATCACTCAGTCCAAACCTTATATATATATATATATATATATATATATATATATATATATATATATATATATATATGTGTGTGTGTGTGTGTGTGTGTGTGTGTGTGTGATAACTAGTGCTGCACACACTGTGAACTGTACATATTGCAACATGTACGCCTCGGGCAGTGTAATAGTTAGCGTTCCCATACTTCTGACCTTGTACCACAACTAAAATTAAGCTTATCAAATAACTTTTTGGCGCCTCGCATAGTATAGAAATGGTTATCGAGCTAGCAAGTTCGACCCTCACTGAGTGCCACCATACTTCTTGTTTTGTGCCAAACTAAGCTAACCTTTGTAAATGACAGTTGTGATTTACAGTCATAAACTGCATATGTTTTGTTTTTCTCTTTGTTTTTGTTTGTTTGCTTTTTGTTTTTTGTTCGTGTGGGGGGGGGGGATTTCCAAAAAGCTGTATATCTTGGGTTCAGTATCTTATGTCTCAACGTATGTAACCGTAACCAAGCAAAAACGGCACACTATTGCGAGATATGTATTAGAGCAACACACTTAAAATGGTCTAACATAAGGAATAAAGTAATTTTCAGTGTAATTTTCAACTGAATGATAATTTTGTGGGGCCAGTATTCATGCAGAAACACCATTAGTTTTTATTTGTTAAATTTTTTAAACAATTTATTTTGTAAACACAATATGTGTACAGTCGTGCGTCATCATAACGTCTTACCTAACAACGTCCGTTCGCTCATACGTCCGCTGCTATTAACAATAAAACCAAATGAAATTCAAATAAAGGCGCGTAGTGGACGTAAGCCGTCTCTAAACTGCAAGATAAAGGTGATGTAGGTCGTACGATGTTTAATCTATATTGTCAGTGATTCTTTTTAGACTAAAAAAATAAAATTTAAAAAAGGCTTTTTCTCACAGTGTCCAAATCGTACAACGTCAGATTCGTTTTAAAGAAAGTACCGTGGACATTAGGCGACGCACGACTGTATATATGAGTGAGTCCGTAATATTACGAATATTCTGGAGAAATCAAAGAAAAGGAGAGTTTGTGTTTTTTAAAGAAAAAAAAAAAAGAAAAAGAAAAAAGACTTGATGCTTAAATGTAGCTTACCTTCTCTTTCAGTCCCGATATTTTTTGTTGCAAGTGAAACTGGTAAACCACTCTAATATATATATATATATATATATGTGTGTGTGTGTGTGTGTGCGAGTGTTTATGTGTGTGTGTGTGTGCACGCCCGTCCTTTTTAGTCTCTTCCCTGATTTTAGAAAAACAGAGAACAATCCTGTACGTTTTGTCCACACATTTCTATAAACGACAGCAGTAATTTACGAGGCTTCTTGCTTATTTGTAACACAAGGGTTTAGAAATGGGGCAGCCCCTAAGACTCAAACTCACTCGCAAAGTTTTGCTGGTCTAGCTTGGTAACCATTATACTACCCAAAGCGCTCTTCTACAAATGATAGTTGTGTTAACTAGTGACTAGCTAATGTCGCACTGACGGATATCTGCGAATATTGAAAAAAAAAAACTATATACTGGGCAGGGTAGTAGGTGGAGGTGGGGTTGTTGCGTGGGTCGGGGTATGCGCGCATATGTGTATATATGTTTTACCTCTTTCACTGTGTATGTATTACAAGCTTTATTTCTTGCTTTTCTTTTTTGTGTGTTTATATATATATATATATATATATATATATATATATATATATATATATATATATATATATATATATATATATGTATATACAGATTACTCTCAATGATTCGTGCTTGTCCCAGAATACCGGGATAATGACCCTCTGCTATATTTACTAATTATATGTATTTTAACGTAAGCAATATCTATAATTCTTTTATAACTAATTTTAATATATAAATATCAGTTAAATTTATGTCATTTAGGTAACTATATTCTATACTTCTTATAAATATATCTTCATCATCCACCTATACCTATACTTTATATATTCTTTATTGACTAAGCACTATCATATATAATCTTATATATCATATATATATATATATATATATATATATAATATATATATATATATATATATATATATATATATATATATATATATATATATATATATATATATATATATATATATATATATATATATATATATAATATATATATATATATATATATAATATATATATATATATATATATATATATATATATATATATATATATATATATATATATATATATATATATATATATATCTCTCTCTCTCAGACACACGCACACGCACGCACACACACACACACATATACACACAAAGTCGCTCTCTTTCTGCCTGTCTGTTTCATTTTCTCTCTCATAGTTGCTCTCTGTCTCTCTTAAAGTTGCACTCTTTCTATTTGTCGATCTGTCTCTCTGTCTGTCTCACTTTTTTTCTCTTTCATAGTAGCTCTCTATCTGTACATCTGTTCGATTCTCTCTCTCTCTCTCTCTATATATATATATATATATATATATATATATATCTTTCTGTCTCTTTCTCTCTCCATCATTGTCATTCTCTTTTTGTCTGTCTGTCTCACTTTCTCTCTCTCTCTTTCATAGTTTCTCTATTTCCCCTCCGTCTATCTCTTTCTCTGTCTCTGTCTGTCTGTCTGTCTGTCTCTCTCTCTCTCTCTCTCTCTCTCTCTCTCTCTCTCTCTCTCTCTCTCATAACCAAATCCAAATTATTCTTTATTTCTTCTCGTTCATTTTTCCTTTTCTCTTTTTTCAACTTGACTCATCACTCTCTCTTTGTAAAGCAATTTATTTCGTTCTCTCTCTCTCTCTCTCTCTCTCTCTCTCTCTCTCTCATATATATATATTTCAACTTTTTGTCTTCCCCGATGTCTCACTCATTCTTTTCTTAAGAAAAGATAACCTACCATTTTTACGGTATATAAGACGCATTTTTTCTTTTCTAATCCACAGCTTTTCCTTCTGGGGCCTTCTCTTATATGTTTTTCTATCCCTATTGAAAGGTAAGATTCATTAGAAACATTTGATGAGTCTCTCCTAATCTCTACAGCCACATTTCTATGCCCAATAAGATATATATATATTTGTGTAAGAATGAGCTCAAAGAGTGTAAGTATGTATATGTATCACTTGTACTGTATATGTATGTATAGATGTGAATGTATATATATATATATATATATATATATATATATATATATATATATATATATATGTGTGTGTGTGTGTGTGTGTGTGTGTAAACTTTATTGATTTATAGGTCCCCACACTACACATACTATATACACACATCCACATCTATACATAAATATACATTACGCGTGATACATATACATACTTACACTCATTGAGCTCATACTTACACGAAGGTGCCCGTGGTGTAATGGTTATCGTCGTAGGAAATGGACACGGCGACACGAGTTCAAATCCTGGACGAGACTGATTGCATTTCACATAGCACTAATACCCTTGTGAAAGGTATGAATCCAATTATTCTCCCTCCAGCTACGGGTAAATAATAGGGCAGACTAGGTTCTTCAGGCTTGGTGAGGCAACTAGTCTCGAAGAATGAAAACTCTGAATTCAAACCTGGTAAACTCCGCTTAAAAAATTGACCTTGTGTCATATCCTGCCCGAACGGAGGGGTTGGTAAATAACCATACTTACACGAATATATAGAAGAAGGAAGTTACTTACCAAGTAACAGAAACTCACCAAAAAGTGAGCGGATAGAAAAAGTTCCTTTAGCCATTCTCATTTGGCTAAAGGAGCATTTTCTATCCACATTTGGTAAGTTTCTGTTACTTGGTAAGTACGAAGTGCATACGATAAGTTTCCAGACTTTTTTGTATGGACATTTAAAATTGTCGTAGACTCTTGAAAATTTACTATGTTATTGCTATACATCTTATGAGATGACTGACCAATTTTTATGATTTCAGGTTTAAATGAACTGTTACAGCAGCAATTGGAATACACCCTACAAAAGCCTGATTGTCACTGCTGGTGAAGTTCAAAAATGTAATCTGACATTTTAGAAGAACGATATGCAATAAAATTCTGTTTTAAACTTGGAAAAAATGCCACAAAATCGTATGGAATGCTTCAGACTGCTTTTCGACCATCTTGCATGAATCGAGAATCAGTTTTTGAGTGGCATAAGAGATTCAAGGAAGGCAGGAAGTCTGTGAGGGATGATGAGAGGTGTGGGAGGAGTAAGGAAGTCAATAGACTAGAGTTGATTTGCCAAAGGGTTAGGGTTACAGTTAGGGTTACTATGTTGAAGTTTTAAGGGAGTTCAGGAAGAGCTTCCGTCGGAAGAGGCCAACACTCTTCAAATCGAGTCAGTGGCATTTCCTCCAGGACAATACATCAGTCCACAACTCCCATCCTTGTCACAGACTATTTGACCAAGATGGGCATCAAGACAGTTGTTCACCATCCCTATAGTCCAGACCTTGCTCCCTGTGACTTTTGGTTATTCCCTAAGCTTAGAGGCTGTCGTCGTTATGAGACAATTGAGGAGATGAAAGAGGCTGTGACGAAGGTCATTGACACGCTCACACAAGAGGACTTCCATGGGACCTTCCAGAAGTTTTTGACATGGTATAACAAGTGCATTGCAGTCGGAGGAGATTACTTCGATGGGGACTAGAGTTTCATGTGTGTACTATCAATAAAAGTGCCCATACGAAACAAGTCTGGAAACTTATCGGATGCACTTCGTAACTTCCTTCTTCTATATATTTGTGTAAGTTTGAGCTTAATGAATGTAAGTATGAATATGTGTACTGTATATTTATGTATAGATGTAGATGCATGTATATAGTATGTGTAGTGTGGGGATCGATAAATCAATAAAGTTTAAAATAATACAAATAATAGAATACGAAAATAGAACAAATGATAAAAATCGAAAATAATATGAAATATCCAACAATTTCACGTTGCCTTCTGGATTTGCCAACCCACAGAATAGAGGTACATTTTACATCTCCCCGAAATGACCATACTCTACAACATTTATAAAAATAATACTTCGTTGGCTTAATAAACAAATTAATCGATTAGTTAATTAAATAATTAGAATTCCACGAGAAAAGTTAAAATAATGGGTGCGGTGATGATAAAATGGAAATAAATGACGGCGGGGTAATGAAAAACTAAAGCCGTCCACGCGAGTAAAGTCAGGATGAGAGGACAAGAATATGTTTTTTTATATCCTTGGTCGAAGTGCAGATGTTCCTGCTTTAGCCAAAAGTAAGAACATCAGTTTTGAAACCAATATGTTCAGAGATAGTTGGGGCATTATGGGTTCAGTTTCAATCACAGTTAAAGGGTCAGAGAAGAGCAGCGATAGGGTCCCTTCGCCTGTGGGTTCAAATGATAATAGTTTGGTTTGCTTGACTGCTGTTACACACGCTGTTCTTTTATCAGGAATTGGGACAAGCCATCAATAATGAAGGTCGTGTGACCTTATTATCGGCTTCGTTTGTTTCTTTTTCTTTTTGTGTACTCGGCCGATTGTTATTGCAGTTCCGACCAACGCCAGCAGCCAATTCTTTTTTAAGCAAACACAACCTAGAAGTTGATCAGCCTGCAGATCAATTGTCATATACATATATATATATATATATATATATATATATAGAGAGAGAGAGAGAGAGAGTCTCAAAATTGACGCAACCCATTAATGGGATAATGATTTATAACTGAAACAAGCGCAATAGCGGTCATTTGGAACACGTCCTGTAAAAAATGCAACCTTTGAGCAAGAGACATCAAATCAATGTTGTTTTTTTTTTAATTGTTATTATATCAGCTTCCAGGACATGCAATCTTTTTTTAGTTTTTTGTCTCAGAAAAAAATCATTATCATATTAATGATTTGCGTCTATTTTGAGACAGTTTTGAATGATTTTCTCTCCAAATAAGTTGTAACACAAAATATTTCTTACTCTCTTGTTCAAGGCATTGTGATCGAGGATTAATAGTTATTATTGTACACAATTTTCAAATCTGAAACTAAGAAGAACATAACATTATTAGTAGTTGACTTATTAGCTGTCACGTGGGTCCCATGCATATTGAGACACCCTATATATATATATATATATATATATAAGTAAAGTTGATGACCGTGGTCGAAGGTGACCCCAAAACTCCTTTTTCAATAGCTACTACACTGAGATGTTGGAGAGGGCGCAAATCCATTCCCTGGATTGCTCCACTTTACTCTTGATCCTTACCTTATAGTGCTGAGTGCTAAGCAAGACGGCATCAAGTACCATTTTTTTAATCTTTGGTATGACTCGACCAGAGATTGAACCCCGGTCTCCTGGGCCAAGCGATTCAGAAAATTTAACACTTCTACGGGAGTACTTTTATTAGAAAAGCAGAACTGATCACATAATTTCAAAGAATCTTCACCTGTTCGCCATCCCTGTCAACATATTCTTGGAAACTTCCCAGGTAATTTCCAGAGCCCTTCGACATATCTGAGTATTACTGTAATTTCATATGCAGCTCTCTATCTCTCTCTCTCTCTGGGATATTGTATATTAATTGGCTTCGTAGCATAGACACGTTTTTTACCATCCTTCCACGACCAGAAAGCACACGATATGGGATCTAGAGAACGAGATGACAACGTCAGTGGCCCTTTTCTTCCAACTAATCTTTTCCCAAATTTCTTGATGAGTACGAATAACAGTCTGTCACTTGCCCGACATCACACACAATATATGCTCTTATGAGCGTAACAGCTCAGACGTAAACCGCTTGATTATTTATCCAGGAGGTGCCCGTGGTGTAATGGCTATTGTCGTAGGAAATGGACACGGCAACACGAGTTCAAATCCTGGACCGGGCTAATGCTAATTGCATTTCACATAGCACTAATACCCTTGAGAAAGGTATGAATCCAATTATTCTCCCTCCAGCTATGGGTAAATAGTAGGGCAAACTAGGTTCTTTAGCCTTGGTGAGGCAACTAGTCTAGGAGAAGGAAAACTCTGAATTCAAACCTGTTAAACTCCGCTTAAAAATTAACCTTGTGTCATATCCTGCCCGAGCGGAGGGGTTGGGTAAATATGGATTGTTTATCCGAGTCCTATTATATAAGGGTCAAGTCTTGAGAAGTTTCGAACTCACTGCTCAATACCAAAGGCATGAAAGAGCAGCGTTGTATCCACTGCTCCGTTCCAGGATATTATATATATATATATATATATATATATATATTATTTATATATATGTATATATATATGTATATATATATATATATAGTGACAGCTACTTCGATTCGGTAAGAATACTCTTGGGAGCGCATGTGACACTTCAGGCCTAGTATATCCTTGCAAGCCTTATTGCATGGGTTAGAATTTGCAGTCTTTTCCGTTGACACTCTCGTATGACTTCTCAAACCTGCTGCAGACCCACATACTTCGCCACAGATTTGTCACGAGTTCCCAGTAGATCGCTGCTGAAACACTTCTATAAAATGAGTCTTCAATAGTTTACTTTCATGGCATCTCATATAATTAACAAGTCCGGCTTTAGACAAACAGATCCTACTACGGATGATAGATGTTCAAGCTGTTAAGTGTCAGGGACCGAGATCGAGTCCAGCTTCCGATGTGTTCGTTTCATACTGAAGTGTTCGATTCTCTGTGCTTTATATCTTTCGTTGATCAGTTTCTTCCATGTTGATCGATTTACCATCATCAGCTCCTAGTCTTCAATGTCTCGACTGAGCGCCCTGGGGTTGTTTTCCACACACACACACACACACACACACACACACATTTTTTTTGGATAAGCTAACAACGGAAGAATTATGAACCACTACAACATATTCTAAAAACAAAGCTCCAAAGGTTCTAAGTTCAAAGTTTTTTTCTTTCTCCAGGATTTCTGCCTGTACGTGGTCGACTACCCCACCGGTAGTCGGGTAGGCGGCCACAATATTTCAGCTTTTGGGGAGTTTGTTTTTATCTTCTTTGTTTTGTTTTCTTTTTGATTGCTTGGGGGTTTTTTGGGGGGGTCTGGGGATTTTTTTGGAGGGGAGTGCTTTTTTGTTACATATTGGTATAATGGTCATATTGTTCGCCAATGGTCCGAGAAACCGGGGTTCAATCACAGGTTGTCATTCCAAAGACTAAAAAAATGGTACTTGATGCCTCATTGTTTAACACTCAGCATTATAAAGTGAGGATCAAGGTTCAATGGAGCCGTCCAGGGAAGGAGTAGCACTCTTTTCTACACCTCAATGTAGTAGCTATTGAAAAGGGAGCCTTTGAGTCGCCCTCGACAACGGTCGGCCAACTTATTTATGTAATTATTATTGCCGGACGTTGATTTTTACAATTTGGTGCTCGGTGATACAAAAGGTCCTTCCCTCCCGTATCTACCAAAATAGTTCTGCTAATGACCACCAGAGGATGTTGTCGAGGTAGTTAATAATGATAAAACGGAAAAATCAAATCCTCTTTTTCTGCCTGCATCATTCCAAGAGACGACTTGCCAGGATCTAAGTTTCAATGGACCCAAGGAGGTAGGAATCTATATACCACACACAAAAGCATTTATAGCTATGGGGATGTTATCATTATTAGGTTTTAGGTTTAAGTTGGTTTTACGTTGGTTATGTTGGTATTACGTTGGTTGTGTTGGTATTACATTGATTATGTTGGTGTTACGTTGGTTGTTATCCTCTCGCTAAATGTTGATGGAAAATAAAGGTGGTGGAGAAGAACGAAAATGTCGTTAGGTTTTGTATGAAGGTTTTAATAGCAGCATGAAGTAAAGGGTTTACGCTGGTATGCTGAGAGTCTCGTAGGGAGGAAAGAAGGAAGGAAGCTGTTATAGAGTATCATCCAATTCATTTTCAACTAGGATCCCATGGTCTAGAAGAATAGACACAAGGGGTCCATAAACTAGATGGCTCTCCTCATAGTGTATGATGCTGCTGTCGCTATTCAAGAGCAGAAAGTAAAACGTCTGTTCCTATTGAAGATTTATGAGGAAGAAAATGTTTTGCGGGCTTTCTTCAATTTTTGGTGCTGCTAGGAAAGATGGTTCGGGCTGAATAGGACAAATTATCCTGATTGGGTGAAAATATTCGGCGATCCTAGCGATCAAATTAAATTATGCGCCAAACAAAAATACAAGGTTCTTTCTGCTACACATTGACACTGGAGGACTTTCATCAGAGGTCATTTTTTTCCCTTTTTATTCACAAATACATTTTCTTTAAGTTTTTTCTTATGTATGATAGAGAATTTTACTAAATGACTTTCTCACTTTTATTACACTCATGCGTATTTTCTCTCTCTCTCTCTCTCTCTCTCTCTCTCCACATTTCTATCAATAAATTCTATTAAGTTTTTCGGTAGTGTTCACTTCATTTATTATTCACGGCTGTCAAAGCGACCACTCCGCAACGATTGTATTATAAGGTTATTTTTATTTTTATTTTTGTTTTTGAAGTCTTAGAAAAAAAATTAAAAAATTTTCACACTGCTGCGACAGGAGGACCGTGGAAACAAAGGAACTACTTCCATAAAATATCGACTACCTATAAAACATATGTTCACAGAACAATCCTTTTAAAATATTATAAGTTGTCCGGAAAATACCGTCAGATTTTAGTATATTCTGTTTAACTTTAGTTCCGACATATTATTTTAACAGAAGTTATATAGAATAATTCAGATTCTAAATGATTTAAGTGACTTCCATGTTAATTTTCTTTCACTTTTTTCAGAATTTGATTTTGACGGTTATCTAATGGTTTTCTTTCAAAAAAGAAGTGATCAGTATAATATTTTCTTTTCATGAATTTGTCAAAATTTTGTTTCATGATGATGATCGGCCACATGTTGTCAGGATGACATTGCTTGGGCACATATTGTCATGATGATATTGCTGTAGCTCACTGACTTGAAACATGAGATTTTACCCCATCAGCCATATTCTCAGCCCACCGACTATCATTTTTTCATGCACCTGCACTCGTTTTTTTACGACAAAAACATTCCGTTCTAAACGAGAAGAAACTAAATTTATCGATTTATTGGCATCAAAATCTTTATTTGGTTGGTTTGCTTTTATGGCATATCAACCATTGTAGGTTATTTAATGCCAAATCCTCTTTCCACATTTATATTAAATATATATAATTTGGTTTGGTTTGGTTTTATGGCATATCAACCATTGTAGGTTATTTAATGCCAAATCCTCTTTATACATATATATTAAACATATATGATTTGGTTTGGTTTGGTTTTATGGCATATCAACCATTGTAGGTTATTTAATGCCAAATCCTCTTTCCACATTTATATTAAATATATATGATTTGGTTTGGTGGGGTTTTATGGCATATCAACCATTGTAGGTTATTTAATGCCAAATCCTATTTTTACATATATATTAAATATATATGATTTGGTTTGGTTTGGTTTTATGGCATATCAACCATTGTAGGTTATTTAATGCCAAATCCTCTTTCCACATTTATATTAAATATATATGATTTGGTTTGGTTAGGTTTTATGGCATATCAACCATTGTAGGTTATTTAATGCCAAATCCTCTTTCCACATTTATATCAAATATATATGATTTGGTTTGGTTTGGTTTTATGGCATATCAACCATTGTAGGTTATTTAATGCCAAATCTTCTTTCCACATTTATATTAAATATGATTTATAAACACATTTTGTTGATAGCATTTTTAAATGCTATCAACAAAATATCATACCGCTTTATGGGTGAGGCTTAGGATATGCTAACTGTATCACCTGCAGAAGGGTAAGAGATGTCCTGGGTATGACACTGCATCTGATGGTGAGGTTTCAATTCTGGAAATTTGGGGAATGTTGAGTATCACTTCATTGCAATTACTCCCACGTTTACTCAAACTCTTATCTCTATGCATAAAATAACCCTAGACGGGTTAACATACCGTTAAAATAAAATAAAAATCAGCCATTTTTCCGCATATAAAAAGTAAATGGCACACCTATGCTTTCATGTCAAAAATAAAAAAATAAAAATTAAGAAATAAAAAAAAAATTGAGTTACATGATGTAATTGGTAGCGTACTCGACAAGCAAGCCATAAGTTCGAATCTAACTGAATGCAGCAGGCGAGAAAATGGTGGAACAACCAATAATATATAAAAGAATATAATCGGATATAAATTCCCCCATTGAATATTCAGTATTTGCTTGTGTGTGCGGGGGAGAGAGAGAGAGAGAGAGAGAAGAACGAGTGACGGTGTATTCAACTATATCTCTTCGGTGGTAGTATGCCATACATAATCAATCTGACGAGGGTGGGGATGCATCCATATACGCATGGGAATGTCTCAAAATAGCCCCGGTTCCCGCGACCAGTATTAAGTGGGCGTCGGTCTTTTCCGATCCTGCCCACCTCACACCTTTGGCATAATGGGAGAGGTGCCACCACAGAGTTGGAATCTCCGGGACAAGGCTCACTTTGTTTTGTTTTTGCAACGTCCTGTCCGAGGATAAATAAGGCAGCTAAGCAGGATAAACATACTGCAGTCTCAGCTCGAAGGCTTGATGTGTGCGTGTGTGTGTGTGTGTGTGTGTATGTGTGTGTGCTTGCGCATATTCTTTGTGTAATAAACAGACGAACGGAGAGGAAACAAAAAAAGGGTCATATGACCAGATATCAAATCTTTTGTGGCCGCTCTTTTTCTTCTGGTGAGTCACGAAACGCAATGCACTCTTTTCGTCAGTCACTTCACTAGACTCTCACAGACAAGTACACACCATTCCTACCACTGACCCACATTTTATAGCAATATAAACAATACTGTCCTTCCTTGTCTTATATACACAGTTGGAATGCAGGTAAAGACTCAAGACCTGTTCAACGCAATACTAGTTGGCATTAAAGGTGATTATTCTTACCACCCTCATCTCACAAATCATCCAGGTTATGTGAACAAGATATGTTTGGCAGAAGCAGGGACGAACTCGTTAGGGACATTCTCTTATGTACAGGGTGAAACGATAAAATTGTCGTCCTAATGAAAACAACAAGTAACAAGGCGCAGAATCCTATTAACAAGCGTAAGGTCTTCCAGAAGCCATCCTCTCGATCCAAGTTGGAACTACAGGGTGAAACGATAAAATTGTCGTCCTAAAGAAAACAACACTACAGCTTTTTTTTTTTAACTTTTATTGAAAAAATCAATTCAGCTAACTTGATTTTGTAGTAGAGCTGACATCTATTCAATGTAGCCGCCTTCAGCCTCAATCACCGCCTCGATACGGATCCGGAATTGGGAGCATGCCTTTTCCACAAGCGCCGGCGGGAGCTCGGTGGATAGCGGCGATCAGGCTGGCTTTGGTGTTGTGAGAGGTAATGTTGGTGATGTTCTCGACGTATAACCAAACGAAGTAGCCCAGCGGGTTCAGGTCGGGGGAGGAGGGGGCCAGTGAGAGAAGGGTACAAAGTCGTAGCACTCTTTCTGAAGCTAAGCCTGGGTCTCTTTGGACTTGTGGGCCGGCGCCGAGTCCTGCTGCCACACCCAGGGTCTGCCACCGGCCACCTGATTGCACCAGGGGATCACCACACTCTTCAGAACATCCAGGTATACTTTGGTGTTGACTTTCAAGCCGACTTCGAAGATGTGGGGTGGCATGATGTGGCCCTCACTTGAAACCACACCAAAGACCATAACCGTAGCCGGAAACTTTGTTTTCATCACCCTGGGCACGTCTCTGTTATTCGTGGCAATCTAGATTTGCATTTTGAGGGTACTGGCAATGGTCCTGTTGTCATAACTTGGATCGGTAGAGAGCATGAGTTGTACAGCAGCGCATCTCCGATCTCGCTCGTTGAACATTGTGTCACTTTCAGACATGATAGAAGGCTCCTATCGTTCTTGGGATTTGTACACAACTGGCCAACGAGTAGATGGTCTGTAACAGAAAAAGAAAACCAGTTTTCATTAAATGGAAATGGAATCATGTCGTCTTTTCTAGGGCGACAATTTTATCGTTCCTGTACTACAACACATGGATACACCAGCGTTGGCTGACCAATAAAAACTTACATTCATCAGCTCTGTGCAAACAGTGGATACTGTGTAAAAGACCTCACAAGAACGATGGCCAATAGGAACGAATGGCGAGAGAAATTCCAGGGAATCTGTGCTATAAGCACAATTTCATGATGATTATGATGATAGTTCCTTCGCTAGGTGGTGTGGTTTGATTTACTTTGTTTAATGGCATATCAACCTTCGTGGAAATGTCCTTGTGGTGTAATGGTTAAAGCGATGGACTGCGGAATCGTTGTACGCGAGTTCGTACTCCAGTCGCGCTATTACGTTCACTTTCGGGCAAATACCCTAGGGAAAGATATGAACCCCCTTATCCTCCCAGCTATGGGTTAAATAGTACCACTACTGTACATCTTGGGTGTGTCCTCGTGGTGTAATGGTTAAAGCGATGGACTGCGGAATCGTAGTAAGCGAGTTTGTACTCCAGTCGCGCTATTACGTTCACTTTCGGGCAAATACCCTTAGGAAAGATATGAACCCCCTTATCCTCCCAGCTATGGGTTTAATAGTACCACTATTGTTCTTCTAGGAGAATGGCTTTGGTATTGAATAACCTACAAAGGTTGATATGCCATTAAACAAAGAAACCAAATCAACCTTCGCGGTTTATTTAATGCCAAAGCCATTCTTGTAAAAGATCGGTAGTGGTACTATTTAACCTATAGCTGGAGAGGAGTTCATACCTTTCCCAATTGTAACAGTCCAAAAGTGACCGTAAGAGCGTAACTGGAGTTCGAACTACGACGTCGCAGTCTAGCACGTTATCCACCACACCAGATGGACTCCTCATTCCTTTGCTAGAACGAAGCTGTTTAGGCTTATTCTGCAGTAACATCCCTCTGAAAGTCAAATCGCCAATGTTGACGAGTCTCTTCAGTCCTTAAATTAGAGACCACTCCCAGAATCGTTCATTAATAAATGTACACCAAAAGATTTTGTATGTGGTAATTTTCTTCTTGAACAAAGATACCTGGATTTTATTATTTTAATGTTTGTACAGAAGAAGCCACACAAGAAAATGTAACTGTCTGCGGGGCCCAGAATGTACTGACTACATCCCCCTGTAGTGGGGTAAATCTTCACACAAAAAAGGATGTACAATGCAACGGTCCCTAAACTGAGTATTTCATCAAATCTGAAATTTTAAAAAAATACCCATATATCTCATAATTTCCAAAAATAACTTTTCCTAATTTTGCCGCCAGTGGGTCTGAATACCAACTATATGCCGTGCTAGTTAGTGGCAGTCCAGTAGTCAAAGAAAACAGACCCAAACCTTAAATTCTTTAACTTAACTACAAATGCTTGTCCCGAATTTCACGACGATAACCAAGTTTTGGAATTGGTATATGTCAAAAATTATTTTAATCATGCAAAAATATTTGCTTTGAGGCTATTCAAAATGGCGGCAAATCAAATAAAATGCTTGAACAGAGGTCTATTATTAGGTTTTAGTAGATGAGAAGTGCAAACCATGTGAAATTTACAGAAGAAAGTGTGATGTGTACATAGAAGCATATTTTAGTCAAAAAATATGTTTGCCACTAGGGCCTGAGGTTGCCTAATCGGTTAGGGCTGCAGAATACACTAACTGCTTCTCTGCTGAGGAGTAAGATCCCCACCAACAAGTGTCCTGGAATAGACACTAAATAATCTGATGGTCAGGTTCCAGTAATCCTTGGAGCTTTGGGGAATGCAGAGTACTCCATTGCCATCGTTCCCAGGTTCAATCTGGCCCGGAGTAGAAGCACCTGATAAGGTCCTATCTATGGGCCAAATAGAACTAGACTGTGTACTTATGCTAAATTGAATTGTTTGAAATGGAACTCTTTTTTTACATTGAAACTGTATTTATACTAAACTGAATTGTTTAAAATAAAATTGTTTATATGTATAAAGATTGATTTGGCATTAATAATCTACAATGGTTGATGTGCCATAAAACCAAACCAAACCAAATGAGCCTGAATCGAAAAGACAGTCCATGAATTGGGAATACATTGACTCTTCGATAAAAGGTGTCCGTTGTGTAATGGTTATCGTCGTAGGAAATGGACACGGCGACACGAGTTCAAATCCTGGACGAGATTGATTGCATTTCACATAGCACTAATACCCTTGGGAAAGGTATGAATCCAATCATTCTCCCTCCAGCTATGGGTAAATAGTTGGGCAGACTAGGTTCTTCAGGCTTGGTTAGGCAACTAGTCTAGGAGAAGGAAAACTCTGAATTCAAACCTGTTAAACTCCGTTTAAAAAATTGACCTTGTGTCATATCCTGCCCGAGCGGAGGGGTTGGGTAAATATGCTCTTCGATAAAAAGAAAAAGTTCTGGTAAGTAAAGAGGATCATGCTTCTGAAACATGAAAGGACCAAATCAGCTGATTTTCTTGAAAAAAGGTGCAATTGTAAGAAGTTCTTCCTATTGCCAACTTCTTTGTCAAAATTCACCTTATTTATTGATTGACTCTCGTATATATATATATATATATATGTTTGTGGTTACCCTTTTCGTCAACATCACTGAAACAATGCAAAATTTGTCTGGCTCTATGCCACGGGTTTTCAACCTGTGGTCCGAGGACCACAGGGAGTCCACAAGTCAGCAGATGCTGCAAAGAAGTCTTGAAAATTTATATTATTCAATGACGATAGAACCACAAATTTGTATTTCTAGTTACTAGTACACACCTATGAAAATTCAATTTAAACAGCAACTACTCCCCATATTTTGGCTTAGCGTGCCTTCTGAGTATTCAATTGTTGTATCAAAATGCAGTCAAAATACTACTACCTTTTCCAACATACGAAAATAGCAATTTCAGCAAACGACCAAATATGGATCCAGACTAAATGTGCAAAGTGAATTGCGTGTATCATTGTCAAAAACATCACCAAGAATTGACAATTTGACCCAAGCGAGGCGAGCATGTCCCTGTCACCAAATGACATTGCCCAGAGTAAATATTGCATGTAATTTTCATTAGATATTTTTGATAATTTCATTTTTATGAAAGTACACGAGATCTCGTTTTTATTTATATAGGAGTCCACGAGATTTCATTTTTATCTACGTGCGTTGTATAATTTGGTAATGTCCGTAATAATAATACAGAAACAAAAACACAAACAAACACAGGTGAACACTGTTGTTTCAGGTACGAACACGTTTATTAATTCCTGACTTCGGTCCATGGCGACACGAGGAGAGACACAATTCTTACTATGCTGACTCCACCAACGCGCGGCACATCTTGTGATGTTTAAGATCTCTGTCGGTAGAGATCCGAAAAACCCAACAATATCTTTCAACCGTAGAAACTCAACTCTCTGCCTCCATGATCCAATCTCAACTGATTCTTTTTCAAAATCCTCAAATTCTCAGGACCATCTCTTCCGAGCATGATGTCATCCACACCCCCAGCCCCATTTCCTGTCAGGGGGGTTATTATTACAACGTGGATTGTCATATCCTTTGCGCACGAGCGTAAAACTGTACCCAATGACTATGCACCTGAACTCTTAACCCGAATAGTTCAAAGACCAACCAAACTGAATGATAAAATATAATTAATTGATTTTTATTTATATAGAGGTCCACGCAATAGACGCTGATATAGAAAGAGGCCATAGCTCTAAAATGATTGAAAAACACACACATATATATATATATATATATATATATATATATATATATATATATACACACACACACACTTACACCCACATACAATGTACATACATATACGCCACACCTATACTCATAAATACTCATATAGACACGCTTGTACCAACATACATATGCATTATCACCTCTAAATACGTGCTTTTTGTAGAGGTGCCCGTGGTGTAGTCGTTATGTGGAGGTGCCCGTGGTGTAGTCGTTATCGTCGTAGGAAATGGACACGGCGACACGAGTTCAAATCCTGGACGAGACTGATTGCATTTCACATTGGGAAAGGTATGAATCCAATTATTCTCTCTCCAGCTATGGGTAAATAGGACAGACTAGGTTCTTCAGCCTTGGTTAGGCAACTAGTCTAGGAGAAGGAAAACTCTGAATTCAAACCTGTTAAACTCCGCTTAAAAATTGACCTTGTGTCATATCCTGCCCGAGCGGAGGGGTTGGTAAATAGTATCACCTCTAAATATGTGCATCCAGGGACAGAAGAGATGACAGTATCACATTAGTACGAAACACGGCTATATTTGTAATGCACACAGTGTGGATCGAAGTCATTAGAGAATAAGGGGGGGATTCCCCATAGCGTAATGGCTAATGAGCGGGACTGTGACATCGTAGTAAACTAGTTCCAACAACATCCGTGCTATTACATTCACTTCCGAATTAATAGTCTTAGGAAAAGTGTTAACTCCTTTATCTCCCCCAGCATCCGCTATTGATTAAATAGTACCTGTATTGTTTTTCTACAAGGATGGCTTTGGCATTAAATAACCCACGAATCAAACCAAACCAAACCAAACCAAACTCCGTCAGAACAGAACGGGTTCGTCACTGATGTGACGGAAACCGGTGTTTTCAGCTTGACTTGCACCTGAGTCACGACTCGACCTTTAGTCACGACTCCGCAGTAATTGGTCGACGAGACGAGTTTCACTTCTTAGTGCTTATGCCCTGAGTGTAATAGAAAGAGATATATCTGGAACAAGTGCCCAAGGTTAACGTAAGCGCTCGTGAGACGAGCGTCCTGAAAGGGTAAGTATACTTTAAAATTGCCTCAAATGCTTACTGTTGTTTAACTCATAGAAGAACATGAGGTGAAGGGTGGTTCAACATAAACGCATGTCTCATTAAAAACAGTAATGACTCATAGCAACTGGATTCAAGCCTCAAACATCAAATTAACTTAAAAAGCAGACCGCTTTAATTATCAAAACATAGTAATTAGTAGGAAAAAAATTCATATGACATCTTAAGATTCGTGTTGTCGCACTAAAAAAAAAAAAAAAAAAAAAAAAAAAAAAAGTAATAATAACAAACTTTGAATATTTTTCATCTTCTACTTTGAAAAAACAAAATAAATTTTTAAAAATCGACCTGTCGGCGGGGTTTACAATACGCTGACTGCACCAAAAAAGAAGCGCCTTGTGAATGGGTTTTGTTTAGTTAAGTTTTTTGTGTTTAATGGCAGATCCACCTTCATGGGGTATTTAGCACTAAAGCCATCCTTGTTAAAAAAAACAATACGGATACTATCTAACCAATAGCTGAGTAAGAGGTATTAACACTCCTCCCCCCAAGATTATTAATCCGGAAGCGGACATATTAGCACGATTGGGGTTTGAACTCGATTACTATAATGTCGAAGTCCAGTACATTAGCCACTACGTCACAGAGACCCACCCACCCACAAGTTCTGACACGGTTCTAGTTTCTTTGGTTAATGGCATATCAACCTTGAAAGACAAACAATAGCGGTACTATTCAACCCACAGCTGGGAGGTATAAGGAGTTCATGCCTTTCGCAAGGGTATTAATCCGAACCTGACCGATAAAATGAAACGCAGTTTCTTCCAGGCAGCGGTCGTGTCGATATTGCTATATGGATGCACTACTTGGACGCTAACTAAACGACTGGAGAAGATGCTAGACGGCAATTACACAAGAATGTTGCGAGCAATATTGAACAAGTCCTGGCAGCAACACCCCACAAGGCACCAACTATACGGCCACCTGCTTTACATCACGAAAACTATCCAAGCTAGACGAACCAGACATGCAGGACACTGCTGGAGAAGCAAGGACGAGTTCATAAGTGATGTAATCCTATGGACCCCCACATATGGCAGGGCAAAGGCAGGACGACCAGCACGAACATACATTCAGCAGCTATGTGAGGATACGGGATGTAGCCCTGAAGACCTGCCAGAGGCGATGAATGATAGGGAGAAGTGGCGAGAGAGGGTCAGAGATATCCGTGCAAGCGGCACAACATGATGATGAAGAAGAAACATAATAGTGCGAGTGGAATTCGAACTCGCTTACTGTGATGTCGCAGTCCATCACAGTAGCCACTACGCCACGAAGATAGGGGTTTTAATTCTGGAGATCTGATGAGTGTGAGTACCTCTTCATCGCCATTACTCTCAGGTATACTTTGACCCTAAATGGTAGTAGTTGCGTGGGTCTCATGAACGAGTTAGATAGATCTGTTTAAATAAATACTCATATTAGACTAGAATACTTGATATCATATGACTAAAGTGTAAAAAGAAATCGCAATATATCGTTTAAAATATATACGGTTATGATTCATTTACAAATTAATCAAAATAACCCATAGGAAATTGATATGCCGTTAAATAAAGAAACCATAAAAAATTGATTTTTAAAAAAGTTAGATATAAAGATCTGAATCAATATACATACTTACATTTACAAATATCTCTTAAACATGGTTTTTATAGATATATCAATATTACTATTTATCTCTTTCAATTTTTTTTTTTTTTTTTTTTTTTTTTTTTTTTTTTTTTTTTTTTTTTTTTACACACACAGAAAAACTGTCGTTTTTAATACTGAAATCAAACAACCAACCAACATAAAAAAAATATTTAAAAAAAGCAGGTTGCAGAACAATGGTTAGCAAGTTGGCGCATTTTGAACGATTGTTTCTTAAATCTTTGCTGGGTGATTCATTATCGTGGCCTAATACATATCCACAAATAGAAAAGAAAAAAAACAATATTCTAAAGCACAATACGAAAGGTTGAATAAATATTCAAAACATTTTTAAATACAGACTTCTTCTCCCCTTGTAAGTAAAACTAATTCAAATGCTGCTTTTCATATGAAGACATTTTGTAGCTGAGTTTGGTCAGGTTTCTTTGTTTAATGGTACATCAACCCTCGTGAGTCATTTAATGCCAAAGCCATCCTTGTAGAAAAACAGCAGTGATACTATTTAATCCATAGCTGAATAACACCGTTTAAAGCCGGAAATATACTTTTTGCTTGAGTGCATAATACTTCGTCGAGTCAAAAGTTTTGAAAAATTTTGGTAACATGAGGCCTAATTCAGCAGCTACAAGGTCAAAAGCCTAAACTGTGAAATGCTGAGTTTGCCTGATACTCTCTAAATGCTACTTCCCTGGCTTTTTAGCTGGACCGTCCGGCATTCATACCGGATAGGGTTTCAAGTCAACGATTTGTGGCTGAAGGGCACCCGGCTCAGGCCAGGTCACCTTCGAGTAGACGAAGAATCAGTGACAAGCATTGCACTAGACCTTCGGGTCTGGTTCAATCTATGACCAACAAGGTCACTTGGCATACGTACCGGGAGACTTAGAAAAGCTTGCATTGGATCACTTGGTGCAATGTGAAATATGACCAACATAGTCCAGTAGGGCATTAGCCAAGACTGGAAGCCGACCTCTAAATCCCCACTATAAAAAGACCTTGTGTTAAATCCTGTCTGGTGGGAGGTAGAGATGAATAGTTAACTGCTACTTGCTAGATTTGTAGCTCTTGCTTTGAGCACAGCCTCAGAATTCAGTTTCACGTCTACTTGACTTTGCCTGATTATTGAGAATCTTGTAATCCAAACAAAATCTCTTCAACCATCTTGTTACTATACCGTGATTAACTACGCCTCCAACTTTCACAACAAATGTTTGTTTGTTTTCAAAGAGTTATGACCCAGTTCCAACTCGTAGAGCACAGTTTCTCAAATTAGACTACACAGCCCGTTCATCTTTGCAGCTTTCAAATTATACATGGACTGAAGCAAAGCAAAACGTGTCAGCGCACCAATTAATATTTTACAAACCACAGCAAGTACCTTTCACTGCTTCAATCATGTGATATATGCACAAGGTGCTCGTGGTGCAATGGTTATCATTGTAGGAAATGGACACGGCGACACGAGTTCAAATCCACATAGCACTAATACCCTTGGCAAAGGTATGAATCCAATTATTCTCCCTCCAGCTATGGGTAAATAGTAGGACAGACCGAGTTCTTCAGCCTTGGTGAGGCAACTAGTCTAGGAGAAGGAAAACTCCGAATTCAAACCTGTTAAACCCCGCTTAAAAAATTGACCTTGTGTCATATCCTGCCCGAGCGGAGGGGTTGGGTAAATATGGACATATGCACAAGCATGTACCAAAATATTGCTGTGTGCATATGAACAATTCCCGTCAGTCTCACTCAAAAGAGCTCTTACTTATAAAGAGTGAGTACATACCATGTGCGTATTTATCAACTCCTCTCCATGAGCAGGATGTGACATGAGGTCAGTTTTTTTTTTAAGAAGAGTTTAACAGGTTCGAATCCAAAGTTTTGATTCAAGACTGTACTCTTTAACCTTGGTATGGCAACCAGTCTGTCCTACTATTTGCCCATAGATGAAAAGGGAATAGTTGGAGTCATACTTTTTCTAAGGGTATTAGTGCAATAAGAAATGCCAGCAGCCTCATCCAGGATTTGAACATGGACCACCCTGTCCATTTCCTACGATGGTAACCATTACACTACTCACATGCTACCCATTAAAATAAGTAAAGCTCCCTTTACAATAGCTACTACACAAAGATGTAGAAGAGGGCGATACTCCTTCCCTTGGATTGTTCCACTTTACCCTTGATACGTACGTTATAAATGTTGAGTGCTAAGCAAGGAATTATCAAGTACCATTTTTTTTAAAGTCTTTGGTATGACTTGGTCTCCCGGGCCATTGGCGAACACTACACACAAGGCCAATAAGCCGGTTTAGACCATGATAATATTTACTAAGCTTAACTTAGTCATGGCATAAGAACAAATGTATGGAGCATCAAGTTTGGTTTCTTTGTTTTAAGGCATATCAACTTTGGTAGGTTATTTAATGCCAAAGCTATTCTCCTAGAAGAGCAGTAGTGGTACTATTTAACCCATAGCTGCGGAATAAGGGGGTTCATACCTTTCCCAAGGGTATTTGCCCGAAAGTAAACGCAATAGCGCGACTGGAGTACGAACTCGCGAACTACGATTCCGTAGTCCAGCGCTTTACCCATCACATCCGCTATAGAGCATCTAGTAAGAATTGAACTTACTAGAAATGGTCTGCTAGCCTAGCTCGTTAAAAATTACACAATACTGAATGACGTAAAGTTTTTAAGCGAAGAAACAAGTTTGAATTCAAAGTTTTCCTTATAGACGGGTTGCTAATCCACGGTTAGAGAGCTTAGTCTGCCCTACTATTCAACTATATCCGGAGAGAATAGTTGGATGCATACCTTTCTTAAAGAGTATTAGTGCTATGTGAAGAGTAAACAGCCTGATCCAGGATTTAAAATCAGGTTACCATACTCATGACGATAACCATTACAGAACAAGCGCTTTCAAAAATACCATGTGAAAGAGTTTTCCTTACCACATATCTTCCACAAATGCTCTTTAATACCCCACATTCTTTTCTTTCTTCATTGTTAATAGAATTATTACAATGTACATAGCCCTATTTTGTCTATTTACTTGGGTCTACACTATTTTTTTTAATAGGAATAATTGTTCTGATCTGGCCCAGAAGATCTAGTTTATGCTTCAATTCATCCTGAAATACCTAACGCGTTTGGCACGCTTGAATGAACTAAAAATAAATTTAAAAAATAAATAAATTCTATAAAAACAGAACATTTATAGTGAAGGACTTTAAAACTGAAATCCTACTTCTGTCCTATTATCAGCATCAGATTTGTACAATAAATCTTATACACTAACTGTAGCATCTACTTCATAACAAAATGCAGCAAATTGGTTTTAACTTATGGGAAGTCCAAGATTACAAGCAGCTGCACAAAATGCAGTATCTTGCTAGCGTTCTTCTAAAAGCTACACTAGACAAGAATTAACATAATATACATAATTAAATAGAAAAAAAAAAAAATTTGAGGATTTTTTTTTTTTAATGAAATTTTTTTTTAATTCCTCATCACTTTTTGACTTAATTCTTGTTCAGTATTTTTATAAGAATTTAAGGTCAATTTTCTGCACAATAGCACAAACTTAGATGTCATAATGGAAATTATATGTCACTTTAACCAAAACTATGTCACCACTGACAAATCTTTTAGTAATTCACATCACATTCTAAGATTTTAGTTTTATTTAAATATCAATTAACAAAATTATTTTTACATTAATACTGTTGGCCTTATCTACATACTATATGTCACAGCCTCCAACCAGATAGGACTTGATACAAGGTCAATGACACAAAGATCGGCTTCTAGTGGGGGTTAAGTGAGGAGAAGTTCAAGCATGAGCTGAGGCTCGAAACCTGCCAGACTATGCTGGTCACTGCCTCACTTAGTGCAATGTGGGCTTGATGAGCCTAGTTAGTTGGCCATGGACTCACTCAATATATAATTGAGTCCAGCATGGACACCGATTATAGTTTAAACTGGACCAAGGCATCCAGCTCTATACAGTGTTATCAATGCACAGCTTGCCCACCTGAAGGCGGCCCAACCAAAGCCAGGTGTCTGTCTACCAATGATACTTCATCCGGTATGAATGTCAGACAGCCCAGATAAAATGTCAGGGTGCAAAGCTCATAGCGAATTAATGCTATTTGTTGCTAACCCCCCACCAGACGTGACTTAAATTAATGCTGTTGGCCTTGTCTACATACAATTATATACACAACCTAACAGTGATTTACAGTGTGAACAGAGAGGCTAATTTGCATATTGATCTTAAAAATTTGATTTTATGAATATTTGCTTGGTATTTTTGATTTCTAATTGTTTGATTTTATTTTAACAAAAATCATGTCGATAAATCTTAAAAGAAATCCATGAACAAAAAAATTACTAATTTTATTCTAAACAGACTAAATTAGCAATGTTAAGAAAATTTAGCAATGAAAGCCAGGAGTGATAAGAAGAGCCAACATCCAAGCTGTTCTATTCTTCAATCATATCCCAGACCATTTCAAATAAGTTTAAAGTAATAATTTTATTTCAAATGATATTAAATGCTATTTATTTTATCAATATTTTTTTTGTTTTGCCCAACATTAATATTTACACAATTTTATTCTTAACATTAAAAGCAATCCCATGCATAATCTTAAATGGAAATCAATTAAAATAAAAGTAATCTTTTTAAATACATTTAGTTTCATTAGTCCTAATATACATGGAGCATTCAATAAGTTTCCAGACTTTTGTACAGGCATTTAAAATTGTCGTAGACTCTTGAAAATTCACTATGTTATTGCTATACATCTTATGAGATGACTGGCCAATTTTTATGATGATTTCAGGTTCAAATGAACAGCTACAGCAGGAATTGGAATACACCCTACTAAAGCCTGATTGTTACAGCTGGTGAATTTCAAAAATGCAATCTGGACATGTGGAAGAACGATACGCAATAAAATTGTGTTTTAAACTTGGAAAAAATGCCATGCGATGAAAGCTGGATCTACTGCTATGACCCATAGACCAAGAGACAGAGTTCCCAGTGGAAGCATGCTGCCTCTCCCAGACCCAAGAAGGCCAGACTGAGCAAATCCACCCACTAACTTTTGATGATTTTTTTTTTTTTTTTTTTTTTTTTTTACAGCACCGGCATGATCTACATGTACTGGGTTCCCACTGGACAGAGTCAACAAGGAATACTATGTTGAGGTTTTAAGGGAGTTCAGGAAGAGATTCTGTAGGAAGTGGCCAGCACTTTTCGAATCGGGCCAGAGGCATTTCCACCAGGACAATGCACCAGTCCACAACTCCATCCTTGTCGCAGACTATTTGACCAAGATGGGCATCAAGACAGTTCCTCATCCTCCCTATAGTCCAGACCTTGCTCCCTGTGACTTTGAGCTATTCCTAAGCTCAAGGAAAAACTTAGAGGCTGTTGTTATGAGACAATTGAGGAGATGAAAGAGGCTGTGACAAAAGGTCATTGACACACTCACACAAGAGGACTTTCATGGGGCCTTCCAGGAGTTGTTGGAATGGTACAACAAGTGCATTGCAGCCGGAGGAGATTACTTCAAAGGGGACTAGAGTTTCATGTGTGTACTATCAATAAAAGTGCCCATACGAAAAAGTCTGGAAACTTATTTAATGATCCTTGTAATATTTCATTACATTAAAATTTAAATGCTTACACCCTCTAGGTCCTTATGTTTGCTAGTATATATATATATATATATATATATATATATATATATATATATATATATATATATATATAAAACACGAGAAGCCCATTACTTGAAGTTTCATAAGGTTTGAACAATCATGCGATGAAAAGGTATAAGTGGTAATCAACCGTATTTATAGCATGGGGCATCATCACATGTAAGTAAATGTGACACTCGCACAAAGGAAGTTTGTTTATATATATATATATATATATATAAAAATATATAAATATATGTATATCTATATAACACACACAAAAAAATTAGAACAGTCCAAATCAATTAGAATAAAGATATTAAACAACAAAATGCCACAACTTACCTCATGAAATATATATATATATATATATATATATATATATACACACACACACAAAAATTTTTAACCTTTGTAACTATTATACTATGATCAAATAAAATATTCAATTTTAGTACCAAATTTGAATACAATTTTAGACATTGCTAGGAGTTACCACTTTTTTTTCCACATTAATATATTGCTACATGTGTTATAGACACCATTTATTGACCTAGATCATGACATAAGTTACTCCAAGTTGTGTTCTCATTTCATGTCTGTTCTTCTTGTTTGTCAAGGGAAGAAGACCAAAAATAGTGTCCACCATTTTATCTCCTATTTAGTCAATGTTTTTTAAACTGTTGCCAACTGTCTCTTTTCTACTTCTCCTTTCTTTCAGATTGTGTCACCCAGGATTTACAGAGAATGGGATGATTCTATTTACACCAAACAAATAGTTTTATTTATTAAAGAATAGCTCTCCAAACACTTTAAAAATTTTTGGTTTGGTGGCACATCAACCGTTGTAGGTTATTTAATGCCAAATACACACACATATATATATCTCAACAGTTCTATTTCAAACAATTCAGTTTAGCATAAGTACAGTTTCAATGTCAAACAGTTCTATTTGATCCATAGATAGGACCCTGTCAGGTGCTACCACTCCAGGTCAGAGTGGACCTCAGAGCAATGCCAATGAAGGGGTACTCTGCATTCCCCAAAGTTCCAGCATTATTGGAGCCTCACCATCAGATTGTTTAGTGCCATATCCAGGACACTCATGGTGGTGGTGGGGATCTTACTTCTCTGAAGAGATGCAGTTGGTGTATTCTACAGCCTCAGCTGACTGAGCCCAAACAATTTTGGGGTGTATTCCTTTAAAAATAATACAACTGATTTTTATGGTTTTGATACACTCGGATAAGCTTAAATTCATCATTTTACTTTTCAATGAATACCAGCGTAACATAATTAGGAATTTCAATTCTTTTAGTTCTTAGTAATAAATTGTATATTAGCTAAGAACAGTTCATAGTTGCAGGTTTTCAATTTCTACGAGTTCAGGAGTTGCATAGACCTTGTGCTTACACATGTGAATCCTGTCAAAATACAGCATATCAGGTTTGTTTTAGAATCAACTGTAAGCAAAATATCTATTAAATTAACATTTAGATACATATCAGCTGATATTTAGAATGATGTGGTACTAAAAAGTTTAAGTGATTACATATGATTATGGCATTAGTCAAGAGAATAATTAGAAGAAAATATACAAGAAGATTTCAAAGATGTAGAGAAAATTGGAGTCAGAAGTTGAGTCGGGCAATCAGTCGGAGACAGAGTGAAGAGGCCCCATCGGGGTGTGGCTGGGTCAGTGAAGAAATATCTAAATCTGTGGTTGTCAGTTTTGTCTCCCACTCTTTACACTATCTAAATGAGCTGATGCATTCTTTAGTTCCTATTTCTTTAATTTCACAGCTACTATGAAAAAAAGAATCAGTAGCAATAGACTTGTATCATGAAAAGAAAAAAAAAAAAAGTCATTTTGTATAGGGTGTCTCAATATACATGGGACCCATGTGACTGCTAATAACTCTACTAATAATAATGTGTTCTTTTTCATTTAAAAATAGTATACAACTATAACAACTATTAATCCTTGATCACAATGCCTTGGACAAGAGAGGAAGAAATATTTTGCATCACTTATTTGGAGACAAAGGCAGAAAATCCAAGATCTAGTAGGAAGTTGACAGCAAGATGGCCTGATGATGTGGACGTGGTGAGGGATTCTGTCAGATGGAGTCCAAAAAAGTCCATCCAAAGACATTCCCAAAAACTTGGTCTTTCATGTACATCATTGCAAAGAATCTTAAAGGATTTTCAGCTGTACCCATATAGAATCCAGAGCAAGTATAAACATACACCAGCTGACAGGGAGTTTCTTATCTCGGTAATAAATCCTTATTATATTAATGGATTGTATCTATGTTTAAGATACCTAGTATTTGTGTTATGCTGCAACATTTGATATGGTGCCATGTTGGCATTGGTAACACTACACGAGTAAATAATAGATAGAATTTAAGGAACTGCATTTGAATTTTTCACTGTTCTTTTTTAAACCCTTTCATTGTTCAAAGAACATTAAGTCTACTCGTACATTTACCCAAGATTTTACCCTTCATTTTAAAATACTGCTTGAGAGCCACATGTGGCCCTTAAACATGTCACTGGAAACACTGAGAGCCACAGGTGGCTCTCAAAAATAAAATTTAAAAATAAGTTTAACATTTTTAGTTCAATAAATCCTTTTTATTGTTTTTGTTCCAAAATTGACACACTTGATCAGAACATTAATAGAAAGCACAAAAAAAAAGTATTAAAAACAAAATGTGGAAATAAAATGTAGAAAATGTTCTTGTATATGTAAAAGTATGAGACGTCATCATAAAACATCAGGTAACATTTATATTTGTGTATTTGACTTATTTCAAGTCCTTTAATTTTACTTAATTATCTACAGTATTCAAAAAAGGAAAATATTTCTTTCTTGAAATAATATACAAAATTCCAACAGAAATATCTCTATATCATAAATTTACTGGAACATATACAAAATATATAAAAAAAGTAATTAATTCAAGATATATACAACAGTTTTTGTTGAATCTTTTTTTTTAGGCAGGTATTTAAGGGTAATAAATGGAATTAAAAAAGATTTTTAAAATTATATATACGCTTTTTAAAAATATCTGAAACAAATACAGTTTGAGTATTTTCTTTTCTGGAGACAGTATAAAAGAAATGCATTTTCAAATGACATCACATCAAAACAAAAACTTCTAACGCTAAAAATGAAAAAGAGAAATAAAAAGCTAAATGCTGTTAATTTTTTTCAAAAATAAAATATATAGACACCTAAATTTATACACAGATCTAAATTATATAAAATAATCCCAAAAATTTACTTTGGTATTAAGCTAGACAATTTTGTATGAATTTAACCAGTGAAAACTTGGCATTATAAAAACACTGGAGTAATTTTACCAAAATGTGCTCAGAAATATTGTTTTTAAAAAAAAAAAAAAAAAAAAAAATTTTTTCCAGTTTTAAAAATATAGAAATTATCATTAGTCCAGGTTAAAAATATGGTAAGGATAACCCAAAGTCAAACATCTTTTTAGACCTTTTTCCAATGCAGGTATCATTGGGGAACAAGAAAAACAAGAACAAGAAAAGTTTTGGTAAAATTTTATTCTCCAATGATCCTCACATCAAGAAAAAGTATAAAATGTTTGGCTTCGGGTTACTCACGCTTTCAACCTGGACAAAATACCTGTTTGAATGCTACTAAAAAATCAGAAACACTAAATTCTCAATTGTACATGTTCCAGGTTGGATATGATAAGCAAAAATCTAAACAGAGAAAACTAGTTGGATACTAAGTAGATATTCCAGTGAAAGAATAGGGAAAATTTATAGCAAAAACATTTACGTGTGAATGTATGGGAAAGGGAATAATCAAACAAGCAGTATTAAGTGCTTTGCTTGTTTACCATATCCTGAGAAGATCTGAAAAATAAAAATAAAAATAGAAATTATAAATCTTTGATCAAAGCAAGTCTGTAAAAATTTTAATCTTAATTAATCACAGGATGAAAATAGTCAAACAAAAAAAACAAATAGAAGTCATTAGCAAACAAAGAAATCGATGACTTTAAAAAGGTAGACAGAAATGTAGGGGTAACAAAGAGAAAGATGTGTAAAGGGGGGAGCAATGATATGACCAAGACATCAAAGGGAGAAGCAACAAGAGGACCAAGATGTCCAAAAAGGAGAGGCAATGGAGAAACAAGACTTCCAAGAAGGAAGAGGTAATGGGGTGGAGGGAAAAGACATCTAAAATTTGCAAATAACTCCCACAAAATTTGCAAGTGACTCCAACACAGTATTGGTAAGGAAAGAGCAAACAATGTCAAAGTGCTAGGAAAAAAGGCCAAGTGCTGCATAGTTTTGATACCAATGGTTATAAGCCCCAAAAATGTTCTAAAACTTCCATCTCTGATGTTCAATCTAGTGGACACTAAAAAGGTTTGGTGAATATGGACTTATCTATTTCCTATGAATTTGACAGCAGCAAGCACACCAGTCAGAACAGAAGACAGCAATCTTATACTTGCCATACTGAACTATTGTGGGTAATGTCTTGTTCATCTGTATACCTCATGTGATTAAACTCTGTCAAGAGTTTCCTTGCAAGTCTATAAACCAGTGACTGTAGCATCACAACATTTACAAATAAGTCCTGGTGGCAACACCCCACAAGGCACCAAGCATACAGCCACCTTCCTCCCATCAGGAAAACTATCCAAATTAGACGAACCAGACATGCAGGTCACTGCTGGAGAAGCAGAGACGAGCTCATAAGTGATGTACTCCTATGGACCCCCACATATGGCCGGCCAAAAGCAGGATGACCAGCTCGAACGTACATCCAGCAGCTATGTGAGGATACAGGATGTGGCCCTGAAGACCTGCCAGAGGCGATGAACGATAGGGAGAAGTGGCGAGAGAGGGTCAGGGATATCCGTGCCCACAGCATGACATGATAGATATATATTTCATCTGTCTATTCTACAAAAAATATTTGCAACTTATACTTGTCAAAAAAAAAAACAAAAAAAAACAGTAAGGTGAAATCTTAATTGTACAAAATGCAGCAGAAATACCTCCATTTTAAACTGTGTTGTCAGAGATGGACAGAGCAATTGCACACTTGCTGTGCTGAACTACTGTCTGAAAGTCTTGTTAATCCATATACCTCATGTGATTAAACCCTTTTTCCTCCTCAAATCTTTTTCCTGTGTTTTCTTGCAGTCTATAAACCCCAATAGTGTTCTAAGGCTACAACTATCAATGAAACTAGAATACATACCAAGAAAGAGAGAAGAAAAAATAAGTAAATAAATAAATGAGTACCAACCTAACAGATATGGCTTTCAATATCTGAGATGCTGAAGTTTTCCCCAAGGAGTCTCTCCCCAGCTTCATTGACACAATAACAAGAACTGCCAATACATTGCTTTTCTTCATATCCACCATGATTGTTGCAGAAGAAAATTCGACCAAGCAGTTTCCTCATTCGATGATGTTCTTTGACAAAGGCACAGTCTGAAATAAATAAAAAATAAATTAAAAAAATAAAATAAAAAAATATCACCAAAACTTACAAACATTTCAACAAGGAAGAAACAAATATTTACTTGTATCAAAAGTATTTTCAGTTTTTTTTTTACATAAATTTATTTCATGTAAGACTATTATAAAATAAAATATAAAATAAAAATAAAATATATATATATATATATATATATATATATATATATATATATATATATATATATATATATATATACACACACACGAGTATCAAAATTTGTTTCCTCTACACAAGTAAAACAATAATTCTGTTATATTGTCATTTTATAAGGGTATATCAAAATTTATTTCATATATACATATAAGATTAATTTCCCCATGTTATACACGCATAAGAGTTTCAAAATTTATTTCCAACACACATATACTGCCCTGTAGGGTGGGGCTGTAGAATACGCCAACTGCATCTCTGCAGGGGGGGGTAAAACCCCTCCACCTGCCAATGAGCGTCCTGGATATGATACTAAACAGTCTGATGGCGAGGTTCCTGTGATGCTGGAGCTTTGGGGAATGTGGAATACCCCTTCATTGCCATTGCTCCCAGGTCCACTCTGGTAGCACCTGATAGGGCCCTAGCTATGGGTTAAATAGAACTAACTGCATACTTATACTAAACTGAATTGTTTGAATTAGAACTGTTTGACTAAACTGAATAGCTTGAAATAGAAATGTTTTTCACACCTCTACTTACATTTAAACTGCATGCTTATGCTAAACTGAAATGTTTGAAATGAAACTGTTTTTAACATTGAAACTGTACTTACACTAAACTGAATAGTTTAATATAGAACTGGTTTGACATTCAACCGTATGTAAACAAGATCTGTACTGAACTGAATTAGAACCGTTTGAATAAACTGAATAGCTTGAAATAGAAGTGTTTTTGACAAACTGTACTCATGCTAAACTGAATTGTTTGAAATAGAACTAACAACTTGCATAAAAATGAATTTGGTGTTAAATGACCTACAAAGGTTGATGTGCCATAAAAACCAAACAACCAATGTACATATAAGACTATAATTTCACTGCATTATATATATATATATATATATATATATATATATATATATATATATATATATATATATATATATATGGCTTTAATCAGAGTATTCAAACTATCGTTTTCATCATCACAGTTCTATTCACATTTCAGCCAATGAATCTTTGGACCTTCTTTAGGTGTATCACAAATGACACTTCAGTCAACACATGAATATAACAAAGATGATAGACAATAGTCCAAATATTCAGAGTGATAAGAATTATCAAGCTTCATCTCAGAAATTTAGAAAACATACATATCAATGTCATGCTGCTAGCACGGATTTCCCCGACTCTTGTCATCTGTCTATCACCCATCACTTTCAGCAAGTCTTCTAGACTACATCCTGTGTCTGTACAGAGCTGTTGTAGGCAAGTTAAAGTCATCCTGCACTTGCACATCCATGTGATGGAATCCAAAGGAGAACAGTGCATATTTCTTATTTCTCCAGCAGTATCCCACATGTCTTGTATGTCTTATTTGGATGGTTTTAGAGATGGGAGGTAAGTGGTCGTACAGTGGCTGTTTTGTGTGATATTGCTTCAAGGATTTGTTCAACACCGGTTGTCCATCACACACATATATATATATATATATATATATATATATATATATATATATATATATATATATATATATATATATATATATATATATATACACACACACACACACACACACACACACACACTCGGTGTATCACAACTCCTCAGTGTGGCTTGACACACAAGATACTTCAAGCCGGAATCAAAACCCAACAAAGTTTATACCTCTCAGCCAATCAACGACTCAATGGTAGTTCAGTAATTAAACACATAAGGGTGTATGAAAATTTATTTCACACACACACACACACACACACACAATTATAATTCCACTACTACTATTGTGTATGTTTAAAGGCTTTAATATCCCAAAATATATTTTCACAACAAATTCCAAAATCTAGTAGTATTAAGAATTTACTAAGACCAAAAAGAAAATATCTGGTAATTAAAGAAAGGGGGGGGAATATCTGGTAGTTAAAGAAAGAAAAAAAAAAAAAAAAAAAAAAGATAACTGCTTTTAGATTGTGATGAGATTTTCCTTGAATCTTGCAGTCTCAATCCATAAGGAAATAGATAATTTATACAACATACAGTTAACAGAGAAACAAAAGATATCTTGTGCTGTCCATTACTTTCATTCATATAATATATAAGGATGCATTTCAGATGGTATTAACACCCCCTCACCGGGACATTGGCCCAGCGGTTAGAGTGTTCGCCAATGGCCCGGGAGACCTGGGTTCAATCCCAGGTCGAGTCATACCAAAGACTTTAAAAATGGTACTTGATACCACCTTGCTTAACACTCAGCATTATAAGGTACAGTTCAAGGGTAAAGTGGAGCAATCCTGGGAATGGAGTAGCGCCCTCCCCTACACCTTGGTGTAGTAGCTATCGAAAAGGGAGCCTTCGGGTCACCCTCGACTATGGTCGCTAACTAACTTATTAACACCCTTGGGAATGGTATGAATACGATTATTCTCCCTCTAGCTATAATAGACAGTATGCCAGACTAGGTTCTCTAACTAAGAAGGAAAACTAAATTCAAACCTGTTAAACTTCACTCAAAAGTGACTGTGTTGCATCCTGCTTGTGCAGAGGGATTTAGGGTGTGTGTGTGTACACACAGCTTTTAGAAAATTCATTTGAAACCTTGTTTTACATACACCTCTAAAGATATCATTAATATAATACTATACAGTGTATCACCCATAAATAAGTAGACCACTGACAATTTTTCATAAAAAGTTGATTTTCTTCAAACCCAAAGTTACCAGAATTTTTATTGTTTCAAATAGAATATTATACTACTAAAACAGATGATATTAGGTATTACTTATTACTTAACTAAAGTATTCAAACTAATAAATTATTTGATTAATTTTAACAGCAAGTCAACCCATCTGATTATTTTATGTCTAGAGCAAGCCTGGGCAAAGTCTTCTGAGAAGCATGCACATGCGACAAACTAAGAAAAACAAATTCAGAATCCTTTTTATGTCAAAAGGTACCTCAACCAATTTTAACACAGAAACCATATGCATAAGCATCTGCTTTAAAAATTGGGAAAAAGCTGATTTTTTTTCTTTGACAAAAAGATCACTTCTATAAAAATTTGAAGTCTTAGGCAGGCCATTCAAAAAGCCTTACAAGCTGTAATTTACCCATGATTAATTCTAGCTTAACCTCTCAGCCAAATTAATTTTCCATTGACATTTCCATTTGTGTAGTTGTTAAGGTTTTTATTTCTATACAGAAAAAAAAACAAAAAAAAAAAAAAACACCCACCTTCCACATGACCTCTAACCTCCTGCTTTTTAGGGCTCTACTAGGTCAGTCTCTGTGATTATGTCCAATTTGCTACAACTGTCATGACTAGATTTGAAAGAACACAGATACATGACTTTTAGCCATACCATTCAGTCAATCTGTTGAATTATTTATATCTAAAAATTTGATTTTTTAGTTTTAAAATTCTCTTCAGCTATAAACAAGCCTATTTACAGAGTCAGTTGTCAATCAGATGACCTGAGCAAGCACCAAACCCACATTTACAAAACTGGCTACTCCATATCTGGAGGGGCAAGGGTCTTGGAATATAACCTTGTATTTTTGGGGTCATAGACTAATATAACAGAGGTATCTCTGTACACTTAAAAAACACTGCATTTCAAATCAGATTTGAATAATTCTTCTTATAGCCATGTTGATCCATATCTGAAATGAATTCCTTAGGAGAACAAACTGTTGGCAACTACAACAAAGGCTTATTCTATAAAATGATATTTCTACATTCTCTTTTTTAAAATGGCAATTAAAAGTGACAGTCCCCCTTCCACTCTCAATTCTATTTGCTTTATGGGTTGGCTTCTCTCACTCAAAGCCAGAGTGCAAACTGATTTGAGCTGATCTTCTTTCAGTAAGGTCATACCAAGCAAAACTTGGGAAGTTAAGTGGTTCTTCTGCCCAAAGCAACTAAAACTACATTTCAACACTAAGTTATATGCACATTTTGGCACAAAGACCCAAAGAACTCCACAACTGGTTACTGCCAGAAATCATAATTTCATATGAAGATTAACAATTTTAGCTGATTGGTTTGGTTTCTTTGCTTAATGACATATCAACCTTAATGACTTATTTGATGCCAAAATACCTTTGTAGAAGAACAGCAATGATACTATTCAATCCAAAGCTGGAAGGATAAGGAAGTTCCTACCTTTCCCCACAAGGGTATTAGTCTGAAAGTGAACATAATTCAAGTGAACTTTGAAAACACTTACTCCAACGCCATGGTTCAGCCCTTTAACCATTATGCCACAGGAACTCTCCCTGATCATATTTACCAACCCCTCTGCTTGGGCAGGATATGACACAAGGTCAATTTTTAAGCAGAGTTTAACAGGTTTGAATTCAGAGTTTTCCTTCTAGACTAGTTGCCTCACCAAGGCTGAAGAACACAGTCTGTCCTACTATTTACCCATAGCTGGAGGGAGAATAATTGGATTCATACCTTTCCCAAAGGTATTAGTGCTATGTGAAATGCTATGTCTCGTCCAGGATTTGAACTCGTGTCGCCGTGTCCATCTCCTATGGTGATAACCATTACACCAAAGGCACCTCGTTGAATGGTCATCACTGTTCATTTTATAATACCCATTAACCCAACCTGTGTCAAGCAATCTGAAACATTTTTTGTGAGAAAAGTTTAACCCTTTGTTTCTAAATTCCATCAAACCTGAAAACAATTTGGATTTGATTCTTCCAACCCTTCTGTCCCATTTAATTTTAAAAGCTTGATTCTCAAATCGGTCATCTTAGACACCATCCCTCCAATTAATAAAGCTCCTTAGAGTCTTTCTTCACATTATTCTACAATTAACAATCACTTTAATTCACCATTCAGCTACCTATAAAAGGTGTAACATATGCTACCCAAAGATCTATAGACAGTATGCCTATAACAGGGCCAGCATCCTGTTATAAGGGTATCTGAGGGGCAAGGATCTTGGAGCATCTAAGGAATAAGAAGCTAAAATTAAAATGGTGAATCCTAGAGCTTTATAATGATCAAATCAATAAATGATCCCATTTTGACAAACTGATAAAGCTTGCGAAAATAGTTTGGTATCAAATTCAACTTACTACAAGAGTGTTGAGTAATGTGTTCTTGCTTCAAAAGCTTGTATCCCTCAAGCTGTTTTCCTTCAAAAGCACAGAAACACCTGTAAGGAAAAAAAAAAGAAAAAAAATATAGGAATATGTATTCTTGGTTGTACAAATGAGATCCATACACCTGGTATATAAGAGGTTAAGAGATTAATATAAATAGAAAATAGGACATTAATACAAATGAACTAAGATATGAACATACTAAGAAAGGAAAGAAATAAAGAAAATGAAAAGCAGGTCAGTGGAGGTCTGAACAGACAGCGGTACATTTATGAAGATGTTAATTTATTAACATCATCTTCACCGATTCTAAATCTACTCAATTTTATATATTGGTGAAAATAGCAGAATCCACCAGTGTATTATTCCTGATTTAAAGCATTATGTTCTTAGCAAATAATACCGAGTGTGTTTTTACAGCCTTCATGCTTTCTTGTAGGGATGCATTTGATACCCACTCAACCAGCAGTAGTAAGACAATTTTTAAACTTTAATTTTTTTTTTTTTTTTTTAATTTATTTATATAGCCTTCAACCAGACTTGATTTTAAATTAATATGAATTACTTACACAGAACCATTGCAACCAACGGAATCAGGAATGTGACGCTGAGAAATGACTGCATTTTCATCTTTTGGAAACATCTTAGCCATCACGACCGCCTCTGAAAAGATTTTTAAAAAAAGAATACATTAAAGTATTAGTAACCATCTAAAGTAAAGAAAATGATTTCTTTAAAGTCTAAAATTTATGATTAGACTTGAGTGAAGTAATGATTATTGTCATAGGGAATGGATAGAGTATCCAAAGTTCAAATCAAGAATGAAGTAGTGTGCATATCACTTTGCTCTAATGCCCTTGGAGAAAAAATATATATATATATATATATATATATATATATATATATCTCTTCTCCCCTCTATCATGGGCAAATACAGATTGGGTTCTTTAACCTTCATACAGCAACTGGCCAAGAAAAAGAAAACTGAATTCAAACCAGCTGTACTCCACTTGAAGTTCTTGAAAATTGATCTTTTGTCAAATCCTGTTTCAGATTGATTGATTGGTTTTAATGGTAACTCTTTGGGCTTATTTTATGCCTAAAGGCTAGGGAGTCATATGCACCGTTTATATCTACATTTTTGTAGTTTCTTAAGAGGATTTCTGCACACAGTGATATGATATCAAGTATTCCAATCTAATATGAATAATTTACACACAGTTGTATGATTTCAAGTATTCCAATCAAATACTAATAAATTATATGGTTTCAAATAACCACTTCTATTTGATAAGTCATTTGTTTGAATACAGTTATATGGTTTTAAGTAAATAATCCTAGTAAATAATTACAGCTTCAAATAACTGTTGATACAAACAATTTACACAGTATCAAGTATTCCTATCTAATAATTTTCAAACAGATCTATTCATTATTTAAGTTTCAAAAAATAAATAAATGGTGCACATAATTTTCATCTTTTTACTCTCTTAATCTTTCACCATTTTGAGAGCCACATGTGAATTTCAGCATTTCCTGTGAAATGTTTGCAGGCCACATGTGAATCTCAAAGCATTTTAATTAAAGGATTAAAAAGGTCTTGTGAAAAAAATGTGAGTAGACACCTTTAATTTGCCCTGAAAGGTTTAAAGATATATTGTCCATACTTAAAAATAAATAAATTTTTAAAAATTTGTAACTTTTTGATTGAAAGTTTCCACTTTGGGATTATTTTGGGAAACAGGCATATAACAAAAGGTTCCCAACCTGGCTTCCAAATGAAAGAAGCTTTCTATCTTTGGTCAGAATTTAAATCCTTTTGATGCACAATGGCTCAAATAGTTATTGTCTCTTGTTTTCATTTTCATCAAGAAACATACTTGTTGATATATAACAACAAAGAATTGTACAAGACATTTGATTGGTTTCTTTGTTTAATGGCATATCAACCTTTGTAGGTTACTTAATGCCAAACCCATTCTCCTAGAAGTACAATAGTGGTACTATTTAACCCATAGCTGGGAGGATAAGGGGGTTCACACCTTTTCCAAGGGTATTTGTCTGAAAGTGAGTGTTCTAGCGCGACTGGAGTTTGAACTTGCTTACTAAGATTCCACAGTCCATTGCTTTAACCATTACACCACGAGGACACCCCACTCACCCAAGACATTTGAGAAATTCACCATTTAAAAATAATAAAAAAAAATTTTTTTTTAAATCAAGGCACTTAAATACTTCATTTAAACATGAATTCTATTATAAAAATTTATGAATTTTTACTTTTAATGTATTAGTGCAGAATCCATATCCAGTAAATGCATTATTCATTTTATTATAGAAGATTAAAAACAAAAACCTTTCACATCATTTTATTATAAAAAAAAAAAAAATAAATAAATAAATAAATAAAAAATAATAAAAAATAAAAAAGCATTGAAAACTTAGAAAAAAGAAATTTTGTATTTTCTTATAGTTCCCAACACAGTTGTAGTTATTACAGCTCACCATTTGTTAAATAAACATCAATAAACTATAGGTCATGTAAGATAACCAACTTATTCAACTATTGAAAATCATTTCCTCAAAGTGTCTTAAGTCAAATAAACGTAAAACAGCAGGTTAAAAAAAAATTGGGTCAGGTAGGTTGCCAAACCTCCAAGCCTATGATTGACAGCTTTATTTAGAAAAATTCTGTAGATAAAGGGAAATAATCAGGTTGGTTTTCATGCAATGGTCTGTTGTTAAGTAATATATGCACTAACAGATTTCTTCAAATTGTAGTGAGATTATAATTTGATGCTTAAGTCCTACTAAATGTGGTATCTTAAATTGTATGCATACTAAATTGTTAAAATCATAATCAATTCAAGTAACACTGATGAGCTAGAGTTACCATTTTCTCCATATATATAAGTTTGGTTTATTTGATGGCATATCAACCTTTATAGGCTATTTAATGCAAAAGCCATCCTTCAAGAAGAACAATAGTAGTATTATTTGACCAATAACTAGGGAGATAAGGTGGTTCAAGCCTTTCCAAAGAGTATTTATCCAAAAGTGAACATAATAGCATGACTGGAGTTCAAACTCGCTTACTATGATTCCATAGTTCAGCACTTTAACCATTACACCACAATAGAGAATATATATAACTTTTAAAAAAATTTTTTTTTTTTTTAAATTAAGAAAAAAAAAAAAATTTTCTTCCAAAACAAAATGTCAGGATTTTTTTCTTAAAATTGAAAATTAAACAACCAAAACAAATTTTATTAGGTATTAATTATTACTATGGTACCGTGTTTAACCAAGAACATAAATATTTAGCAATTAAAAAATAAGTGTGTGTGTGTGTGTGTGTATATATAACAAATCTTAAGAAATTTCTAATAAAAATATTGAATGTAAGTATAATTAAATTACAATAAAAACTAATTTAAACAAGGAATATTGTGATTATGTAGAATTAATTAAACTAAAAACAAGTTAAAAGAAACAAAGTTTTGTTTTAATAGAAATAATGCTAGATTCAACAGTCTATATAGATTATTATGTCTTTTCATAAACATTTGGGAATCTTTAAAATTAAAACTGATTTCTAAATTATGATTGTCTAAATTTTACAAAAATGTAAAATCTCAAATGTGTTCATGATTACATTTTTTAATGATCCCAAAAGTTTCACCTATGTAAATCTGGTTACAAACAGAACAAAGAATGGAATATATGCAAGTGTCTATTTTGTTATCCTTATGATTGTGTTTCTAATTGTTTAAAAACAGTTTGTAGCAGTTTAGCTACTGAGATTGATTAAATTTTTTTAAGATAATGTGTCGTTGAATTAGTTTGTAAAATATAATGCATAATAGATTTTTTATTCTAAATTTTGATTTTGTTACTAATAGTGTTTTTATTATTTTTTCATTCATGAATTTTAAGAGCTTTTATTTTAGCACAGTGGCATAAGATTGAGATTTTAAACAATTTTCACAAAGCTGAAATCAAATAGTTTTAACTTTAAAGATTCCAAAATAATAACAACTGCAAAAAGATTGAGTCAAAGCATTATTTCTAATTATTATAATACTATTAAACAAAGACTGGTTTCTTTTAACTTATCCCTCTTTAGTTAAATTAGTTCTAAATAGTTACAATATCTTTAAAATCAGTTTTTTTATTAACTATAATTTAATTATACTTTATTACATATACACATAACCAGTTCTGTAGAGTTTGGTAATGCAAAATACCTAATGATATCCATTTTGATTTATTATTTCAAGTGGAAAAATTATACAAAGCCTTAATTTTTGACAAAGAAAAACTTTTAAAAGCCAGATGTACTTATTCATGGATGACACAGTAGATGTAACAATCTCTTTCAATAGTATTACAAATAAATATAATATAATATATATTTTACACAATCACCCCAATATCCTCATAAAAATACAAACAAAACTAATATTTTTGTGATTCTGAACAAATCTAACTCCAAATTGCAAAAAATACTTAAAGACTACACAAAATTTTAAGTCCACAAAAACCCAACTAAACAATTAAAATAGTCAATCAACAAACTTATCACAGTCAATAATACACAAGAGAGCCTCATATTTTTTTTTTTAAATCCTTGGAGACTAAACCCGGATATATACACGGAACTATCAAAATCTGAAAACAACATTATCCTCTTTGACCCATTATCTCTCAAGTCACCACTCCCATATACAAGTTAAGTAAACACATTAACCAACTCATAACATCCTACACATTCCAAGCAAATTCAACCACAAATCCAGTCATGAACTCATCCAAATTTTACAAACTTTATAACCCGACAACCAAGTCATCGTCTCACTCGACATCAAAAATCTTCTCACCAATGTCCAATTTAAGAAACTATCAACATATTATTCACAATAACTCCACATATCCTCCACTAAAAATTAACCCCAATATTCTTAGAAGATGCTCTACGACCATCAGGGCTGTATATACATATGACACAATAGTATTAATTGTTATATAATTGAGGTAAGGATTTTAATATTAATCATTTTATTTAGTTTGGTAAGTCTTTGAACTACTCGGGTCTTAGTCCCGGTGCATAGTCAGATGGTGCAGTCTTACACCCGTGTGGAAAGGATATGACAATCATCATCTGTCATAAACCTCCATACAGGAAATGGGGCTGAAGTGTGGATGACATCATACCCAGAAGAGATGGTCCAGAGAATGAGGATTTTGAAAAAAAAAAAAAAAAAAAAGAGTTGAGGTTGACCATTGAAGGTAGCAGTTGAGTTTTTCAGATCTCAACCGGTGGAGATGAATTGAGATTTTAAACACCGCAAGACAACATGTGTGGGGGTAGGGTCAACATAGATTTTTATGATTTGTGTCTCTCCATGTCAAAGGACTGAAGCCAGAAATTAATGAACCTGTTCGTATCTGAAACAACAGTTTGCCTGTATTTGTATTACTGTTATCATTGAGATCTTTATGGCTATACAACATTATGATGGCGTCCACACTGGGACCTACTTTCAGCAATTTCTACATGGCTCACCTAGAAAAATAAAGTCTTCAACTATATAAAAAAAAAAAAAAAATCCCAAAATTTACTTACACTATGTTGATATCTTCCTTCTTGCTAATGGCACATCTTTTACATAATCTACAAATGGTTTTCCAAAACAATTCCATATTGAATTTTACTCATTAACTCAACACTAATAATACGCACTCATTTCTTGATTGACACAAACAGCAACACTCCCCCCCCAAAAAAAAACAACTTATCTGTAGTAATTCCTATACTCAATTATAAAAGCAAATGCCCCAAACATATACTGTGCCAAGTTCAAAAACTCATTAACAATGACTCCCGAATAAAATAAAAAAAAATATATATATATATATATATATATATATATATATATATATATATATATATATATAAAACTTAATTGCAGTGAAAATTATACCACACCAAACAAACCTAAACACATTAAACTAATTTTTCCTAACCAAATGCACAAATATTACGAACTCAATGAAATAACAAACAAAAACCAAAAACAAAAAACAAAAAAAAAAAAAAAAAAAAAAAAAAAAAATTACATAATATCTCGTCTACTGACTAACAATAAAATAAATATGAGCCCAGTTGGTAAGGGTTGAAGAATACACCAACTGCATCTCTGCAGAGAGGGTAAGACCTCTCACAATGAGTGTCCTAGATAAGACATTAAGAAATCTGATGGTGAGGCTCCAGTAATGCTGGGGCTTTATGGAATGTGGAGTACCCCTTTATTCCCATTGCTCCCAGGTTCACTGTGGCCTGAAGTGGTAGCATCTGATAGGATCCCACCTACGAGTCAAACAGAACTTGACATTTAAACTAAGTGCAAACAAATGAATTATGCTAAGTTGAATTGTTAAAAATAGAACCGTTTGATCATTTAACTGTGCATAAACAAATGACTGATGTTTGATTGAATTGTTAGAGATACTTAGCAATACTTAGAACCATTTAACTGTGAGCAAATGAATGAGTAATGTTGAATAGAATAATTAGTGTTAAATAGCAATAGTTGTAACCACTTCCTTTTAAATAACCTACAATGATGGATATGTCAAAAACCAAACCAAACCTAAAATAAATCTCATTATCCCAAATTCAATACAACTAATCTTATCTATAATAACCTCTCCCCCTCAACTAGTTACTTTAATTAGACCACTATAAATGTACCAGTTTAAATGTCCACAAGGAAAATGCTTTTCCAATAAATTAAATACCAACATAGACAACAATTATAATCTGGTTAAAACATTTAACACTTCATCTATCAGACACGAATTCCATCTCTGAGTAATCCAAAACACGTTCATGCTCCTCTTCTAAATTTAGAAAAATTCTAACTGAAAACACCTTCATACTGCAGGCACACACACACACACACACACAAAACTCAAAATTCTTGAAGTTCTATTTTTTAAAGATTAACTAGCCTTCCTTAAACAAGATCAACCTCAAGTATAGCAGCTACATTCTAAAATGCCTTTAAACACTTCTCACCGATTCTTACCTCCAGTAAAACAAAACTTGTCAAAGGGCAACGGAAGCTTTTTGCTCAATAGCCATCTAGCACATTATTCCTGGGAATGTTATTAAATTATTCAACTAAGAGAAAGACAACTTTGATATAACACCCGCAGTTGATGTGATTACAGGTAATCATATTTTGGCTTATCACTAGAAAATAATCATGAAGATTCAGAAAGTTGTATTCATGTTGTAAAGAATTGGCCACTATGGTGCAATGGTTATTCTTGTAGGAAATGGATACGGTGACACGAGTTCAAATCCTGGACAAGGCTGATTGCATTTCACATAGCACCGATACCCTTGGGAAAGGTATGAATCCAATTATTCTCCCTCCAACTATGAGTGAATAGTAGGGCAGACTGAGCTCTTTAGCCTTGGTGAGGCAACTAGTCTAGGAGAAGGAAAACTAAATTCAAACCTATTAAACTCCGCTTAAAAAATTGACCTTGTGTCATATCCTGCCCGAGCGGAGGGGTTGGTAAATATGATAATACCAAATGTTTCCTTACAATCTTTCCATCTACCAACCTTCCACTCAAAAAGGAACCATAGCAATGAAGGTTTGGCAATATATACAGACCTGACCAGTTGGGAGCACAGTTACATATCTATACACAGGCAGCAGGAGTCTTATTCTAACATCATTGTTATTGTTTCTACCCATGAAAGGGACTGATGCATAGGGAGAGACTTGTGTCTGAGCAACCCTATTTAGGAGACAAGTGATCACCTGGACAGAGGAATAGTGATGATGAGGGTGTGAGATTATGAGGAATGGCATTGACTAGTGAAAGATTACGCAGTTGCCATAACCCAGAAAAAGTAGCATAGCACTGAGATTTCAATTAAAGCAATATATTTAAAAGGCTCTTAGAGAATAAAGCAATTTCCAAATCAAATGGTAATTTTGTAGGAATTTCATTCACACTAAATGTCATTTTTAAATCATTTACGTCAGCATTTTTTATGGAGGTGCCCATGGTGTAATGGTTATTGTCGTAAGAGATGGACACAGCGACTCGAGTTCAAATCCTGGACGAGAATAATTGCATTTCACATAGCACTAATACCCTTGGGAAAGGTATGAATCAATTATTCTCCCTCCAGCTATGGGTAAATAGTAGGACAGACTGGGTTCTTCAGCCTTAGTGAGGCAACTAGTCTAGAAGAAGGAAAACTGAATTCAAACCTATTAAACTCTGCTTAAAAATTGACTGCCCAAGCGGAGGGGTTGGTAAATAGGATTACATCAGCATTTTTTAATCTTAACTATTGTGGAACCCTTGAAATAATTTTCATATCTCAGGAAATGCTTACATAGAAATTATTATACACTATTATAAATAACTATCTTACAGAACCCCATGCGACTTCTTGTGGAACCCTAGATTTCTGAAGAACACTGAGAAACAGTAATCTAAATTATCAGTATAACTTAATGTAATGGCAAACAGAATCATTCTTTCGTTTCAAAATAGAAGTATCAATATCATTGTTTGTTGTTGTAACAGCTGCCAAACAAAAACAAACAAAAAATAAAAATAATAATGAATTATGATTTTTTTCATTTTTTTAACAACTCCTTCATCCAAGTAACAGCTGACTTTTTGGAATGGCTTTAAAGTACATCATTTGTTTACAAATTCATCGGAATTGTGAAGGGAAGGAAAAAAAAATTGTTATGAATTTCATTGACTGGGCAACAGACAAACTTGAAGTTTCAAGTATTGTTATTTAAAGTAACAATTTAACATCAGTCATTTAAATGGATATACATTTGTGATTTGTAATTGGATAATTTGTCGGTAATTTCATTTTTGAATGAGTTATAACTACAGGGTGGAACGATAAAATTGTCGCCCTAGCAAAGACATGATTCCATTTCCATTCAATGAAAACCGGTTTTCTTTTTTTTTTTTTTTTTTTTTTTTTTTACAGACCATCTACTAGTTGGCCAGTCGTGTACAAATCCCAAGAGTGATAGGAGCCTTCTATCATGTCTGAAAGTGACACAATGTTCAACGAGCGAGATCGGAGATGCGCTGCTGTACAACTCATGCTCTCTACCAATCCAAGTTATGACAACAGGACCATTGCCAGCATGGTTCAACACTTGAGGGCACAGCTCAATGCATCGGACAACCCAGACCAAGGAGTTCATCGAAAAGGTCCAGGCAATCATTGATGAAACTCCCCAGCGGCCTATTCGGCAGATTGCCAGAGATTTAGGCATCTCACACACAACTATGAATGTATGTGTGAAGGAGGACTTGAAGAGTGGGTCCTATAGGCACCAGACAACCAGATCTTGACCGAGAAGACAAAGAACCTCAGGCTAATCAAGTCCGTCAAGCCCCCCTCCTCCCAACCTGAACCCGCTGGACTACTTCATTTGGTCATACATCAAGAACATCAACATGACCTCCCAAAACACCAAAGCCAACCTGATTGTCACCATCCGAATATTCGCCGAGCTTCAGTCGGCGCTTGTGAAAAAGGCATGCTCCCAGTCCCAGATCGAGGCGGTGATTGAGGCTGAAGGCGGCTACATTGAATAGATGTCAGCTCTACCACATAATCAAGTTACCTGAATTGATTTTTTCAATATATAAAAAAAAGGTGTAGTGTTGTTTTCTTTAAGACAACAATTTTATCGTTTCACCCTCTTTGCACACTAGTATTGCTATTGTTTCTACACGGTTAAATGGTTTCAATTACTGCTATGTAACATTTATAATTCTATTCCATATTAATCTTTTATTTTCATACAGAAGTGGTTACAAGTATAGCTATTCAACACTATTCATTTGTACAGAGTCAAATAGTTCCAAGTATAGCTTTAACCTTACAACTTTAGATATGACAAAGTTTTCCATTTATACTTTTAGTCATTCTCATGCGCCAAATTTAACCTTAATTTCCAAAGACGGATGGACTCACTCACCGCCCCACATATCATACGACTCACAATTACTAAATTTGACGGGGTATCAGCCCACCAACCACACATATCATTTAGAACAGATTTTTTCATTCTTTAATAAATTTTCAATCAAGTATCAATCCTCCCGATATACTTTGTTACATAGCAATGTAATACCAATAATTCAATTTAGGCACACAGAGAATTTCAAGTACTACGATTTAACACTAATAATTCTATTTAACATTACTCCTTTGTTTGCACACAGTTAAATGGTTCCAAGTGTTACAATGTATCACTTTCAATTCAATTAGACAATCATTTGTTTACACAGTTAAATGCTCAAAGAGTTTTATTTCAAACAACTCAATTTAATCCAAGTCATTTATTTGCACACAATGTAAATGTCAAATGGTTCTATTTGACCGATAGATAGAACCCTATCAGATGCTACCACTACAGGTCAGAGTGGACCTGGGAGCAATAACAATTAATGGGTACTCCACATTCCCTCAAATCTCCAAGGTTGGAGCCTTGTTATCAGATGGTTTAATGTCGTATCCAGGACACTTATTAGGGGAGTCTTACTCCTCTGAAGAAATGCAGTCAGTGTATTATACAGCCCAGGCTGACTGGGCTAATTTACATTGTATTATTCCAGAACAGGCCATTGGGCTAATGAGTAGAGTGTTTGCAAATGGTTTGAGCAGCTGGGGTTCAATTCCAGGTAGAGTCATAACAAAGACAAAAAAAAAAAAAAAAAAAAAAAGTACTTGATGCCACTCAGCATTATAAAGGTATGGATCAAGGGTAAAGTGGAGTAATCCAGGGAATGGAGTAGCTTCCTCCTCTACACGTCTGTAATAGCTATTGAAAAGGGGAGCCTTTGGGCCGCCCTCAATTAAGCTCACCAACTTTACTTTTATTACACAACATCATTATAGATAAAATCTGCTTATTCAATTTATGAGAATACACACCTTTTTAAGACCAATTTTTCACCTCATAAACAAGGGGCCATTCATTACAATTACATTTTTTAAAATGTTAAGGCTTACCTAATAACCCCTAATTTTATTGTAACTTCAATCCAAAGTGTCCCACCCTATAATGAATTATATCTAAACAAAAGCTTTAAGTTAAAAGTTTTTACTTAATATTGTTTACTATTTATAATACCTGTGCAAAGAGTAAACTAAGTTTCATAAAAACTTCCTTCTCTTAACTAAAAGTCTTTGTCATTGAGAGGTGGGGGAGTCCCTGTCATGTAATGGCTAAAGTGATGGACTATAATATTATAGAGTTTGAATTCCAGTCACACTATTACATTCACTTTTAGACTAATGCCCTTGGGGAAATGGAGTAGCGCCCCTCCTTTACACCTGTGTAGTAGCTATTGAAAAACGGAGCCTTTGGGTCACCCCCTCACAACAACTTATTTCTACAAGGATGGCTTTGGCATTAAACAACCCAAGACTTGATATGCTATTAAACAAAGAAACCAAACCTAGTCTTTGATTTTATTCATAATAAATAAAAAAAATTAATGCCCATCAAGTATACTTAACATATGTAATAATTATATTATCCATGTTATTGTGTAACAGTGGTGGGGTTTTAGTATGTTTGGAATATCCAAGTTTGAGTTTAATGGCACATCAACCTCTATGGGTCATTTAATGCCAGGAGGATTAAATTGATTTGGTTTTTGAACAGGTTTTAGAATTTAGGGTATGAGTTCTGGTTATGTTTTATTATATTTGGCTAGATGTTGATTGGTTTGGTTTGGTGGCATGTCAACCATTTCAGGTTACTCAATGCCAAATCCATTTTTATACATAGATAAGTACAGTTTTCTATACACTCGGCAAAATGTAAAAACAGTTCCATTTCAAACAATTCAGTTTAACATAAGTACGCAGTTCAAATGCCCAAAACAGTTCTTTGTAAGTTGATTTGGTTTTATGTCATATCAAACATTGCAAATAGTACAATGCAAAATCCTGTTTAGACATTAAATACACAATGTGTCAACATTTTTTTTAATAACATTTTTGAACAAACCTGAGCTCATTTTTCTTCACAGCCAAATGACTTCAGGTATTTCCTGTTATACAAAATCATTCTATTTACTTCTCACTTGCACGCACACAGCTAAATGATTTTCAGAGTTGCTATGTAACAGTTTAACATCAGTCATTTGTTTGTACATATTTAAATAGATATGTATGATATTTAAGTGATTAACATAAAAAAAGGTAAGCAAGCTTATAAGTTAGCCCACAGTTAAATAGTTTCAAATATTATAGTTATTTAATACTTCAAGATTAAGGTTGGCAACTATGTGGTCTGTATTGTTATCCACACTTTCTATACTATAGGTTCTTCGTAGGGGTTTTGTTGATCCGAGTATTGCAGTGTTTGATTCATATAGGTGACTGTTCTTGAGGGCATTTTGAATGTGCTTCCTGGTTTTTCATTTTGGTGTTTATCTGTATGTTCCTAGTTTGGCAAATGGAAGCTTCCATTTCCATGGGCTCAAAACTGTCCTTTCTTGGGGTAGTTCTCATTCTTGAGCTGGATCTATTTTTTTCCCCAGTTTTGTACTATGTCTGCCTGTCAGGGATTTGGGGTTGTCCTTCAGTTGTCCTTTTAGGTAGGGTCTGCAGTGGCCTAGCAACAGAAGTCATCTCAAAAATGAGGAGCCCTGAGCTCTTCCTGTCTGGCTTTGCTTGTGGCAACTCTGGTGTTTGGGTCTTTGGAGAGTTTTTCTATGATGGTTTTCATCTCCTGGATCAGCGCTCTCATTTCATTTACAAGTTGGGCAATCACCTCGAGTTTTGTGGTTGCACTTGTTTCACACACATAACAGCTTTATTTTTTGGTTGTTAGGATATTTTTTTGTTACTTCTGCATATTTTGTAGTCTCTACCATTCTTCTTACTCCTGGGTAGGTGATATTTTGAGAAAGTTTTAGTTTGGTAATCTTTTTCTTTCTTTCTTTCTTTCTTTCTTTCATACCTCACAATCTCTAAAACCAGTGTCATGGTTTCCTTGGCAGCAAGCACATTTGTAGTCTTTTTGGCAGTTATGCATGTCATTCTCTGCATCTTCCACGTTCTGGCGGTCGTGTACATTGGCCCTGGTGGTGCCCAAACCTGACATTTGTAGCATCGTAAGGTTCTACATTTATTTTTTGGTATCCAATTTTAATTATTTTAGGAATTTTGTGGGTGTTAAAAGGTCATTAAATATGTATTTGTATCTATTGTTTCTTTGGGTTTTTTTTTTTTCAGATTTCCATCACATTTTGGTCTTGTAAGTTGGTTTTGATTTCATCTAAGAAAAGTTCATCGCTTTTTACAACTCCTTTACATGTATTCAAGGAATTGTGGGGATAGGTTTTTTATTTTTATATTGTCAAAGTGTTTCCATTTTAATATTTTGTCAGCTTGGTTTTTATAGCAGATTTCTATTAGTCGTGATCCATTTTTAATTTTTTTTTAACCGTTTTTGGTTTTAAACTTTTTGATAATATTCTATTTTGAACAGAGACAGTTTACTGAGAGGAATTTCTTCAGCTGATTCCATCACGATGTATGATGGGAAATACTGAGGTTTTTCTTCTGTCTCACTGTCTAAACTTCCCAGAGTTTTTTTTTTTTTTTTTTTTTTCATTAGCTTGAGTTTTGTTTGTTATTCATATAATTAGATGGAGGTTTCATTGAACATGCTCCCCACCCATCTCAGAGCCCCATGCCGGGATGTGCCTAGGTGTAAACCCATTCACATAGCAACATCAAGGCTACATGTTCAGTATACTCATGCTGGTATTAGACAATTTTATTTTGTCCTTGGGTTTTCATTCCCAAGATAACTACTTGCCCAGGGACAGAAAGGGCTACAAGTCTTTCCGCAGCATGATTGACCCTACAACCATCATCCTCATTTGGATTTTTACACAAATCCAAAAGAGGGCTGACATGACCAGCCAATTGATCAGACCAGGCCTCTCCAACTGCCCATCTAGCCCAGTAAGGGCCAAAGTGGAGTGTTGCAAGACACGTGACCTTTTTAGTTGCCAGGTCACAGACTGCTCAGCCACAAGGATCCTGTCCTCAAGCATCACCCATGGCCAACATGTAGCCTCATGGGGGGGGGGTGCAGTTGGCATTTTCTTTTTATCATTGGATGTTGAAGAAATATTCTGATAGACAAGCATAATCAATAGTTAGGTGGTGGTGGGGGGTCATTCATTATACAAAATATATCATAAAACCTTTTTCCTGGCTAAAAATTAGGTCATTCATTTTTTTTTTTTTTTTTTTTTTTAATCATATTTTCATAAGTACATCCTTTTCTATCACAGAGGGGTGAGAACTTTTTTTAAACCTAAAGAGCAAGTTCTAGCTAAAAAAGAAAATAGTCAAAACTATTAGAGCAGCATAATTTTTGTGAATAGAAAAAAAACAAAATTTTTTGATGCCAATGTATTTTATTTGTCCTCATTAAAAAAATAAAGATGATTATCCTTTTTATACACTTTCACCATTTCTACTGTTCTGCCTGTTGATACATCTTTGTTTAATGGCATATCAACCTTCATGGGTTATTTAAAGCCAAAACCATCTGTAGAAAAACAATAGTGGTACTACTTAACCCATAGCAAGGGGGAATAAGAGGATTCATGCCTTTTCCAAGGGTATTAGTCTGAAAATGAATGTAATAGCACGACTGGAGTTTGAACTTGCTTACTTTGAGGTTGCAGTCTAACAGAGGGATAAGGGGTTCATGCCTTTCCAAAGGGTATTAGTCTGAAAATGAATGTAATAGCACAACTGGAGTTTGAACTTGATTACTATGATGTTGCAGTCCAACACATTAGCAACTACACCACAGGGACTCCCTCTCTTCTATTTATGGGGCTGAAGATATTAGTAATATTGAAATAATGTTGAAAGGTGTGACCTATTAAACAATATTACAGAAAATAAACTTGGAAAAAAAGTTTTGTTCCAGTTAACTCACAAATGATTGTTATCAAGTCCAGAATCAAACATTACTCAATCCAGTTTAACATCAAATCCAGAAAGAGGCTCCTTCCTTGCAGAAAACATCAAATTAAATGGCCCACATGAATCAGGCATTTTTTTTTGTAGTAATTAGATTTTTCATTCAGAATGCAATGTTGATATTTATTTATTTAAAACAGGATGCTGTTTATGGCTTATACCCAAGACAATAATCCAACACAATACCTAATAATATCCATTTTGTTTGAATGATTTCTCAATTATTTATTTAATAGGAATAGTTACTTTAAAACCATAATTGTCAACATGCCTGAAATAACTACATAATCATTCTGACCTTTCCATATGAATGCCATTCATGCTAATGCCCTTCAGAAAAGGGTATGAATCTATGTTCTCCCTTCGGCTATGGGCAAATAGTAGGATAGACGGGTTTCTTTAGCCTTAATTAACCAACTACTCTAGGAGAAGGAAGACTAAATTCAAACCAGTTTAACTGATTTTGTGTCATATGGTTTGGTTTCTTTGTTTAATGGCATATTTAACCCATAATTAGGGTGATAAGGAGTTCATACCATTCTCAAGTATTTGTCTGAATGAAAACATACTTTGCAAATTAAACTTCCACAGTACAACTTAATAAGTAAAAGTAAAGTTGGCAACCAGAAGGCTCCCTTTTCAATAGCTACTACACCGAGATGTAAGGGAGAGTGCTACTCCTTTCCCTGGATTGCTCCACTTTACCCTTGATACGTACCTTATATTGCCGAGTATTAAGCAAGGAGGTATCAAGTGCCATTTTTAAAGTCTTTGGAATGACGCAACCTGGGATTGAACCCAGGTTTCCTGGACCATTTGCGAACACTCTACCCACTAGGCCAGGCACTTGTGTAATAGTTAATGTTAAAAAAAAGGGGAGGGGACATGGTGACCAGAGTTCAAATCATGGACAAAGCTGTTTGCATTTCCTATCATGCCAATGCCCTAGGAAAAAGTAAAATCTAACTATTCTCCCTCCAACTATGAGTAAATAGTAGGGCAGACTGGGCTCTTTAACTTTGGGAGAGCAACCAATCAAGCAAAGGAAAACTGTATTCTAACCTGTCAAACTACACTTAAAAATTGACCTTGTGTCTCATCCTGCTTATGCAGAAGAGGCGAGTAAATATATCTAATATACTAAATGTATATATTATTATGGGGCAATGGTAGGAGGATTTATTTTTAATATTCTTCTAAAACCCTTCATTAGCCATAATAAAAAATGCTATTACCTCTGCCCTACAATAATTATTAAATTTGCACATATTTCATACATAAGACATCAATTATTATGAGAGAATCTTTATTTCTAGTATATTTAAATTTTTTTATTCATCATAAAAAAAAAAAATAAATAAATAAATAAATAAAATAAAATAAATAAAAAAAAAATAAAAAATAAAAGCTATGATCTGTTCCATAAGAGTTGATAAATTTGTATATACATCTCACACACTAAATGTAACAACCATTATGGGACAGTAGTAGGACAAAATAAAACTTATGAATAAGGAACTTGTTTAACCGATATTGTATGAAGAATGAAAACAGTAAACATATTTGGTTTAATAAGTAAAATGACAAAATTTAAAATAATCATTACTTACTTGGCAAACATTTCATGGTTTCTTGATCACACATCAAGTCTGGTGCACACTGTTTTTGGTAGAAAGTTGTCAATACAATGGACATCACACAGCTTTCACCTTCCTCTACAAAAAAAGAGTTTTCAAATAGAACGATTTTAATGGTATGTCAACAAAGAGGTTAGGGAATCAAGTTTATTATACTTTTATATTTTTCATGTGATTGTTTCTATAGAATTTTTTTGCATACAGTTATATCAAGTATTCCTATCAAATACAAATGATTTGCACAGTTGTATGGTTTCAAGTATCCCTATCAAATATTAATAAATTAATAATTTCATATAGTTATTTCTATTTAATAATAACCATTTGTTTTAATTAACTATTCTTAATACAAATGATTTCCCGTTACATGATATTAAGTATTCCTATCAAATACAAATAATTTACAAAGATCAATTTTACTCATCGACAGGATCCTAACAGAAACTAGTACCGAGTGGTAATTTACGACGCTCTTGGCTTTGATTTGGCACAAGGCTGAATGAATGGGGCACCCAATGAGACTCAAACTCACTTGTGTAGGTTTGCTAATCAAGCTTGCTAACCATTACACTACCAGCACTGAGTAAGGAGTACTCCACACTTTCCAGAATTGGAGCCTCACCATCAGATGCAGTTTAGTGTCATACCAAGGAGACCCCTTTTTATTGAAGGGAGGGGGGGTACAACTCTGCAGAAGATAGAGTCAGCATATTCTAAGCCTCGCAAATAGGACATTAATGAAATAGAGTTAAGCTTCAAATTATAATTAGTCATGATTTTAACTAATTTCTTTAATCTTTTACTTGCTTTTTGCAATACCAACTTACTCTATCATCACTACTCAGACAACAATAAAACATTAATAACAGTTCTTGGTCAGACTGAGAACTTTTCAGCCAATATATCTTAAATTTATCAAAGGTTTTCTGAATACACCTTATAAATTTTGTCAAATATTTTCCTAGCCGTGACAGTGTTAATATTACAGTATGAATGCTAAAACACATGAAGAAAAAAAATTTAAATAAGTAAATAAATAAATTTTTAAAAAATAGATGAGAACTAGACAAAAATGCTGCATGCTGTTTTGTACAAATTCTCAAAGCAACAAACCACAAGACAGCAGCTGTACGACCACTCACCTCCCATCTCACAAACCATTCAAGTAAGACAAACAAGATGTGGGGCACTGCAGGAGAAGCTAAAATTAACTCATAACTGGCATTCTTCTGTGGACCTCTACACATAGACACACCAGTGTTGGCCAACCACCAAGAACTTACTTTGTGTGGACACTGGATGTAGTTTGGAGGACCTAAGAGAAATGGATGATAGGGACAGATGGAAACAGTCAAGGAAATATGCACTATCAGCACAATTTGATGATTTTCTGAATATATCAAATTTAACAGATACTTCCTGAATATACTTTATAAATATTATCAGATATTTTTGATATATAATATTTTAAGATATTTTCTGAATAAATATTTTATAAAGATTATAGAATAGTGAGAGAAAATAAAGAAATTCTACATTTTTGGAAGCATGAAAAAATAAATGAAAATAAAAATCCTTAAAACTATTTTGGCTTTAAGAAATAAAATTTTAAAATTAGATTCTACAGATGTTTTGGCATATTTTGTATATCTCTTGCTTCTTTAGAACTAGTATATTCTATATATATTTTAAATATTTTCTCATCTGAAATTTTTAGCTGCTATTTTTTGGGGTACTTTCAGAGTGCTGGGATCTGGGTACACTTGAAAAGAAAAAAAACAGTACCAATAAAAAAATCTCATCAAAAACTGTTCCCAAAAATTAACTACATTAACTTTTTAATATAAAATTATATAATTCAATTTCTTAAGTTTTACAACAACAACAAAAAAAAAAAAAAAAAAAAAACACAACACACACCAAGCACACAATCTAATAATTGAATAATCTTAATATTTTAATATAAAAAATAATTTATTTGGATAAAATCTAATGTATTTTAAAAACCAAGTCTATAAAACCAATAAGATTTTTTTTACAAATAGATTTTGGGAAAAGAAATTGTCTAAGATTAAATTTTGCCTAATATAAAAGTATACTGAAATTAGAAAGCATACAAAAAAAAAAAAAAAAAAAGAAAAAAAGAAAGAAAACTTAGGAGGAAAAATAGGATTGACTACTTTACTAGAAAGAATGAGAACTGATCTAATTAAAACTTTAAAATGATTAATGAATTTTCTAATGATGGTAGACATTTCTTAAAATTCCTCCTCAAAGTGAAAATTTACTGTGAAGGCAGATTTCAAAAGCAGTCTATTAAACAACTGGATTTTTTGACTGATAGAGAAATATATTTTTGGAATAAATTGCCAAATCAGATCCCTAACAAAGATAGCGTAAGAAAACTAAAATTGAATGATTTCAGAAAGTAGGAAAATCTAAGAGGGCATTTTAGAGAAGTATCAGCTGAATTACTTGAGAGTTTGATCCATTTATTAATATTGTATTGGTTATGGTTAACCTGTGAAGATAGTAAAGTCATGCCAACAGCATGTATTCCCTTGACACACTCTCACCATCTCATTGGCCAACACTCCTATGTCTCAGAACATCATTTATGAGTTCATCCTTACTTCACTAGCAGTGTCAAGTATTCCTTGTTCATTTAATTTGGATAGTTTGTGAGATGGGAGGTACGTAACCATGCAACTTTTGTGGGGTGTTGCTTCCAGGATTTGTTCAAAACAGCATGCAGCATCCTTATGTAGTTTCCATCTAAAGATTTTTCTAAGCATTTTCTAAAACTCCAAGTGGTGCAACCATACAGTAGTATTGACATGGTTACAGCTTAGAATTCCTGTTTTATCTGAGAGATCAGATTTCCATATGATTGATAACCTGTCAATAGCAGTCCATGCCTTATGCATATATTGACACCACTTTCTATGAGATATTGCTACCAATATATGCGAACTGGTCAACTAATTTCAGAAGCTTGTCATAATACAGAAATGAAATCTGTTTAAAACAGAAAATGTAGTTATGTAGCCAAACTTTAAATACATTCAAAAAATTTACAAGATAAACATGGGAAAAATAAATATGACATTTACAGTGGGTAGTGTAAAATAAACAAACACATTTCATGGAGCCTTCCTCTCAATGTGCCCTAAATGTGCACGTAAAGACTTTCACCTAAAATTTGACCTTGTATCATTCCAACACTTTGACAAAGTGTTGGATAAATAAACATCAGATGACTTGGAAGTCCATTCATAGACCTTAAAAATCAGGATTCTCCAGATGTCATAAAAGAGATTACATGAAGAGAACAAATGATAGATGCTAAGAATTTAAAATTTATTTCATTTATCTTTGGCAGTAGGTGAATGCTTTTCCCAAAGTTAAGATTTTCCCAAAGTTAATCACAGAACCAAAAAGATTCATAGAATCTTTTTGGTTCTGTGATTAGAGTGTAGTATCTGTGCCTTTCCCCAGACTTCAAGAGAGATGCAATAAAATTTAAGGCGTGTCCGATGCCAATAAATCCAATTCTGCAGCAGAGCATGAAAAATAAAGTCAAACACTGAAAAAATAAAAAATTTGATAATTTCAGAGATGCTAGACGATATACATAGCAAAGTCTGAAATCAGAGCACATGTTAGGCACTAAAGTGTAGTCTTTGTTCCTCTCCCCATACAATGTTATCTTTTTGATATATTGATCATAAAAAAGGCAATCAGAGTTCAAATTCTGGATAAAGTTGTTTGCATTTCACTGCTTCGAGGAAAGACAAATCCATCTCTTTTCTTATGAGCCATGATTAAAGAGTAGACTGACCCATTGATAAAACTCATCGGGTACTGCGCCACACCAGGTCAGAGTGGACCTGGGAGTAATCGCAATGAAGAGATGACTCCACTCATCACAACTGAAGCCTCACTACAGGATGCAGTTTCATTTCATACTAAAGCCACCCAATTATGAAGTCTTACCTCCTTGCAGTCAGAATATTCCATGCTCTGTTGATAGGGTGGAGAGAGAGAGAAATAGGTGAAAAGGAAATGAAAATACACTGGTTCGTACTAGCAAACAAAGTCATTAAAAAAAGTTTTTTTTAAGATTTTTAGCTTCCCCCCCATATAGTCACCTTAAAAGTTGTTTAAAAATAAAGATTTTTTTATAAGTAATTTCTATGGATTCTGCTAGTTTGTATCTTAAAAAAAAAAAAAAAAAAAAAAAAAAAAAAAAAAATTATGGAAGAAAAAACCTGATGTAAAAATCCCTTCCATTAAATAAAAAATTGAACCTGGATCATCAAAAGAAAGATTAGGAATACAATAAACCAACATGAATTAACTCCCTTTCTCTATAAAAGGACAATGAACATTTTTCTACAGTTCGTTTTTATAACCATCAAATGATTCACGAAATGTCCATCTGTCCATCCAACGCTCTGCCATTTTTGGCCCGATTTCAAAATTTTTAGGAATTGTTAGTCTTGGATGCAAAGGTTTTAAAATTACACAATTAGATTCAACCCGGATTGGTTGTATTATAACTTTTATAAAATTACAGTTTGTTATATATATATATATATATATATATATATAACTTTTGCCAAATGTCTATTCATCCAACTTATGCTCTGCTACTTTTGGCTCGATTTCAACCAAACTAATAAGTATTGTTTGATAGGACTGAGTGAGCTTTGGTATGTTGATCTTGTATATTTGTTGTAACTGAGAACAATCATTAGAGAATGACGAACATAATTTAGACACTTGTAGCAGAGGAAATATATGATTTAATATTTTCTCATGCCAAACAATATAAAATAATTCACAACAAATTGCCAAAGAAAATTTAATCGAAAGAATACAAGAATGAAATGAAATGCTAAGAGAACATTATGGAGAAAAAATCCTATCTAGTAGTTGAGTCCTTTATAGAATAAAAGTTGTATAAAAACTTACGTCAAAGTATGGTACCATGCATGGTTATAGCACAAGGTTTGTTAGGGCAATTTCTAATAAATAAAAAGATAAAAACAAATAAAACGTCCTTTAAACAAAAATTATTATCCAAAATCTTAATTGAAAAGACTACTTAATTTTCAATACTGTTATGGTATATTGGTTGTAAGATTATCAAGTGCTATTAGTTTGACTTTAAATATAAATAATTATCCTAAACTTAAAAGTAACTCAGATATTTTTAATAATGACAATCTTAAACCCATTTGTAAGTACTGCTTACAAATAATCCCAAAGTTTAAGATTAAGCACACCCTTAATTTAAAAATAAACATCTAACAACCCAAATGTAATATTGGAAAGTACTGCTAATCCAATTCCTTTGAATACAAATAATTATTCTGAAACTTCCATAACAATTCTACATTTATTTAATAATGATCATCTTACAACCTGGATATCATATGTATAGCTAGTTTCAGAAAAATTGATTACACTGTTATATATAAATTCATTTTTGCCAAGAGTTTTTTTTGTGGGGGGGGGGGAATATATACCTACATAGCCCTTACCTTTTTTTTTTTTAATTCAGCAATACCTCATTGAAATATTAAACTGACATGGCAATTTGGTTTTCAGCAATAAAAATATTATGACCATCAGCACTAACACTCACAATTTTGACTACTCCAAATTTGTTTTGGTTAAAAAAAAATTTTTTTTAAATGAAAAAAATGGAATCATGAACAAAACCAACTTACTCAGTGTATCCTTACAAATGTCACAGCATCCACATTTGACAATATTTTGGCAATCCTCTGGCATAGGGGGACATTTGTCACAACTGTTTGGATCTGCACAATTAAAGACCATTCCAAAAGATGTGGCTACAAAAGCCACAAACAAGAAACACAAAAGTTGACTCTTCATTGTTTTCTTTATTTTCCAAAGATCACAAATCTGCAAAGACCAAGAAATACAGAAATAAAGTGACAAAAACTCAATGGTGTCAGGAGGGTAAAGTGTGTAGCAAATAAGTGTAAAGAGTCACTGTAACAAAATTTTGATAAATATTGTAGCAGAGGAATCTTTGAGGAAACTGAGAAAAGGTTAATGCTGAAGTGAATTAGAAATAAAATAGGCAAACAAATACCAAGATGTTAAGGAAATCACATTCATTGTACTTTCATATCAATATTTTTTTTATGTAGTTGTATATTCATTATCATCATCATCAATTTGAGCCAACAGCATGGGTTTTTCTGACTTGTCTCTCCATCCACTCCAATCATCCATCACTCTAGGCAGGTCCTCCAAATTACATCCCATGTCCGTACAGAGCTGCTGTAAATGAGGTCTTGCTGGTTGGCCAACACAGAAGAATCTCACAAGTTCATCTTTACTTCTCCAGCAGTGTCCTGTATGAAATGGGAGGTAAGTGGCCATACAGTTCTTTAGAGGGTTTTTTTTGTACATAGGACTATCATATGTGAATAATTTTTAAACAGAACTATTTAACTCATAGTTGGGATCATAACAGGAACTACCACACTGATTTAGAGTGAACATAGGAGTAATGGCAATAAAGAAATACTTCACACTCTCCAGATCTGGAGTCACACCATCAGCTACAGTTTAGTATCATACAGGGGACAATCATTTTAGAAGTCTTAACCCCCACCCCGCAAGGGGTACAGTTTAGTGTCATACAGGGGGACAGTCATTTTTGAAGGAATCTTACCCTCCTTGTAGGGAATAAAGTCATTTTAAAACCTGCCAACAGAGAGCAAATAACAGGAAGTTGAACAGATGTTTTTTATGTATTGATATATTTGTTTAATTGCATATCAACATTCATAGGTTATCTAATGCCAAAGCTATCCTTATAGAAGTAACCCAAAGCTGAGAGGGATAAGGGAATTCTTACCTATCCCAAAAGTATGAACATAACGCAACTGGAGTTTTGAACTTGCTTACTACAATGTCACAATCTAGCACATTAGTCAATATGCCGTCTGATATGAATGAGGTTACATGTGCATTCATTTGGGATGTGTATGGTTTTTTTTTTTTTCCTTTCTCAATCACTTATTTGTGTCAGTCCTGAATTCCTTTATAGATTACATTTTATCCTTTGTGATATTTTGGTTCAGCAATTGGAATAACAGTAAAAGAAATATTACGTTGATTAGTTGGGTTTATTTTACAGAGTATCAACCCTTTTCGGGTCATTTAATGCCAAATTAAATTTCAAACAATTCAGTTGAGTATAATTTTTGTTTACAAACAGTTAAATGTCAAAACCATTCTATTTCAAACAGTTCAGTTTAGCATAAATACACAGTTTAGTTCTATTTGACCCATAGGTGCTACCAGTTTGGGCCACAGTGAACCTGGGAGCAATGATGGGGTACTCTGCATTCCCCACAGCTCCAGCATTACTGGAGCCTCACCATCAGATGGCTTGGTGTCATATCCAGGACACTCGTTGTGGGGGAGGATCTTACCCCCTCTGCCAAGAAGCAGTTGATGTATTCTACAGCCCACAGTGACTCAGCAAGAAATATTAGGTCTATTTTCTAGGTAAGAGATAACTGGCTCCAGACTGACAGCAAAACAAAAAGTTACTCTTGGAAATTATGACACTTTAGTCTTTTTCTAGGAAAAGGTTTAGTTTGTTTGATGGCATATCAAGCCAAAACCATCCAGGTTTGGAACTCAGGTTGCCATGTCCATTTCCTATAACCACAACTATTACAAGCACCTCCTTTAATGTATTCTGATTTGTGCTTTCTTTATTTAATGGCATACAAACTTTCATTTATTTAAAAACCATCCTTGAAGGAGGATAGTAGTGGTGCTATTTAACCCACACCGAGGAGAATAAGGCAATTAATACCTTTCTCAAAGATTTAAGAAAAAAGGTCATTTATTTTTTAGATGTGATGAATATACCAAATTAAATACCATTTCACCGTTATATAATCGGACAATAGCCATTTTGCAGAGTACATCAACCTCAAGCTCACAGCTGGGCATGCATGATGTGTGACCATCAAGTATGTATTTACCCAACCACTCCACCATGGGCAGAACGTGACACAAGGTTAATTTTTCAGCAGAGTAAAATTGGTTTGAAACCAGAGTTTTTCTTTCTAAGCTGCTTGCCTAACCAGGGCTAAAGAATCCAGTCTTTCTATTTACCCATAGTTAAAGGAGGAGAGAACAAATGGATTCACACCTTTCTCAAGAGCATTAGTGTTAAGAGAAATGAAGACGGCCACTTCCAGGATTAGAAATTGAGTTGCCAATTCCTACGACTAACCATTATGCTAAGTGTAATGCCAAATGCCATGAAGAATTATTCAGCATAGCATCACAAGAAAAAGTGATGGAATGAGGATGAGACAGCAGAAATTGCAACAATATTAAAATACTTTCAAAGAAGGCAATTTCCAGTCTGATTTGTAAAATTCCTCAAGGGAGATAATTATTAAATGCTAATTACAGAATATTTCCTCTTACTTGCAATAATGTAAATTTTATAAATAGAATGCAATATGATATTGAAATCAATGCCAGTTAAATAGGTCACATACACATATATATATGTGTATGTATATATATATGTGTATGTGACCTATTTAACTGGCATTGATTTCAATATCATATTGCATTCTATTTATAAAAAAAAAAAAAAAAAAAAAATTATATATATATATATATATATATATATATATATATATATATATATATATATATATATTCTATTTATAAAAAAAAAAATATATATATATAACCGGGACATTGGCCCAGCGGTTAGAGTGTTCGCCAATGGCCCGGGAGACCTGGGTTCAATCCATACCAAAGACTTTAAAAATGGAACTTGATACCACCTTGCTTAACACTCAGCATTATAAGGTACGGTTCAAGGGTAAAGTGGAGCAATCCAGGGAATGGAGTAGCGCCCTCCCCTACACCTTGGTGTAGTAGCTATCGAAAAGGGAGCCTTCGGGTCACCCTCGACTATGGTCGCTAACTTTACTTTACTTATATATATATATATATATATATATAATAAAATAAACTAGTGAATAATTTTGCTGATTTATAATAAAACTTGTATCATTTCAAAAGTAGTAAGTGTTTACCCAACTCCTCCACATGAACAGAATGTGACAAAAGGTCAATTTTTTTTTTTTTTAAGCAGAGTTTAACAGGTTGGAATTCAGAGTCTTCCTTCGAAATCAGTTACCATATCAAGATTCAAGAGCCCAGTCTGCTGTCATTTACCAATAGCTGAAGGGAGAATAGTGCTAATACGTTTGGGAAAGGTATGCATCCATGTGAAATGTAAAAAGCCTCATCCAGGTTTGGAATGCAGGTTGCCATGTCCATTTCCTATAACCATAACTATTACAAGCACCTCCTTCAATGTATTCACTGGTTTGCGATTTCTTTTAATGGCATACAAACTTTCATCGGTTATTTAATGCTGATGCTAGTAGTGGTACTATTTAACCCATAGCTGGGAGGATAAGAGGGAGTTCATACCTTTCACAAGGGTATTAGTCCAAAAGTAAACAAAAATAGCACAACTAGAATTCAAACTCATTGCCTACAATCCCACAGTACAATGCTTTAACCATTATGCCATAAGGACTCACAATACAGTATTTTCTATCATCTGTTATTTAACAGCCTGTCAAACAACTGATAACATTTTATATTTTTAACTATTTTTCTACAAGGAACTCAGAGTGGTGGAGTTTCATATATATGAGAGACTAAGGGTTCTAAAGTTTAACGTTTTGATTTAATTTATATATTTCTCATTTTCTTTCCATTGTCATTAATTTGACTCCTGCAGAAAAAAGAAAAAAAAGTGACCCGAGTATGACACTAAATTGCTTTCAGTGGTAAATATGAGTACCCCTTCATTCAGAGAAGGTGAGTACCCCTTCATTGCCATTACTCCCAAATCCACTGACTTGGAGTGGCTGTACTTGGTACGGTCCAATAAATTTATTGGATAAATTGATTTTAATGGCATGGCAACCTGCCTAGGGTTATTTTATACCGAGAAGTTAGGGAATCTCATTCATTGTATATTCATATTTACATTTTTTGTTGAGTTTGCCTCAGGAATGTGTGCAAAAAAAAAAAAAAAAAAAAAAAAAACACAACACTATCAAATACAAATAATTGTTTAAACCGATCTATTTGAACCATAGATGGGACCACACTCCCCAGACCTCCAAAACTGAAGCCTCACCATCAGATGGTTTCATGTCAGATCCAGAACAGTTGTTGAAGTAGACTGCAGCAGTAGAGTACATCATCAGCATCTCTGTAGAGAAGCAAGACAGTAAGGTCTTACCCCTCTGCAGAGATGCCGATTATATACTCTACAACTGACTTGGTTAATAACCAGGCTTTCTGGTCCCAAATAGAGCAGGAAAACTTTTAGAAAAAAAACTTGGCTTCTTACAATGGGAAAAATCAACAACCTGGAGCCAAAATGTAAATCTAAACAGTTAAAAAAAAGTGGGGGGTGAAGTAAATACTATAAGGAAACCAAACAGATGTTTCAGTGTCAACAACAAAGAACCAACAAAGAAATCAATACAAGACAAATATCAAATCTTTGTAAGAAGATAAAAAGAAATAAAAGATGAATGAATAAAAGTACTGTAAATGGAGAAAAACATGTACATTGAATATATTTTATGTTATACACAAAAAAATAACAGCCCAGTAAGCTAAAGATGTAAAATATGCTGACTGCATCTCTGCAGAGGAGTAAGAACCCCCCCCCCCCACTCAGCAACGAGTCATGAATGATATGAAACCCATTTGATAATCAGGCTCCAAACATGGAGCATTGAAGAATGGAGTACCCCTCCATTACCATTCTTTCCAGGTTCACTTCAACCCAGAGTGGTAGTACCTATTAAGGCCCTGTGTGCAAACAAATGAGCTCTAGCTAGTTTAAAGACAATGTTACCTATAACTATTCGTTTACAAATCATATCTATATCAGTTATACCCGGTTAGTTTACAGAGACTATGATTTTGGAATATTCATGATGCCACAGAAGTGCTCAATGTATGGCTACTAGTATATGAATCTATCAGGTTTGATTTTTGTTTTTAATGGCATATCAACCTTTGTAGGTTATTTAATGCCAAATCCATCCTTCCAGAAAAAGTGATACTATTTAACCCATACCTGTAAAGGATAAGGGGGGGTTCATATCTTTCCCAAGGGTATTTGTGAGAAAGTGAACATAATAGCGTGACTGGAGTTCAAATTCGATTACTATGATTCCACAGTCCATTGCTTTAACCATTACACCACGAGGACACTGCCCAGATCTATCTGGGGGATATATATATATATATATATATATATATATATATAAAAATAAATAAAAACAGAATTTGGCATTAATAACCTACAAGGGTTGATATGCTACAAAATAAATAACAAACCATCTTTTATAGCAATTAAGCTGTATGCAAACAAATCACTAATATTAAATATTAATCTCAAAGATGTGACTTTTCCCAAAAAGCCCTTATCTACAATTTTTCATGCAAATATGATGTTTGCTCAGACAGGTAAGGTCTAGACTACATGCTTAGAACATTGATAAAATCAGAGAACGGCTTCGAGCTGACAAAGAAAAGCAGAAGGTACCTCGCAAAAACAATTACCGACGCTGACTACGCCAATGACATAGCAATACTGGCAAATACACCCAACCAAGCCGAAACACCACTGCATAGTTTGGAATGAGTCACCGCAGGCATTGGCCTCCATGTCAATGCACACAAAATGGAATATATGTGCTATAAATCAAACAGGCGACATCTCCACACTAGACGGAACCTCTCTGAAACTGGTAGACAAATTCACCTACCTAGGAAGCAGTGTCTCATCAACTGAAGAGGACATCGACACATGGCTAACGAAGGCATGAACAGCTATCGATCATATGGAAATCAGACCTGACCGATAAAATGAAACGCAGTTTCTTCCAGGCAGCGGTCATATCGATACTACTGTATGGATGCACTACTTGGACGCTAACTAAATGGCTGGAGAAGAAGCTAGACGGCAATTACACAAGAATGTTGCGAGCAATATTGAACAAGTCCTGGCGGCAACACCCCATGAGGCACCAACTATACAGCCACCTGCCTCCCATCACAAACTATCCAAGTTAGACAAACCAGACATGCAGGACACTGCTGGAGAAGCAGGGACGAGCTCATAAGTGAGGTACTACTATGGACCCTCACATATGGCCGGGCAAAAGCAGGACGACCAACTCAAACATACATACAGCAGCTATGTGAGGATACGGAATGTAGCCCTGAAGACTTGCCAGAGGTGATGAACAATAGGGAAAAGTGGCGAGAGAGGGTCAGGGATATCCATGCCTGTGGCACATGAAGATTGCTACATCAGTCACACAAGAGATTAGATATACTAATAAACCAGCATATTCCCTCGAATATCAGCACAAATACTTCTGACTATACAGCCGCGCCAAGCAATCAAAACTCATCTTCCACCATTGCTTGTCACCTATTGGACAATCTGGATTCTGCAGCCACATTTCAGCCAACAATGTTCACTATCCTCAAATTCCAATAATGAATTTCAGTTGTCAATACCAGAAGCCTTGCTTATGAGGCATAAACTAGAGTTCTGTATCCAAAAACTATTTTTAACAACATTACTTTATAACGACTCCATTAGACCAAGTGAAGAAACATTACCCACACTAACTTGTTCACAGTAATTTATTTTCATCAGTTTTCCCGCCCTCCTAGGCTTTTTCAAAAGACAACATCCATGTTTGCTTCCTCCAATGTAAACCAAGTTGTCACTGACATAATTCTCTAAAGAGAAATGACCAAGACAAAGGTTTTTTGTTTTTTTTTAGGATCTTTAAATATTTGAATCATTTTCAAAATAATTTAAAAAGACAATATTTAAAATTATTAGTGTTGGATAAACAAACAATAACTTTAAATCATTTAAGTGTGCAAACAAATGAGCTCTGGTTTGCTTAAAAATAAAGTTACCTACAAACTATTTGCTTATATATAACAGAATTTGGCATTAAATAACCCACAAGATTGATATATAAAACCTAACCAACCTTTGTAAGTTATTTAATGCCAAACCTTTTTTAAACATCTATTGAATATATATGAATGGTTGCATTTTATGGCATATCAACCATTGTAGGTTACTTCATGCCAAATCCTCTTTATACATAGATGTATATGATTTGTAAACACATTTTGTTGATAACATTTTTAAATGAGCTTGGAGCTCATTTTGTTTTGTGCACACAGTTAAATAGTTTCAAGTATTGCCATCTAATATAAATAATTCTTTTTACTAATAATCATTTGTCTGCACACAACTAAATGGTTTCAAGTATTTCTATGTAATAGTAACAATCTAGCATCAGTCATTTGTTTGCACACATTTAAATAGATATACATGATATGCAAGATTAGTTTTTGGTAATTTCATTTTTAAATGAGTTAGAACTAATTTGTTTGCACACTAGTATTGCTATTGTTTCTACACAGTTACATGGTTTCAGTTACTGCTACGTAACACTTATAATTCTATTCAAAATTAATTATTTGCTTGCACACAGTGAAGTGGTTACAAGTATTGCTATTTAACACTTATTCTATTCAACACCATTTATTTGCACATAAATAGTTCCAAGCATTGATCTGCATCACTAACAATTCAAGTAAACGTTAATCATTCGTTTTCACAGTTAAATGATCAAACAGTTCTATTGAGCTATAAATAGGACCCTATCAGGGACTACCACTCAAAGCTCATTACTGGAGCCTCACCATCAGATTGTTTAGAGTCATATCTAGGACACTCGTTTTGGAAGGGGGTTCTTACCCTTCTGCAGAGATGCAGTCAGTGTATCCTACAGTCCAACCCAACTAAATATCTTGATATGTTATGCTTGCCAATTATAAGCAGTACAAAAGGTTAAATTATTGAGTAAAGTATGAAATACTCATCTTAAATAGAGGGTGTCCTCATGGTGTAATGGTTAAAGCGATGGACTGTGGAATCGTAGTAAGCGAGTTCAAACTCCAGTCGCACTATTACATTCACTTTCGGGCAAATACTCTTAGGAAAGGTATGAACCCCCTTATCCTCCCAGTTATGGGTTAAATAGTATCACTACCATTCTTCTAGGAGAAGAGCTTTGGTATTAAATAACCTACAAAAAGGTTGATATGCCATTAAACAAAGAAACCAAACATCTTAATTAGCAAGGCTTCATCATTTTGAAATTAGCATAGCCCAACTGGTACTGGTTATCATATTCATATTATCTTATCTGGAAAACTTACCACATTGACTCAAAGTTTACAAAAATATCAATCATTTGAAACAGGCTTCCCCCCCCCCAACTTTTAGAGAAGCTTTTGTTGACAAACACACACACAAAAAAAAAAAAAAACAAAAAAAAAAAAAAACAAACAAACAAACACCCACCCACTATACGTTTTTTTTTTTTTTCAGCCATGAGAATTTTTTTTAAATTTCATAACCATACATAAAACACAAAATGATACTATCAGACCAAATTATTAAGCAAAGCATGAAATAGTTGTTTTAATTAACAAGACTCCAGTTTCAACATTTTGCAATTAGCATAACCCACATTATCACTGGTTGTTATAATCAGACACAGAAACTATCTCATTTGGTAAACTTGCTATATTGATACAAACGCCTTTACAATCCATGCAAGTTAGGGAACAAACCAAACCATACTTCCTGCAAGAACGCTATGCAACCAGATCTGCAGGTGCATCAAATAACATCCAGGAATTCCTGGGAGCAAGCTGATAGATTTTATGATGGATATAAACTAAAGTTCTACAGACTATTTGAACTTGTCTAACTGAATATTTCTTTGGTAAAGTTTTAGCCAACCAAACACACTGCTTCCTTTCTCTTGTAAATTTGCCCTGGAATGGCTACATATTCTTCAGAGATTGTCCAAACTAGAAGGTAATAAAATAGAGTTACTTCATCCATTCCTAAGCAACAACTAAAAATAAAACCTGTTTTATTCTTCTGATAAACACTGGCAATTACCTACTACATATTCTACACTGAATATCACCAGCTGGTATTGTGTAAACATTAGTCACTCTGTAACAGCTCTGTAAACACATTCTCCATCATTAACAGTGATATCTTAATGTGCAAGTTTAGACTTAATACTCAGCATTTAAAAGTGACTGACTGATTTGTTTTATTATTGTGATAAGATTCAAATTTCAATTAATATGCTAACATATGCACTTGCCTTTTTTTTTTTTCATACATGCATGTAAATATAAAATATGGAAAAAAAAAAAAAAAAAAAAAAAAAAAAAAAAAAAAAAAAATGAATTCAAAGGAATTTATTCATGTATGAATAATATACCAACATTCAATGTTTTTTTTTTTTTTTTGCTAAACCATATTCAAGTTGATGTTATGTTGCATCTGAAAATTATTTTCAAGTGAAATTTCATTTTGTAGTAATTTCTTTCCACTATAAAATATGACATTTCCTGATAGAACATTGAGGAAATTTGGGTAAAAACTAAGCCCAAATATAGAGCATTCAACTCTTGCTGATTTAGTGAAAAAAAAAATAAATAAATAAAATAAATATTAAGCAATCTATATATCATAGAGAAACTTACAGTGCCCCCCCCCCACCTCGCAGTGTTAGACAAAAAAAAAAAAAAATCATATACCAGTTACATTGGTGGGTATAGGCAAGAATTTAATTAAAACAATCAATCATGGATACATTTGCAGAGTCTGAACAACCACACTAGAGATCAAAAATTGTAATTAGAAGGCCTGTCAAGTTCAATGCAGATTTAATCTTGTATTAAAAAAAAAAAAAAAAAAAAAAAAAAAATATATATCTTGTGTTTATTTTCAAACTCATCAATCATCTTATAAGTCTAAAAGTCCTGAAAACACAGCAAGACAGTTTACAACAACATATGACCAATTTAAAGTTGTTTGCTTATGTTCACCAATAACACTCATTCAGCTTTTTACTTTTTTGAAAAAAGAAATAAGACAATTTCCTTCTTTTTCCAAATTCCAGACATAAAAATGCATCTATTCAACAACGAGGGTTGATAAAAAGTTTTGCAATATTTTGGTAATGTGAGACACAATGCAGATACTTTTGAACTGTGAGATGCCAACCTAGCCTGATACTCTATAAGAACTACCCTCCAGATTTACTTTTACGGCTTGGGAGTAAAGCTTCAGAACCCATACTTTTACGTCTATGTGATCTTGTAGGATCATTAAAGTTCTTACAACATGACAGAATTTCTTGAACTCTCTGGTTACTGGACTGGGATCATCTGCACCTTCACACGAACATTTTTGGTTATTTCCACACTTAATTGGTCCAGTTTGAAATCATAAGGCATAAGTTCACAAATTAGATGACATTGTTCATCTGTACAACTTCCAAATCACACACACTGAACCAATACACAACAAATCAGTACAACTACCATGATACTACCACCCATTGTAAGTAACTTCCACGACTTGAACTGTTTTGGTCATTTGATATAAACACAGCAAACTATCACTAAAACGTTGAAAAACTTTTGACTCACTATTCAAAAACAACTATTGTATAGAATAAAAGCTACTTTAGGAATAAAACAGTCTAAATTTATCTTTGCTTTCAAACACACAAGTTTAAAACACTCATTTAAAAAAAAAAAAAAAAAAAAAAAAAATTATGCAAATTAGTAATTTCAGAAACACAAAAACTACTAATGTATAAAACAGTATATCAGTAATTTTTTTTCTATTAGGTAATAACTAAATAGACACATGCACACACTATATATATATATATATATGAAAATGAACGAGAGAGAAATCTTTCTATATACATAGACACAAATCCAAATCTTTCACAATATATACATATATCAATTTTTGTTTCTCTCCCAATATACAAATAAATCTCTCCCTATATATCAGGTAAAGACTGGAAATAAATCTGACAATATGAAAATGAATTTCTATTAAAAAAAAATAAAATTTTTTAGAAAGTCTTAAGAGAAAGACTTTAATTGTAGAAATATTAGCCAACATGTAACGACTCATCTTGACTCAATCTTCTTTGCTGGACCCTATCTTCTCTGCTACTGTCTCCGGAGTCGACCGCATCTCCGTGATTCCACGCCAACTGCTTATCAGCTCCTTTCTCCAACCAACTCTTTCGCGTCCCCTTACCACTTCCAGATACGGTGAGATTTCAGGTCCAAAAACCCTTTGTCTGGTTTCGCGCCAAAACAGACAAAGGAATCGTCTGCTTGGCGGGCCACCTATAGTGTTACAAACATTTAATGTTTCGATTTTTAGACCTCCATCAGGATATACAAGTTACTAAAAAAAAAAAAATTAAAACACCCTACTTCCATTGGTAGTGCTGTTTTGAATGTATGTGATGCAACTAGGGTTCCAAAACTAACCAACCATTTCATATCCGTCTCTCTTATCTATGCATTTTTCTATTTATAGATTAATGTTTATATCAATTTTGAGACAAGTACAAAAAATTCGGTACGGACCCAACTCTGGAAGACCAGATAAGGATTTATAAGACCAAAAAATCCATCCTTGATCGCCCTTCGGGGCCCGTGGTGCAGCGGATAGAGGCGTTGAGTCTCTTTGGTTCCAGGTGAGCATTGTCAGAAGATAGCGGTTTCAAATCCTACCCAAGCTGGCCAGAGGTTTACTTGGTCAAAAACGTGGTGCGATAGACAACAACTATGGAAGGCAGTAATTACTGGGGATACGGTTACAAGACTCAGCATTCCTATCCGAGGTCGCGGTAAAATCACCTGAAGAAGGCCAGAGGTGAAATTTGGCCGAAACGTAGTGAAAGAAGAAACAACACAAAAAAAAAAAAAAAAAAAAAAAAAAACTACCAAGATGAGGAGGGAAAAGTCCACAATAAATAAAAATTATTCTTATATCAATTTTGTTCTACAGAAATTCAAAACAATTTTTCAAATAATACATTACAGAGACATTATTTTATCCAACAATTTAACTACAAACATCAATGAAAAAAAAAAAAAAAAAAAAAAAAAAAAAAAAAAAAAAAAAAAAAAAAACAACAAACCCAAAACAACCTTGGAATTAAAAATAGGCACTAATTCTTCAAAAACAATTAGGAATTTAATAAACATTAAAAATAATAATACCCACATTGAAACTATTGAAAGGGTGTATGAAATTCCAGGTCAGGATTCTAATAAAAAAATTTTTTAATATATATATATATATATATATATATATATATATATATATATATATATATATATATATATATATATATATAGGTGAAGCTTGCTATAGTCTTAAATGAATTTAAGAGTACAAAAGAGATTTAAAAAGAGCAAAGATAACAATTTGGTCAAACAATTTAGAAACTAGTCATAACTATAATTTTAAAAGTTTCCATAAATAACTACTAACACAGTTTGTTTGGGATTTATGGCATATCAACCCTTATTTATAACCTGTAGGTCATTTAATGCCAAATCCATTTTTATACAAATAAACAGTTCTATTTCAAACAATTCAGTTTAGCATAAGTACACAGTCTAATTGTCAAAAACATTTCTATGTCAAACAATTCAGTTTAGTATAAGTATGCAGTTTAGTTCTATTTAACCTTTAGATAGGACCCTATCAGTGCTACCACTCCGGGCCAAAGTGGACCTGGGAGTGATGCCAATGAAGGGGTACTCCACATTTCCCAAAGTTCCAGCATTACTGGAACCTCACCATCAGATTGTTTAGTCTCATAATCAGGACACTCATTAGAGGACGGTCTTACTCCTCTACAGAGAAGTAGTCAGTGTATTCTACGGACACAGCCAACAGGGCAATGAAAAACACAGGAAAATTGTTGTGTCTAGTATCCTTTCAAACAGAAAATTTTTTTAATGCATTTCCTTATGGTCAAGTTGGTCCTGAAAAGTTACAAAATCCCTTATCTAAAATAATTTGGCTTCACCGAGAGATATATAAAAACAGATAGTCAAATTAAACTAAGATAAAGAAGATCAGAGATAAAGACATGTATATCATGGAATGTTAATAATAGATACAAATTAAATAAACATATATAGATAGGTAGGCTGGTTGGGTTTTATGGCACATCAACCTTTGTAGGTTATTTAACACCAAATTCATTTTTATGCAAATATTCAGTTCTATTACAAGCAGTTCAGTTTAATTGTCAAACATTTCTATTTCAAGAAATTCCTTTTATTCAAACAGTTCTATTTCAAACAATTCAGTTCAGCTTAAGTAGTTTTGATATCAAAACTGTTCTATTTCAAGCAGTTCAGTTTAGTACCATTACACAGTTTAGAGGTCAAAACAGTTTTATTTCAAGCAATTCAGTTTATCATAAATACGCATTTTCAATGAAAAAAAAAAAAAAACTCAAACTATAACTTAGTTCTATTTAACCTTTAGATAGGACCCTTATCAGGGGCTACCACTTCAGGCCAAAGTAGACCTTAGAGTGATGGCAACAAAGGGGTACTCCACATTCCCCAAAGCTCCAGTATTACTGGAACCTCACCATCAGATGGTTTAGTGTCATATCTATGACACTCGTTGGGGTGGGGGGTGTAAAGAGGTCTTACCCCTCTGCAGAGAAGCAGTCGGTGTATTCTACAGCCCCAGCTAACTGGGCAAATATACAGATAGATCAGCACATGCATAGAATAATATATGGATTTTTTTTATAAATTTTGGAACGTTAGTTACATCATATAAATCTAGAAGTGTAAAGTTTTAAAAACTCTCATTTAATCTAATAACTTGCATGCTCTAATGAAGTTCTTAAAAGCAAAACATTTAATGAGAGAGAACGAGAGAGAGAGAGAGAGAGACTTTATTATATTTCACTAGCACAAATCTAAGTTACATAAACTGATCATAAATTTATCACCCTTTTTACTGCTGCAATAAACATCAAGAAATGGTGGCTATGCTCATACTACAAAGGTAAACACATCAGCATGATTTATTTTAAAAGTAATTACTCGGGTTTCTGGCTAGGATTTTTTTTTTTTTTTTTTTAAAGATAAATATTTACTTGATACAGTTACACAAAATGATAAAGTTTTGGTTCAGTTAATCTGATGGACTCCGTATCTATTGACACAACCCATCAACCACAGGCAGAATATGACAAGGTCAATTTGTTAAATAGAGTACAGGTGATTTGAATTCAGGGTTTTCCTTCTCCAAGAATGGTTGCCCTACTATTTCTTAAGATAAATGTGATGGTTTAAAGTTACCTGAAAAGTATAGGTGCCCAGTTGTGTATAATGACATATCAACCCTTGTAGGTTATTTAATGCCAAATTCTGTTTATACATATACATTAGATATATATGAATTGTAAACGAGTAATTTGTAGGTAATATTTTTAGATGTGCCAGAGATTATTTGTTTGTACACAGTTAAATGATTAAGTATTGCTATCAGATACTAATAGTTTTATTTGCATACAGTTAAAAGATTACAAGTATAGTAGTGTAATACAAAAAGTTCAATTTATCATCAGTCATTTGTTAGTACAGTTAAATGGTTTCAAAGGATGAGAGTGCTTGGGTTCAGCAAAAAGAAAAGTGACATCACAAATACAAAATAACAATGGTAGCAAATTACTATGGTACATTGAAGTTTTATATTTTGGTATATGCTAGTTAGCATGTATATAAGTGGAGGCGTTTGTAGTGTAATGGTTATCGTCATAAGAAAGAGACATAATAACACAAGTTCACATCCCAGACAAGGCTGATTGCATTTCACATAGCACTAATACCCTTGGGAAAGGTATGAATCCAATTATTCTCCTTCCAGCTATGAGTAAATAGTAGGGCAGACTTGGTTCTTCAGCCTTGATGAAGTAACCTGTCTAGGAAGAGGAAAACTGAATTGAAACCTGTTAAACTTCACTTAAAAATTGACTTCATATCATATCCTGCTTGTGTAGAGGGGTTGGTAAATATATACATATAACTTGAGTGATTGGTTGGTTAGGTTTTATGGCATATCAACCTTTGTAGGTCATTTAATGGCAAATCCATTTTTATGCAAATAGTTCAATTCAGTTTAGCAGGAGTACAGTTTTAATTGTCAAAAATATTTCTATTTCAAGCTATTCAGTTTATTCAAACAGTATAAGTAAAGGTTTTGTTTACACACAGTTAAATGTCAAAACAGTTCTATATTAAACAAATCAGTTTAGTGTAAGTACAATTTCAATGTCAAAAACATTTCTATTTCAAGATATTCAGTTTAGTCAAACAGTTCTAATTCAAATAATTCAGTTTAGTATAAGTATGCAGTTCTATTTAACCTATAGATAGGGACCTATCAGGTGCTACCATTCTGGGGCAAAGTGGATCTGGGAACAATGGCAATGACGGAGTGCTCTGCATTCCCCAAAGCTCCAGCATCACTGGAACCTCACCATCAGACTGTTTAAAGTCATATCCAGGACACTCATTGGGAGGGTCTTACCTCTCTGCAGAGGTGCAGTCTGTGTATTCTACAGCCCCAGCCAACTGGGCGATGCACAGAGTTAATGTCAAAATAGTTTTATTTCAGATAATTCAGTTTAGCATAAGTACACAATTTAGATATCAAAACTGTTCTATTTCAAGCAATTCAGTTTAAAATAAGTATGCACTTTAGATGCAGCAAACAAACCCTGGTTTAGTTTTATTTAACCCATAGATAAAACCCTTATCAGTGGCTACCACTCCCAGCCAGAGTGGATCTCTGCATTCCTCAAAGCTCCAGTATTACTGGAACCTCACCATCAGATTGTTTAGTGTCATTCAGGATACTTGGGGTTTTTTTGGGGGTGGAGAAGCAGTCAGTGTATTCTACAGCCCCAACCGACTTGACTGAAGTCGGTTCAAGCCATGAATAAGGTACCTGTTGCACAGATGAACTTGCAACCAAGTTTAATGTTTTGTGTTTGAAATGGGCCATAACACTACAAAAGCATTTGTTGTACAAAAGGTTAAATCACAGTTGATGACAGTACAGTAAATAAATGATTATAAAAATTGGACTCAAACTGCAAGAGCCTCAAAAAACAGGTAGGCCTAAAAGCATAGATTCCGCGACTATGCCCCAAGCCATAGAGGCCAATTCAGTGAGTAGCAGTAAGGCAGCCAGTCTTTCATGAAGTTTGGTTTCAAAGTGTTGGTATAACATTGCATTGTGTCTGCTTGCTCAATTCCTTTCTACATTTTGGCTATGTCTGCTTGGCCACGGGACTGGGATGCATTTCAGCCAGCCGTGTTTGCAGGTACGTGGATCAGGTTGGGTGTGTCTTGGCTTGGTGACAGTTGGTCAAAAGGTGCCTGCCATGGGTGCCAGGGAGGTCTAGCATTCACACCTTGCAGCTGATGCCAATATCCTTGGGCCTCAGGGGACCCATCCCTCAAGGCTCTAACCCTCTCTAGAGGGGGGTGGGTTTATCACCTGGTGCCTGATGTGCCCCCTTTAGGAGAAGGCTGACAGAGGCTCAAGGCATTTTTGAAACCACCCGGATCCACCTTACAAAAGGCCTTGTGCCGTACTTGTCAGGTAGTGGGAAGTGTGACTCATACCAGCAGTGAGAAAGAATCAGGCAAGTTTGGCATCTCATACAGTTCAGTGTGGTTAGTCAATTTTATGACGTCACCAAAAGCATCTGGAATTGCCAAACTGTACTTTACATTACCAAAATATTGCAAAACTGTTAGAGAAACTCAGACATTGCATAATTAATATCAAGTGGTCGCAAACAGTTTCAGTACATGTAAACAGTTAGAGAGCAAAGAAGCTTTAGAAATCCAGCACACATTATCAATAATTCAACATTTATAGAAACTGATTTTGTACAAGACGGCTGAAGAGAATATTCTTTATCTATCTTATGACGGACAACCTTTCATTACCAAAAGACATAGATAAAACATTAAAACATCTGTCGTTATAAAAAAATAAGCAAAAAAGTGCCACATTTCATGGGACATGAATTTTCAATGTTTACAAGATTGAGTACCTGTGAATTCAAATTATAACTTTAAAGCAAGAATCCAATCATAACAGTGCTTTATCAATTGCTCTGATTCATTGATTTTAATAACATGTTAACTAGACTGTTCTGGTATGTCTGGAGGTTAAAGAATTGTTTATATTGTATATTTATGTTTGCATTTTTTGTGTAGTTTCCAAAGACTTTGTGCTTGCTTCATTTATTCTTTAATATATATAATTTCCAAACAGATTTATTGGACCCATAGATTGGGACCAAGACAAGTACCACCACTCCAGCTCAGTGGACCTAGGAGTAATAGCAATGAAGGTTACTTACACTTACAGATCTCTGCATTACTTCCAGGTCCACTGTAACCTGGAATGGTAATACCTGTTTGAGTCATCTATGGGTAAAATAGAACTGTTTAACCATTTAACTATGTGAAAACAAATGACTGATCTTGAGTTTTTAGTGTTAATAGCAATACTTGAAACCATTTGACTGTGTAAACTAATATTACCTACAAACTGTTCATTCCCAAGTCATATATATATATATATGTATATATATATATATATATATATATATATATATATATATATATATATAAACACAGAATTTGTTATTAATTAACCTACAAGAGTTGATATGCCATAAAACCAAACCAACCAACTTAATGTTAAATACCAATACTTGAAATCATTTAACTATGTAAATAGAACTATTAGTGTTAGCAATAATTCAAACTATTTAACTATGTACTAACAAATTTAAAAATACTGCTACTTACAAACTATTCATTTATAAGTCATATAAAAGTAGAATTTGGCATTTAATAACCAACAACGGTTGATATGCCATTAAAACTAAAAAACAGATCTCCAGAATTGAAGCTTGACAACCAGATGGAATTTAATGTCATAGAACACTTTTATCGAGTAGGGGGCTTACCCCTTTGCAGGGGATACTGTCAGTGTATTCTAAGCCCAACTGACAACCCAATCAATTGCCTCATCATTTTTAAACCAGAAGTTCCTCTTCATTCTTCTCATTATATTTTAATTACCTTACAAAACCATTACTTAGATTGGTCAGCCCAATCGGCTGGGGCTATAGAATACACTGACAGCACCTCTGCAGAGGGGTGAGACCCCACCCCAACGAGTGTCCTAGATATGACATTAAATAATCTGATGAAGAGCTGGAGCTTTGTGGAATGCAGAGTACACCTCCATTGACATCTCTCAGGTCCACTCTGGCCTGGAGTAGTAGCACCTGATAGGGTCCTATCTACGAGTCAAATAGAACTGTTTGACATTTAAACTGAGGGCAAACAAACGACTTTAGCTAAACTGAATTGTTAGAAATAGAACAGTTTAATCATTTAACCGTGTGAAAACAAATGACTTATGTTTACTTGAATTGTTAATGATATATAGCAATACTTGGAAATATTTAACTTTGTTGACTTGTGTTTACATATCATATCTAATATATATGAATAAACCAGATTTGGAATTAACCTACAATTGTTGATATACCATAAAATTTTATATATATATATATATATATATATATATATATATATGCGTGTGGAGTATTTGGCATTAAATAACCGACAATGGTTGATATCCCATAAAATCTAATCGAACCAAATCATGTTTTATATGCATGTAGAGGATTTGGCATTAAATAACCTACAATGGTTGATATGCCATAAAACCAAATCATGTTTTATATGTATGTAGAGGATTTAGCATTAATACCTACAATGGTAGATATGTCATAAAAGCAAACCAATCATAGATTGGTCTTTATTCAATCTGTAAAAACCTCTTCAGATATTTAATGTTGGTTGGTTTTACAGCATGTCGATACTCATTTTATGCTAGAGTTATTCTTTACATTTGTTTTTTGCAAGCAATGGTTTCCAGTCAACTGATAACAATCATGTCTTTAACTAACTGCAGTCCAGTGTCATACAGGAGACACCACTCTGCAAAAAAAAGTCAGTATATTCTAGACACTGCAAAATATATAGCACAAGGTCTCTGAGAAATAAGGAAGTGCTAGTTATCACTAGTCTTTATCATCAAGTCACACTGACAGAACAGAATCCCGACTCCCTCACCATCTCTCCCCATCATCCATCACAGCAGGTTGGTCTTCTAGGCTGAATCTCATGTCTGCACAGAGCTGATGTAAATAAGTTTTTGCCGGTTGGCCAACACTGGTGTGTCCATGTGTAGGAGTCCATAAGAGTATTTTGCTCATAAGTTTGTCCTTGCTTCTCCAGTAGTGTCCCATATTATTCATCTTGAATGGTTTGTGAGATGGGAGGCAAACAGTTTTACAGCTACTGTTTTGTGGATTGTTGCTTCAAGAATTCATTCAAGACAGCATGCAGCATCCTTGTGTAGTTCCCATCTAGATTTTTTCTCTATGTACTTTGTTATCATCCATGTGGTGCATCCATATAGTAGTATGGATACAGCTACAACTTAGAAATCTCGTTTAATTTTATCAGTTAGATCAGACTTTCATATGATAGATGACCTGTCAATAGTATTCCACATCTTCACTACGCATATGTTGACATTATTTTCAGTATATGAGATGTGGCTGCCAAGGTATATGAACTGCTTCACTAATTTTAGAGTCTTGCCACTTAATGAAGATAGCTCCTTTTTATTCAAGACATGTACTCAGTTTAATTTGCATAAGGTTGGCTATGCAGTAGGGATTCTGCTTGGGCTGATGCAAGTGCTAGATCATCTGCGTGGTCTGTGAGATATCATCTACTTTTTGCCTTTTTTAAAGTGAAACTATCTTATTAGCACTATCAATGTTCAAAGTATGTAGTCTTGGCAGAGTATAAAGAAATATGGTATTAATGCATCTCCTTGCAAAACTCCAGTAACCTATTTGTTGACACATCCACTCTACATTTCTTTCACCAGCAATACTTACTTCAAAGAGAACATTTTCTCAAAAAAAAAAAAAAAAAAAAAAAAAATCCTAACAAACCCATTTGTATATTTGAAGTAGGGATGAAACAAGTCTGAAGCGACCATATAAAAGTGTGTGGTCCATCCAAATATTCCTAAGGGGGACAGAACAATTCAATTGGCTGAAAATCGATATGAGATACAAAAAACTTTTTTAAATAGCCAGTTTTTTTCTTCATCAGAAAGAAATAAAAATGTCTTCATTTACTATAAAGGAAATATAAATTGTAAGCACTTTAAGGGGAGCCTTAAAACAGAAGACATTCAACTATAGCCTGAAGCAGGCACTAGGAGGCATTGGTCTTCAGATGAATGCAATTAAAACAAAGTACATGTATTTTAACTTGTTCTTGAATCAAAACATTTCAACCTTTCTCCTCACAGTCATTAATCTTGTTGGATTTTACATTAAATAAGTTATCAGAGTCACCATATTCTAAGGTCAACCAAAAACAGTAGACAATATGACAATGAGCAGGAAACCAAGGTTCAATCCCAGGTCAAGTAATAAATTTTTTTTTTTTTTAAGTGTACTTGATGCCTCTTATAAAAGATACAGATCAAGGGTAAGCAGAACAATCCAGAGAAAGGAGTCGTGCCCCACACCCTACCTCAGTGTAATAGGCATTGAAAAGGGAAACTTTGGGTTGTCCTCAACTACAGTTGATCAATTTAACCTTTGTGTGTGTGTGTGTGTGTGTGTGTGTGTGTGTGCGCGCGAGATTTGTAAGCTAATAGTTTGTAATTAACTATTTTTAAAAGTTGTTGTTAAAGCTCATTTGTTTGCATACAGTTTAATGATTTCAAGTATTCCTATCTAACACTGATAATTCTCTTTAATATAAATAATTTGCTTGCACACAGTTAAGAGATTTCAAGTACTGCTATTTAACATTAGTAATTCTATTTATCAAGTATTCCTACTTAATAAAATAATCTGCACACATTTGTATGGCTTCAAATAACCAATAATCTTGGGTAAATGATTGAAGAGTTCTATTTGACCCATAGATGGGTCTCTAGTAAGTACTACCACACTGGGTCAGAATGAACCCAAAAGTAATAGCAATGAAGGGGTTCGCCACACATCAGATCTTCAGAACAGGAGCCTCACAATCAGATGCAGATAAACTTTTGAAGATAAAAAAAAAAAAAGGTAGGACTCCTCACTTACCAAAGATTCTTTTGTGATCTTCATAAAACCAAACTCGATTCAACACAAGATCAAATGGGTGCGTGAGGAGCTCAAATGAAAAGGTTATGCAAAGTCAATCTTTCAAATAGAAACATTCTGCCTGCTTTGGATATAAATATTCAAAATTGTGGCTTTTATCTAGACTCAAAAAACAAACAATTATCTAACACACCAAGTAGACTGACTGTCTATTGATCTTTTTGTGAGTGAACTGAACTGTTTATATTAAAATCCAGTCTTTCATATTCATTCATTCACAAATGTATGAAACTCAACAGTTCTTTTTCCTTCGGCTTGAATTTTAAGCAAGCAAATCAGGGAAACAAATACACTGGCCACTAATAACAGGTATTTTACCTTAATTAAACACTTGATTTATAGTCACAAAATAGGATTGCTTGATACGATATAACTGCAAAATTATTTGTATTAAGAATAGTTACTCAAACCTATAATTGTTTACAAAGTAGTAGTAGTAGCAGCAGCAGCTTGACACCATATAACTAACTGTGTGCAAACAAATAAATATTACTGAATAAGAATAATGACTTGAAACCATATACATATTAGGAATATCTGAAACTATGCAACCACGAACAAATTTGTATAATATAGGAATACTTGATAACCTATAACTGCACAAAAAACTCTTAAACAACTACACAAAAGATATAGATATAAATGTATGATAAATGCAAGTCCCTAATCTCTAGGCCTAAAATAACTCTAAACAGATTGAGATGCCATTAAAATCAATCATTCAATAAAACTGATCAACTGTAATGGTATTTTGGGGTTGCAGTGACTAAAAAATATTTGAATTTGAAAGAACCTGGCCAGAAAAGGAAATACATTGGCACATTCCTCAACACTCCTTTTTTCTAGGACGCCAACACATCAAGTGAATCATAATAAAACTGCATTTTATTATTTCTAAAGTCTGACTTTTCATTTCAGTGATTCATGAAGTGTTGCCTTAAACTGAAGATTAAGTGACAGCAAGTCTCCTCACTACCTCAGTAATATTTTTAGTCATCCACAATTCCTAGTTTATACATATATTACCTCTCATATATATATATATATATATATATATATATATATATATATATATATATATATATATATATATATATATATAGATTTTTTTTTTTTAAACACATTAAACTTATCGATTTTAACAGCATGTCAACCCATCTGGGGTTATTTTATGCCTCAAGATGAGATTTTTGCATACAGTTATTTGTCAAATATTCATATCTAACAAATAATTTGCAATTTTATGGCTTCAAATATTCCAATTTAATACGAATTTACACACAATTATATGGTTTCAAGTAGTTATTTCTATTTAATAATAGTCATTCTTTTGCACACTGTTATATGGCTTCAATCAACTAATAATTATAATCCTTTTTAAACAATTATATCTTCAATCATATGGTTTCAAATATTCCTATCAAATCCTAACAATTTTCAAACAGGGAGCCTCATAGGTACCATACTCTAGCCCAGAGTGGACCTGGAAGTAATGGCAATGAAAGAGTATTTCACAGTCCAGAAATCTCCAGAAATAGTTTTACCATGCTGTTATAGTTTAGTATCATACCAAGAATACGATTTTTTGCAAGGTTGGAGGATGTCTTACCCTTCTTCTGCAGGAGATTCATTTAGGTTTTAATCTCTCGTACAATTCCCAGTGGATCACCTTTCTCACCCAGTCATGTCTACTCTTGCATTTCTTTAGCACCAGTTTGCAGCATTCACTCGTGTGACTACCAGTTTAATTTCTGTTACCACATAAGTAAACCCAGTTGACTGGGCTATAAAATACACAGATTGCATCTCTGCTGAGGGAGTAAGACTCCTCCAAAGAGTGTTCTGGATATGACATTAAACAATCTGATGGTGAGGCTCCAGTAATGCTGGAGCTTGAGGCAATGTGGGGCACCCCTTCATTGCCATTGCTCCCAGATCCACTCTGGCTGGGAGTGGTAGCACCTGATAGAGTCCTATCTGTGGGTCAAATAGAAGTGTTTAATATTTAAATAGTGTGCAAACAAATGACATATGCTAAATAGAACTTTTTGATCATTTAACTGTATATAAACAAATAACTGATGTTTAATCAAATTGTTAGCAATATATAGCAATACTTGGAATGATTTAACTTTGTTGACTTATGTTTACAAATTATACATATCCAAAATACATGTATAAAGAGGATTTGGCATTAAATAGCTTACCAATCATTAATATGCTATAAAAAAATTTTAAATACTTTTATTTCATTTTACAAGACAAGGCTCTGGCCCAAATGCTCATCTGTCTAAATGTCTGACAAAATTATAAAAACTGATTTTAAAGGCATGTCAACCTGTCTAGGGTTATTTTATGCCAAGAGGTTAAGGAATTATTTATTGCATGTTCATATTCACATTTTTTGAATAGCGGTTTTCCGAGAGGATTTTTTTTTTTTTTTTACAAAATATCTTATATACCTTCCCCGCCCCCAAGACTAAAAAAAAAAAAAAAAAAAAAAAAAAAGTTTGTTTTTTTATAATCTCTTTAGGTATGTGAAGTAGATTTTCAACCAGAGGACATAAGGAGAGAATTGTCAGCCTCTGATGAAAAAACAGGAGCCACAATTGCAGTTAAAACTTCAGAAAACATCTCTTCATGATGGTGCTATCACTAGAATTCTACCAAATTGTCCTTCATGTTTATCTTCATTGAAGACCTCTAGAGAATCACCAGATGCTAGGTGAATTTAGGAGAATTTTACCTGTAAAAGTGGTTTAAATCAAACTATTACTTATGACCTAGTATACAAACAGAAGAAATTTTAAAATATGAATGATCTAGAAGGGAAATTAAATTTACATGAAAGATTACTGGAGTGTTGTTAGGCAGTAAAAAACACTTATATGTAGCAGCATCAAATCCCGATATCCAAAAATCAATTTGTCTCTTGTAATTGAATCTGATTTTGCAATACATGTGTTTTGTAGAGAAGATGAAATGAATATAGTAGAGGACTAAGATTCCTAAACATGTAACTGATCAAAATTCTCTTGAAATTCTGATGAAAAACATGAAGAAAATAGACACACAACAACAGCAAACCAAACCTCAAAATGTGATTTCTATATATAAATTGGTAATGTCATTTCTACTATTGGTGCAAGAAGAATCAAACAAGCATTTTAATTCAATCAAATTTATATGAGATAAACTTAATGACAGAATAAGTCTGATTATTCAACAGAAATGATATTTTCTTCATTATTGTATAACTGCTCCCCTGAAGGGAACAGGTTGTTAAGAGACAGCAAAAACATAATTCTACCAAGCTATTCAACCATTAAAAAGACTAACCTTATCAACATATATGAATCCTTTGATTGAGTAACAGGATAATTTTCTTATGTATACTAAAAAGTAAATTTAAGTACAAAAAGACACCACAGTATCTTTACTTGTTGATTGAATTCAACTGAAACCTTATTTTGATTATAAGGGTGGCAATATTGTTGGCTTATCTAACAACAGCAATGGAGCTGCAACAAGTGCTTTTGCTGTAATACTTAGCAGTGTATTCTCACACTATAAGGATGTTATGCATGTTATGCCAACTAAATGATTCCAAGCTGAGAATTTGACACTATCAAAACATAATTAGATTAGAGGTTTCATTGGGTTTTATGACATGTCAACCATTGTTGGTTATTTAATGCCAGATGATTAGTAAATATTTTGTAGATACATTTTTGAATAAGTCTGAGTTCATTCTTTTGTACACAGTTAAATATGTTCAAGTATTTTGCTATATAGCACAAACAATTCAATTAAACAGCAGTCATTTGTTAAGACACACAATTTAACAATTTAATTCAGCATAAGTCACTTGTTTGCACACAATTTAAAAGTCAAACAGTTCTATTTAACCCAGATAGTCACATGCTACCACTCCTGGCCAGAGTGGATTTGGGAGCAATGGCAATGAAGAGGTACTCCATATTACCCAGAGCGCCTTGCCATCAGATAATTTAATGTCATATCCAGGACACTTGAGGGAGTTTTACCCCTCTGCAGAGAAGCAGTCAGTTTATTCTACAGCCTTGGCCAACTGGATTAGAGGAGATCCAATTTCAAGCATTATCAATCATAACAAATAAGATAAATAAAAAAAGCTATATCTTTCATAGTACACCAAAGCTTTCATTGTATATCCAAACACAGTTATGAAGTCTTTACCTCTTTCAATTTGATTCCAACCATATATTAAAATGCATTAAAAACAATTGGCTTGATAAAAAAGAAAATCCAAGCAAATGCATGCAGTTCCCAAAAGTGTGTTTCAATGGAAATTATGAATTAGTAACCTAAATCCTCCATTTTGTACGTTAAAGGGAATGATATTAATAAATAGAGTAATTCTTCTTGTTATACTAAGCTTAGTAGGTTATTGGTTATTGCAGGTTATTGCAGCTTTTAATAAAATTACATGATACAGTGTAACCGGATATAAGACAGTTGTCGGGACCAGAGAATAAGTATCTTATATCCGAGTTTGGTCTATTTTATTTAGGTAACATAGGCTCTAATTTGGGACCAAATAAAATCTTATATCCGAGTTTCTCTTATATCCGGGTTACACTGTAGTTGCAAAAATTTGATATCTGGAAAAGATAATGTGAAAGAAATACCTGAAATAAACTTGTTTATAGGAGGTTCTAATATCTCAATGATAACAAGTACAAATTTTGTTCTATATAATTATATAGTCATTAGTAAACCGATAAAAGATTATTTTCTTTGGGAATTGAATTACCATGACCAGAAAATCCAGCGAACACTTACACACGGAAACACTGGACAGCTGTTTCGACCTTACCAAGTCTCATCAGCAGTGTATACCGTGATCTCCACCACTAAAGATCGAACCAGCAACCACAGAATGCAGAGCTGAAACTACCACACTAATCCATATCGCATACAAGTGATGCCAAATTAACAAGTCATGGTAATTGCACGGCTAATTAACCTGAATGTGTCTTGCAAGTTACATCCATACTCTTTACAAAAGACAGTCACCCACAGGGCCGAGTCTTCCCAAGAGGATTGAAAATATGCATCCATGTAATTATAACCTCAATGGCAAGGATTTTTTTTTTTTTTTTTTTTTTTTTTTTTTTAAGTAGAGGAATTATATTGTGGTCATGGTAATTCAATTCACAATATACTTCCTGTAATGTTTTTTTCTGTAAGTACTATTCCATTTTTAATATTTATTGCCAGCATTTATTTGTTTCCTATATTTCTATTGTAACTTCAGAATAATTATTAAAATTAAAATACTGCTGCTTATAATTCTTTAAAATAGCTTCCAAATTTGAAATAATTAAAATAGTGAACAAATTTCAGTCTTTAAAATTTATTGAAATCTAACGATATGTTTATCCTATTTACCAATATTTACCCTCCACTTGGGCAGGATATGACACAAGGTCAATTTTTAAGCAGAGTTTTCCTTCTCCTAGACTAGTTGCCTCACCAAGGCTGAAGAATCTAGTCTGTCCTATTTACCCATAGCTGGAGGGAGAATAATTGGATTCATACCTTTCCCAAGGGTATTAGTGCTATGTGAAGTGCAATTAGTCTCGTCCAGGATTTGAACTCGTGTCGCCGTGTCCATTTCCTACAACGATAACCATTACACCACGGGCACTTCCTCTAACGAGATGTTTATTTCAACGCACTATTCAGTAACATTTTTTCTTATTAATCTTTTTTTTATGAATTACTAAAGTTTCATATAATTGTAGAGAAGAGGAAAATCTCGTATTTTGTTTTGGCGCGCTATTTAATTCAACACTGAATTTCACCCAATCAGGATGACATATCCTATTCAGCCCGGACCTTCATTTCCGGCTAGCAAAACGGGTGAGCGGCCAAAACCACTCTCTTCGGCTTGAGACGGCGACCAGAACGGACGTGTCTCTGGTCGCCCCTGCTTAGCGATGCCCTTTAGCTAAACAAGCCACCCAGTGCGGACATATCACTGTGGCTTTAACCCTAGCAGCAGCACAGCGAGGGAACCTTCTAATTTATGGATTCTTTGCGTCTAATATTTTAGACCAAGGAATCCCAGTTGAATATGAATTAGATACGTTCAGCATGCCTTCCACAAGCACCACAAAAATTTACTATGTCGATCCGAGCGCCGCTCTCGACACAAAACTACACTGTGACTTTGAATACTTCCCTCACACGTCCAACGACACGCTGCCATTTCCCGCATCCCGCTAAGCCATTTCGTCTCAAACATCCAGCAAGCCTAAACACCACGAGTCTTGCAGCACCAAGAACAAACCTCCTCAAAGCTGCAAATAAAAACTTTCGCTGTTGTGTGTTGTTAAAGAAAAGTCTCGTAATTCACATATTTGTGTGCCTTAAAAAATATAGCGTTAAACAATAACCTTTTCACCTCACCTGTGTTGTCTTCACTCCCGCTATATAATATCCAGCCCCGTTTCTTTTTAATTAATCATTCATTATGATGTGCTATTATGATTACTGGCTGTCACGCTAACCTCAGGGATTACTTTTGTTACGTCACGTCACAATCGAATATGCCTTCTCTTTAAGTGGTCGCTGTCTAACCCCTCTGCAGGGGGTACAGTCAGGGCATTCTAAACTCCTCTAATAGGATGGACTGGTTGAAAAGTGCACACAGATATTCCACTTTATCTTAAAAGTAACGAAACTTTTAAGAGTAAAAGAAATATATATATACGAGAGGCTGCAGTAAAGTTTTTGAGTCAAGACGGTCAATGTCCCTGCTGTTTTTTCCCCCCTGCAGCTGTTTTAAAGAAGTGTGTCAAACTACAAGTTGTCCGGATTTATCCAACACGCCACCAAATCAGATTTGACATTGGGGGGGGCATGCACAAATCATGCGTGGCCATTACTAAAATGCTTGACGAGAATTAACATGTGGTGTATGTTTCTTGACTCTTGGTGAGACCAAGAATTTTTCTTTTTGCCACTCGATCGTGTATATTTATTCATTTTTTTTTTTTTTTTTTAATGTTGAACTTGTTGGGGTGGGGAAAAAAAAAGATCTGAAACGAAAGTAAATACGAACCAAACCAGAATGACGAATTTTACCAGAGGTGGTAAAATTATGCATTTATTCCACGCCCTACTCTGTAATTTATTCCACATAAAAATTCAAAATGTTGTTGCCAATCTTCCCTTTGAGAAAGCGTCCGATTGACAAATTTTTTTTTTTTTTTTTAAAGACGACTTTCAGATTGTTTTTAATTAGCGAAAAACTACTTTTAAAAAATGTTCAATTAACATGCATTGCAAGTGGGACTGAACCCCCTGTAGAGAGGGAAAAGAACCCCTCCCCCCTCCAAAATAAAAAGTGGGGTCCTGGGTAGAACACTAAACTTTATTTTATGGTAAAGCTCTCGTTTTGAAGTTCTGACTAAAGTGAAGTACCCCTTTATTGCCATGACACTCAGGTCTAGTACCTATTAGGGTCCTATCTCAGGTCCATTTCACTTCAGGTCGAATAAAACAGTTTAAAAATTGATAGATTATTTGCACAAAGAATAGTTACGAGACGCTATGATTGTTGGCTTTGGATTATTATTAGTTAATTGAAACCAGTGTGTAAACAAAACTATTATCAAATAGAAATTACTTGAAATAATATTATAAAAGTATTAAGAATATTTGAAACCATACAACTATGTGAAAGTTATTTTTATTAGATAGGAATAATTTATATCATAACTGTATGCAAAAAAAAAATAAAAACACATTTAAGAAACTCCACAAAAAAAAAAAAAAAAAAAAAAAAAAAAAAAAAAAAAAAGTAAATAGAAATTTACAACGAACGTCATTCCTTGACTTCTAGATAGGTCAACATGTTAAAATCAATCATTTTTCATTAACAGACTATTGGGGGTGGTGCTAGAAAGAAATTTAAATTTTAACAATATAGAAGCCTTTTTTTCTTTTAAAATGGATAACCTGAACTACAATATGCTTGATTAGCAATAAAAAAAATTTTAATTTTTAAAAAAAATTAAATAAAGTTTTTTTTTTTTTAAAATAATAGTATTATGAAAAATGTCTAACGAGAGAGAAAATACTGCTTCTTCTAGAAGTGAAAAAGGCGACTATGTTAAGAGAATAAAAAGGAAAAAAGTTAATCGATCAAAGAAAAAAAGTAAAAATTAAACACGAATGTAACTAATCCAGGGTTGTTTTTTTTAACAAAGATTTTTCAATATAGATTGTTTTATTGTATATCAACCTTTCACACATACACTGCGTGTGTGTCTGTATATAAGTTCTATCAAACTTTCGCTTTTTCCGTCAAAACGAATTTTCAAACGTTACATAGGTTAAATTCTAGTTTTATTTGAAACATAGTAACATCATAATTATCAATGTTAAAAGCAAAATAACACCACATATCTAATCAATTTCTAATTCATTCCAAAAATTCAAATTCACTAAAAGTTGACAGTTTTACTCAACAAGGTGTCAAGAATTAAAATGTTATTAAAACTTCAAAATACCTTTAAAAACTAATAAAAAAATCCTATCAGCATTAGCTTTTCTTTTTTTAATCTTGGGGGGGGGGATAATAACCACGTAATATTTGTTTTAAAGTACAATTAAGAAAACTCAACGAAATAATTCTTTAATTTACAATTAAAATAATGAAACTATAGTCCTTTGTAATATTTAAATGGTAATATCTTCAAATCTTTCATTACCCTGAAAACACTAATTTTTACAACAAAAGTTGGCCATTTAATAAGTAAAGTAGCATTTGTTTTTTTTAAATTACGCTGATTTTACTGATTAAATAGCCAACTTTTTCCAGATATAGATTTTTTTTTTCCCTAGGTTTTTGTATGATTTTTTTTTTCCCCTAGGTTTTTGTATGATTTTTTTTAAACATCCATCGTTGATTTAACAACACAAATATCATCCCTCCCAGTTCTGAGAAGGGTTCATTAGAACCGAAACGCTATAATGTCGACCGTTTCTCAAATCTCACCTTTCATTTCGATTACTTTGTTTTCAATTTTTTTCTTCATATTGTCGGATTTTGCTCTATTATTTGAGATTATATATATATATATACGAATAGTTTATAGGTAACATTCTTGAACAAACCCGAGCTCATCTGTTTACACACAATTAAATGGTTTCAAGTATAGTAAATGATTATATAGTTTTATCTGGCCCTAACTGTTACTACCACTCCAAGTCAGAGTTGACCTGAGAGTAATGGCAATAAAAAGGGAATCGGGCCATTGGCCTAATGAGTAGAGAGTCGCCAATGGCCGAGGAGACTAAGGTTCAATCCCAGATCGAGTCATACTAAAAACTCAAAAACTGGTACTTGAACACTCAACATTATAAGGTAAGGATCAAGGGTAAAGTGGAGCAATCCAGGGAATGGAGTAGCGCCCTCCCCTACACCTCAGTTTTGTAGCTATTGAAAGGGAGCCTTCGGGTCACCCTCAACTAAGGTCGTCAACTTTATTTTTACCATTTTCCCCAATGCTCCAGGACTGGAATCTCATCGGATACAGTTTAATCAAACACAGTAAACTTGGTGGGGAGGTCTTCAGCCCTGGCCGACAGGGTGGTTTACACAAAGAAACCGGCACTGATTTTTTTTTTTTTTTTTTTTTTTACTTGAAGTATAGGATTTGTCAAAACGCCGCAGAGGATCTAACCGTGGCCTCCGCTATATATATATATATATATATATATATATATATATATATATATATATAAGCGACGGCCACGATCTAACTCACTAGAATTTTATCTGTCGGATCAGATTGCTTACTATGCATTACACTACGATTTTTTTTGTTGGAAATGTTGGTACAAATGAAGATAGATGGTTTGGGGATATTTTTTCAGAAATATACATTTTTTTTATTATTTAGTATTCAGAAGACCTACCTCTAACTCCTGTGATTTTTCAGTTTAAAAAAAAAAAAAAAAAAAAAAAAAAAAAAAGGCGATTTTTATCGATTTTAGAAGTGTTTACAATGCAAATACTGTATTTTTCGAAACAGCGTTAATCTTCGATTTTGTTCATTTGTAAAGAAAAAAAAATGTTATCAACCTGTAGAACAAAAGCTTTTAAATAATGAATAAACAAAATTTTTACTGATTGAAAAAATAATTTTAACTATCTTTTAAAAGAAACCTCGTCTTTTATTAAAAACTGATAATTAGCCGATTTGAGATTTGTTTTCTTTTTAATGGCGCTTTAAGCAGGTGCGCGTTTCAGTATTGCCCTATAGAATCCATTGTTTAAAAATATATATATCACGGTTTTGTGATATTTAACTGTCAAAAATTCTTTCGTAGGAAATAAAGCTCAAAAGTGTAAGTAGGGAATGAACATCAATTTGTTACACTTTGTGTTCCTTTAAATGTGTATGTAATGTTCTTAAATTGTATAAGTCTTGGGTGGTGTAATGGTTAGCAAGTTAAACTAGCAAACCCACACAAACGAGTTCGAGTCTCATTAGGTGCCCCATTCATACGGCCTTGTGACACATGTAAGCAGAAAGCTTAGTAAATCACTACGTTGAATATGTCTAATAACAGTAGGCAGTTTTGACGTAAACATTATGGATGAGAAAGAGAGAGAGAGAGAGAGAATAGCATTAAGTAACAGTAGTACTATTAAATTGAAGACAAAATTTTTTTTAAATTATACACACACACACAAAGGCAATTAAAAATTAAGTTTACGAAGAAAGGAGTTCACTCATAATTTAAAAATGAATGTCAACTCGATAAATATACGCACCCACAAAATAAGTGATTCAGTTAATAATAGATATTTACTAAGCTTAGCTTAGTTGTGGCACAAGACCATAAGTATGGGGTAAGCAAAAAAAAAAAGCTATCACTCTTTCTTTTAATCATACTAGATTATATATCTCAAAAGAAAAGGAGTTGAGAAGGATTCTATTTGAGATTTACAAGAGAGAGAAACCGAAAATAAATCCAACAGTATGAAAAACAAAAAAAGTCTTCTGAGGATGATTTTATTGATAAGTTATTAACACGCCCTGATAAATGCCTAAAAACCGAAACATTTAACGTTGGCAATAAGTTGATAGATTAATTATGAAGTCTACGACGATAGGACAAATTAGAAGTTAATTCGATCAACTAGAAAACGAAAATACGTAACAAACAAGCAAGAAAATATCACCCTCGTTTCTTTTAGCCATATCAGGATATATATTTATATATAAAAACTTTGATATTTGTTCAAATAACCTAAACAATAAAAATATTTTTCTATTTTAATATTTTGTTAATACGATTACTATTATTTATCATTTATAATAAGCAACTTTTAGAGCCTTCTTTATTGTTATTTTGTGGATATCACAACGATGAGACAATTGGGAAGTTAAAAATAAAAATACTCGATAAACTAGAAAGATGCGTTTAATCTTCATTTAACACTTTGCCGAAAAATGCTCCGTAGACATCACCCTTTTTTTCATTCAGTCATACCAGGTAATTTTTAGACCTTGTATACATAACTAATTTACAAATGAAACTTGGATGAATCGACTTATGAAAAGTGTTTTTGGCTTTTTCTATCCTTGAATGACGAAATGACTATTTTTATAAACAAATTTAACAATTGACAATTATTGTAAGCACGCAACCCAATATTTTCATTCTTTCTTTTCCGTTTTTGACGGGTTTTAAATGACGAAAAGAAAGAAAAATTGACGATGATTTAATAATACATTTTAACTAACCATTTTCCTAGAATCTACTAGAAGTCTACAGAATAATAAAATGAATTGAATATAAATGGGGGGGGGAAATAACAAAAATTAAAGACTACTTTTTTTTCGTTCTTTTCTCGCTTTGCCTTTTTTTTTTTTTTTTTTATAAACAAAAACATTGAATTACGCAACAAATGATTTTGACAAATGAGAAAGAGAAGAAAAAAACGAGCAAATTGTAGAATTAGACGATGAAAAACGTCTTCGAAGTATATTTTAAAAGAAGTTTACGCTGAAATAATAATAATAAAAGAAGAAAGCCTTAAAAAAGATTTTTTTTTTTAAGGAAAGAGCGATATTTACCTGTGCGATTGAACAGCGATATTTACTGAGTGCAGCGACACAAAGTGGCGAATGAAAACAAAAGTTCAAGGGAGATAACTGCCACCTACTAATTTTTTTTTTTATTTATAACGAGATTTTCTAATCATTATCATCATGAAATATTATTGGGTCTTATTAAATTATCGACACTTGGAAAATTTTATTTTTTCCATTCAACTAATGTCAAAAAAAAAAAAAGAAATGATAAAAATAACAAATTTAGTTAAACAGGCTAATAATAACCCTATTTTAAAATCGGCATTAGCACTCGTCAATTATAAGTTAATGCTATTTTATTTTAATACTGAAGTTACCTATGTGAAATTAAGGTTAAGTTTAATAAAAAAAAAAATTAAGTTAGGGAGTGGGAAGAACGCGGGTAGTTCTAATCACTGCCCGACAAGATCCGATAGCGCCCGACAATGCCCGATAACGCCCGACAATGCTCGATAGCCAATCGGAACCCGTATATTAACAAAACAAAGCTTTGTAAACAATGCGTCCGTAATAATTTATAGGAAATTTAAGTATATTATTTAATTAATTCGGTTTTTCAACTCTGCAGGCATCCATTTAGTTTTCTTCTCGACATTCTTATCCATATTTACACCCTTGCTTTCGGTAAATTATTTTTATTTATTCATTTATTTAAATTTATGAAGACTTTTGAGTTACTCCACGATGACATCTCCTCTTAACTATCCTTGTGCTAAATGTCATTTAGAATGTATAGTTGATTATGTGTGTTGTGACTTTTGTAGGAATCGATATCATTTGACATGTCTTCGAGCAGATCTCGAACAAAAAGTCATCGAAAATAATAATAACGTTTTATTTTCCTGTCCAGATTGCTTCAGCTTCGACGGGGCCCTTCATCGTTTAAATATTGCTTTGGGTCAAGACTGGGAGTTACTTACTCGCACTGCTGAAATGGAAAAAATTTGTATTTCTTTTCTTATGGAACCCGAGATGAAAAGTATCACAAGTTCAAATATCAATTCCTCTGTTGATGAATTTTCAAATGATCTGCTTCAAAGTTACGGGGAGTCAGAATTTATTGCTTTCAATTCGTCCAAAGATGGTAGCTGTCTTTTCAATGCATTGTCTCTTACCCTCTATGGTTCTGAGATCCATTCCAAAGAGTTACGTGTCAAAGCACTGATTGAACTCGTCTTGAATGAACCTGGAATCCAATCACGATTACCAGACGATGCATGGAAGGTTACAAGAAATTATCAGGAAACGGTCTTGGAGTGTGCCTCTAATTCTGGCTTTTCTGATGCCTTTACAATAATGGCTCTATCATCAGCTTTAAGAATTGGCATCTACTCCATCTATCCACCAGTAAACGGACTCACAGATAAGGCATTCATCATCTTTAATGGATTGTTCTCTTTGGTCGCTGAACCAAAAGTTACTGTTCATATTATGTGGACTCATACACACAGCAAAAAAAGGTATTGGACTCCGAATCATTTTGTACCCCTGGTTTTAAATGACTCCAAATCTTCCATGCAGGTTATACAATGTAATTCATCTTTCACTTTTTTCACTTTGAATGAACCAGATAAAACAACTCTTGTTCAAAGTAATAACAATGTGTCATTACCATCTATATATGAGCCTCACGCAAAGTTATACAAGTTTGACCCTGCAGTTCAAATACCAGAAGATATCAAGATGCATGATAACTTCGATTCTTTGAATTCATTCTCAAGCAATGAATCACATCAATTCCAAGTTTCGTTTACAGAGCCTAATCAAACTGAAATCAAGCTTCCTTCAAAAGTTGAAAATTCAGTAGATGATCAGCAGATGCTGCTGCTAAATGTTCCTGAACCAAGTAGCCATTATTTTCAAATGACAAATTCAAACCTTGGAGAAAGTGAAAATAGTTTTTCGTTTTGCAATACTGGACGTTTTTCAAAACTGTCACATATTTTGCCTTTGCTCTTGCACTCACAACATGGATTAAAATCTATTCCATCTGGGCCCAAAAATAATTTATCATTCATTATAGAAAATCATGATAACTTAGCCAGAATCAAAAGAGGTGAAAAATGCAGGTTCTTTGATGACTGCGGACAATGGTCTAATGGTAGCAACAAAAAATATATCTATGCAGAAATAAATTCCATATTCAGGAATGTTGAAAAAAAAGATGGAAAATATATTTTAAAAAGTAATGAAATCTTAAGCCCACAACCAGAAAACATTATTGTACTGAATTGTTATTATGCAACTCTGAAAAGAGAAGAAAATATTAAAAGAAAGATTATCAGAATTGAAAATGTTCTGGGTAATTTAGTCCAAGCCAATGAAGCAATCATGGTAAGTGAATATATAGGGATTTTTCCATCCAATTTTACATCTAATAAAAACAGTTTGAAATTTGATTCCGAATATGTAAGGCCAGAGCAGCTCCAGGTTTCATTTGGAGAAACTAATATTAACAAATCTCAAAACAAACTTCCTTCAGCAATTGAAGATTCAGTAGATAATCAGCAGATGCTTCCGCTAAATGTTTCTGGGTCGAATATCCAAGATTTTCAAATGACAAATTCAAACCTCAAAGAAATTAAGATTGAAAACAGTTTTTCATTTTGCAACAATGGACACTTTTCTGAATTATCACATATTTTACCTTTACTCTTGCACTCACAACATGGGTTAAAAGCTATTCCATTTGGACCCAAAAATAACTTATCATTCATTGTTGAAAGCCCCGAAAACATTGCCAGAATCAAAAGGGGCGAAAAATGCAGATTCTTTGATGACTGTGGACAGTGGTCTCATGGTAGCAACAAAAAATATATCTACGCTGAAATTGACAACATCTTTAAAAATGTTGAGAAAAAAGATGGAAAATATTTCTTACGACGCAAGGAATTTTTAAACCCTCAACCAGAAAACGTTATCACATTAAATTGCTATTATGCAACTTTGAAAAGGGAAGAAGGTTTCAAGAAGAAAATAATTAGAGTTGAAAGCATTAAGGGTAATTTGATTCAAGTTAACGAAGTAATCATGGTGACTGAATATATAGGGATTTTTCCATCCCATGTTGCACCTCATGGAAATAGTTTAAAGTTTAATTCCGAATATACTAGAACAGACCCACAGTTAATTGACCAAATGCGTGAAAAAGTAAAGAATGTAAATTGCAAAACAGTATATCTTGAAGAAGTTGCTAAAGATTCCATATATAAACCTCGCAACCTAAAACAAGTCCATAATATCAAACAAAGTTATCGTCAAAAAGAACAGAAATTAGGAAATTCAAATTTAACAGACGTCTTCAAGAAATAGTAACTTAAATTTATACATGTATTTTCTTAAAAAATGGAATATTGATTTTTCAAATTCAAATTTAACAGACACCTTCGAGAGATAATATCTTAAATTAATACATGTATTTTCTTAGAAAATAGAATATTGACTTTTAAAGTTCAAATTTAAAGGACATCTTCAAGAAATAATATTTTAAATTAATACATACATTTTCTTTGAAAATGGAATATAGACTTTTAAGAAACGCTTCCTGTCTTTTATTGTACAGGGTGTCTCAAAATAGATGCAACCCATTAATATGATAGTGATTTATTACTGAGACAAGTGCAATGGTGGTTATTTGGAACACATCCTATAAAAAATGCCTTCTTTGAGCTAGAGAAATCAAATCAATGTTTTTTTAATTGTTATTATATCAGCTTTCAGGACATGCAATCTTTTTTTAAGTTTCTTGACTCAGTAATGAATCATTACCATATTAATGGGTTGTATCTATTTTGAGACAGTTTTGAATGATTTTTTGTCTCTAAATAAGTAGTGACACAAAATATTTTTTCCTCTCTTGTCCAAGGCATTTCAATTGAGGATTAATAGTTGTTATAGTATACTATTTTCAAATCTGAAACAAAAAAAAACACAACATTATTATTAGTATAGCTATTAACAGTAACATGGGTACCATGTATTTTGAGACACCCTATAAAAGAAAAAAATATAGCCCCAGGAACAAGATTTTAATGTGGAAAGTCACAATAAGACCTTTGAATCCAATAAAAGATCATAGATCAAAACTATGATAATTGTTTAGTTTTAATTTTTGGATATGGGAATAGTTTATCATTGATAGTTTATCATTGATAGATTCGATAAAATTTTCAGAAAGGGGATAACTAATTATAAACTGGTGCCCGTGGTGTAATGGTTATCGTCGCAGGATATGGACACGGCGACACGAGTTCAAATCCTGGACGAGACTGATTGCATTTCACATAGCACTAAGACCCTTGGGAAAGGTATGAATCCAATTATTCTCCCTCCAGCTATGGGCAAATAGTAGGACAGACTGGGTTCTTCAGCCTTGGTGAGGCAACTAGTCTAGGAGAAGGAAAACTCTGAATTCAAACCTATTAAACTCCACTTAAAAATTGACTTTGTGTCATATCCTGCCCGAGCGGAGGGGTTGGTAAATAGGACTAATTATAAACCGGTTGAATAGTAAATTTCATTTAAAATTAAGTCAATAAACAGTGGCAAGAAAGTAGAATTAGTATTAGCAATTCAAAGTAAAGGGGTAAGTTTAGGGATGAAAGAAAAATGGACAAACATACCAGAAAAATACAGCAGTGAGCAAAGATCTAAGAAACTGGTACAACTCGGATTTGTCATTGAATGGGCGAGGGATGGAAAAAGAACTCTTCCTATTGGCTAGAGTTAACAATAAAAAGTACAAATTCTGCCAAAAGAAAAAAAAGAAAAAAAGACAACATAAGTAGCACAAAATTAAGGAGCCCACTTGTTACTCCCGGACCCAAATCGGGGTTATTGCCGGAGCCGATATGATGTTTAATAACCCAAAATCAGCAATGAAGGCAGGACATCACTGAAGAGCTCCTTTAAGCACCTAAAAATGTATTTATGGGATTGTATTGGATATAATATCTAATTGAAACTGTATTTGTTGAATCATATCTTGGTGGATCTACCCAAGAGAAGATCAATATTTTATTCTTGATATGTAAATGCATTAAGATTCCATTTTTGTTCTTTTTTATGGTGAGTAGAACTATTTTATTCTTATCATCATTATTAAGTCATGCTAACAGCACGGATTCCCTTGACTCTCTCTTGTGATCTATCCCTATCAGTCATCACTCTTTCGGTGTCATTTAGTGTCTGTACAGAATTGATGAATGTAAGTTTTTGCTGGTCACTCAACTCTGGTATGTCCAGGCATAGGAGTCCATTGGAGGACATTGCTTTTGACTTCATTCTTATTTCTTGAGCAGTACCTAGCATATCTACCTTATCTGACTTGGAGGGTTTATGAGAAGGGAGGTAAGTGGACATACAACTGCAGTTTTGTAGGGTACTGTTTCCAGGATTTGTTTGTTATCTCTCATTTGAACGTTTTGATACAAAGAAGGATTTGGAAATTATACATGAGAAATCATAAATTTTTTAAAAGTATTTTTCTATGCAAAATAACAATAAATTTATCCGTCCTATTATTTATTTATTTATCTATATTTTTTTGCAGCAATAAACACAAGTGCCACATCAAGCTATGTTTTTTTTTTTTTACGATGACTTATAAGACACATTCAACGAAAAAATCATTGCGGTTGTTTGTCAGAGATTAAAAATTGGAATTTTAAACTCTGATTAATAAATAAAAAAAAAAAAACATTGTAAAATTTCTGAATATAAAAAAAACAAATCCATCAGTAAAATTGAATGACACATTTTAAAGCAAAATCCTATTTTTTTAATTGGTCAGGATAGCAACAGGATATTTTGTTGCACAACTGCAACAATCCTTCTTTTGTTAATAACCTGATATGACCTGGGCAGCTTGGTTTGGTTTGGTTTGGTTTATTTGTTTAATGGCATATCAACATTTGTGTGTTATTTAATGCCAAAGCCGTCCTTGTTGAAGAACAGTAGTGGTACCATTTAACCCATAGCTGGGAGGATAATTCCTTTCCCAAGGGTATTAGTCTGGTTGGTTGGTTGGATGGTTTCTTGGGTTTTATGGCATATCAACCTTTGTAGGTTATTTAACGCCAAATCCATTTTTATGTAAATAATCTGTTCTTTTTAAAACAATTCAGTTTACCATAAGTACACAGTTTAATGGTCAAAAGCATTTCTATTTCAAACTATTCAAGCAGTTATATGTAACAATTCAGTTAAGTGTAAATACAGTTTTAATGTCGAAAAACAGTTCTATTTCAAATAATTCAGTTAAGCTTAAGCACGCAGTTTAAATGTAAGTACGGTTTAATTGTCAAAAACATTTTTATTTCAAGCTATTAAGTATATTCAAACAATTCAGTTGAGCATTAGTATGCTGTTAGTTCTATTTAACCCATAGATAGGGCCCTATCAGGTACTACCACTCCGGGCCAGAGTGGACCTGGGAGCAATGGCAATAAAGGGATACTCCGCATTCCCCAAAGCTCCAGCACTGCTGGAACCTCACCATCAGATTGTTTAGTGTCATATCCAGGACACTCATTGAGGGGGGGGTCTTACCCCTCCGCAGAGAAGCAGTCGGTGTATTCTACAGCCCCAGCCGACTGGGCAAATTAGTTACTTGAAACCATATGTCTGTGTGTAAACAAATGACTATTATTAGATAGAAATTATTACTTGAAACTATATAGTTAGTGGCATTAGATAGGAATACTTGAAACTATACAACTGTATGTAAATTATTTGTATTAGATGGGAATACTTTATATATAATTGTAAATTATTTGAATTAGGAATAGTTACTTGAAGCAATAATTGCTTACTATAGATTAATATTTATTACCTGTGACCATATAACTGTGTGCAAACAACTGACTGGAAAATGGAAATAATTACTTGAAACCATATAATTTTTAGTATTAGATAGGAATACTTGAAACCATACAACTGTGTATAAATTAATTTGTATTAGAAGGGAATACTGGATTGCTCCGCTTTACCTTATAATGCTGTTAATCAAGGAGGCATCAAGTACCATTTTTAAGTCTTTGGTATGACTTGACCTGGGATTGAACCCGGGTTTCCTGAGCCATTGGCAAACACTCTAACCATTATGCCAATGTCCGGTAAATAAATACTCAAACTTGTTAAACTCTACTTAAAAATTGACCTTGTGTCACATCCTGCTTATGCAGAAGGGAGGGGGTGGGTAAATACATAATAGCAATTAGATTTCCTTTAAATTGAAACAGTTAAACCTAGTAGCCATGGCCATATCCTATATAAACAAATTGCCCTTGAACAGAGAGAAGGATTGGCTTGAGAGGTAACTCTTTCATTTAAACATATATGGTAGCATTAAATTTCTGTGTGAACAACAAGGATTTTTGTTATAAATAAAAAGAAAAATAATTCTTTATAACAGGAAGAAGAAAATAACTTAGCTGTAAAGGAGCTCCCAACAGAAAAAGATTTTGTGATAAGTTTTTAAATAAACAAACAAGAGTAGTTGGCTGGTTAATAGATTTGACATATTAAATGTCAATATAGACAATAAAACTTGTAAACTTACAAATATTGGGTCAATGTCCTGAGTCAATATCCAGTTTTCAGTATCTACAAAGTCACTAGATAGATGCTTCTTGTAGACAAAACTTCAAATTCAAATGGCCAAAACTGGTTTGGCATTTTATAGTAATTGGAAGATTTATTTTTCCCTAAATAGAACATCAAATTGCTATATATTTCTCATAGAAAGTTGTATATTACTTATACCAAGAATATAATCCAACAATGTCACCCTTTGTGGGGTTATTTAATGCTGAAATCAGTTTTTTTCAAGCAATTATATGGTAAGGATTCTCTTGTGGAATGATTTTTTATTAAAAGCCATTGAATTATTATCATAAGAGTTGTAAAGTACGGAACTCTTCATTTCTGGGAGGCTGCAAAAAGAACATTGGTTAAATAAGTTTAGTTTAGTAAGGCCTGAAAACCCTGTTCTTCTTTTTGATGCTGAAAATGAAACTTTTAGCACAAGTACAGTTGTACTATGCTTTATTTTATTTTATTATAACAAAAGGCCAGATAAGATTACCATTTTAAGTAAAATGGCAATTAATGTTGATGAGTCTTGTTGCCTTTGTTATATTAAGAGAAAGAAGAAAAACAAATGAGATGACGAGAATACTGATAAGTTTTAAAAGGGAAGCTTTAATAGCAGCTTGAGACAAAATTTTCCTTGTGCTGTGAGTAACAATGGAAGAACGACAGTCATAAATAGTTGAGCAAGAATTTAGCATTCAGCCAGGAATTTGAGATCCAGTTGATTAAGAAGAAAGAAATAATTGATAAAGAATGGTCTCCTTAAAGGAAACAGTGGCCCAATGTTAAATGTGCTCTCTCGTGTTAAAATGTCCATCTGTCTGCTGCTGGAATCAGACTGGATAAGAGAGAATGAAAGAATGTTACATCGCCTTTTATATTACCCGGGAAAGTCACTCGGGCAGAATGGCATAAATCATTCTCATTGGACGAAATATACAAATTGAACTTCAACAGCCAAATAATTCCTGTGCCAGACAATAAGTTTGAAAATATAAACTGCCACATGATTTAATGGTGGTCTGACGTGCAATTGAAAATTAGTCCTTTCTGCTACATTAATTTCATATTTTATTATCTATTTTTCCTTTGAGTATTTTGTTTATTTATTAATCCTCTCAATGTTTTTTAGTAACTTTTCTTATGTAATCATAATTATTTGTAAAGCATTATAATTTTAAGTAGCTATTCTTAGTACAAGTAATTTGCAATAATTGAATATCGTCAACCAATTATTCCTATTATTAATAATTTACTAACCTTTTTATGGTTTTAAGTAATTATTCCTTTCTAATAGTTAAAAATCATTTTAAATAGATAAACACTTCATACTTAGTTACAATATAAATGTTTTAAGAGCTAATTCATTGATGTAATTCTCAAATAGATCTATTTGTCCTATCTATAGATTCCTAGAAGGTACTAACTCTCCTATTCAAAGTTGACCTAGGAGTAATGGCAACAAAAGTGCTGACCCAACACTTCCCTGAACTCACCTCTTGATATGTTTAAGGACATCAAGAGAGAGTTGTGTTGTTCAATAAAACAGTGTCATTTTAATGTTTATTATTGATTGTATCATGTATGTGGAAATAATGCTAAGACTTCAATTGAGGCAAAGGTATTCAAATCATTTAAAGTCTGGGTTAGATGGACTTGATATTTTTCAATTCAATTCAATTACATTCAAACGAAGACTTATACACGGCAGAGTAACTTATAAAGTGGTGATGCTCGGAGGTCTAGACAACTGTTTAAATGAGTCAATGTCAGTTCTCAATAGATTTTGATCAACAGCATTGGGCAAAACCTTTATTACTCACCAAACATAGTCCTATGGAAGTTTTTCTTTTTGCATAAACTGAAAATTCATCAAAAGGATAAGATTTGAGGACGTGGGGGACACTAAAAAAAATATGGCATCACAGATTTATGCCATATCAAAAGAAGATTTTCAAAGATGCATAAACAAATAGAAAATTCACAGGAATAATTCACAAAGAAAAGTAATATTTCATTCATTTTTTATTTCTGCCTTGATGAATACAATTTCAATCTCCATGGGTTTTTTTTACAACACCTCATATCTAGAAGAAAAACTGTTTCATTTATTTTTCATTTCTGTCTCACTAAATATAGTTTCAATTTCCATACTTGTTTTACTTTACCTCATATCTTGAAGAACCATAATGTTTCATTCATTTCTCATTTCTGTCTCAGTAAATTCATCTTCAGAATTAATTTTTATTTATTGCGGACTTTTTTTCCTCATCTTGGTAGTTTTTGTGTTGTTTCTTCTTTCACTACGTTTCGGCCAAATTTCACCTCTGGCCTTCTTCAGGTGATTTACCGCGACCTCCGATAGGAATGCTGAGTCTTGTAACTGTATCCCCAGTAATTACTGCCTTCCATAGTTGTTGTCTATCGCACCACGTGGCGCAGCGGATAGAGGCGTTGAGTCTCTACGGTTCCAGGTGAGCATTGTCAGAAGATAGCGGTTTCAAATCCTACCCAAGCTGGCCAAAGCTTTACTTGGTCAAAAACGTGGTGCAATAGACAACAACTATGGAAGACAGTAATTACTGGGGATACGGTTACAAGACTCAGCATTCCTATCCGAGGTCGCGGTAAATCACCTGAAGAAGGCCAGAGGGGAAATTTGGCCGAAACGTGGTGAAAGAAGAAACAACACAAAAACTACCAAGATGAGGAAAAAAAGTCTGCAATAAATAAAAATTAATTCTCAGATCAAGAAACCTCATCTCAAAATGATTCCAATTAAAGACAAGTACAAATTCATCTTCAGTGTCAATATTTTTTAACACACCTTATATCTAAAAGAAAAATAGGGTTTCATTCATTTTCAGTTCTATCTTAGTAAATATACCCCCAGTCTCTATATCTTTTGAAAACACCCCATATTTTCGGGGGAAATTAACGTTTCATTCAGTTTGCATTTCTGTCTTGGTAAACACAACTTCAGTCTCAATACTTTTTGAATACACCTCATGACTAGAAAAATAATAAAGTTTCGTCCAATTTTCATTTCTGTCTTTGTAAATACAACTTCAATCTAAATACTTTTTAAAAACAACTTATAACTAACAGAAGAATAAAGTTTCATTCCTTTTTAATTTCTATCTTGGCAAATACAGCTTTAGTTTCAATAATTTTTTAACAAACTTCATGTCTAAAATAAGAAAGAAAGTTTCATTCATTTTTTTGTTTCTATCTTTATAACTACAGCTTCAGTCTGCATATTTTTTTAAACACACCTTGAATTTAAAAGAAAAACAACGTTTCACGCATTTTTATTTCTATCTCAGTAAATATACCCTCAGTCTCTATACGTTTTGAAAACTCCACATATTTTGGAGAAATTTCATATTTTATTCATTTCTCATTTATATCTTGGTAAACACAGCATCAGTCTTGATATGTTTTGACCAAATCTCATATCTAGAAGAAAACTAACACTTCATTTATTTTTCATTTCTGTCTTGCTAAATACATTGCCCTGTCAGCTGGGGCTGTAAAATACACTGACTGCACCTCTGCAGAGGGGTAAGACCCCCACAATGAGTGTCCTGGATATAACACTAAACAATCTGATGGTGAGGTTCCAGTAATGCTGGGGCTTTGGGGAATATGGAGCTCCCCTTCATTGCCATTGCTCCCAGGTCCACTCTGGCTCAATATAGTAGCCCCTGATAGAGCCCTATCTATGGGTTAAATAGAACTAATGGCATACTTATGCTAAACTGAACTGTTTGACTAAACTGAATAGCTTGAAATAGAAATGTTTTTGACAATTAAACCATACTTACATTTAAACTGTGTGTTTATGCTAAACTGAAACCATAATTACATTTAAACTGTGTGCTTATGCTAAACTGAATTATTTGAAATAGAACTGTTTTTGACATTGAAACTGTATTTACACTAAACTGAATTGTTTAACATAAAACTGTTTTGACATTTAACTGTGTGTAAACAAAATCTGTACTTATACTAAACTGAATTAGCTGAATTAGAACTGCTTGACTAAACTAAATAGCTTGAAATAAAAATGTTTTTGACAATTAAACTGTGTACTCATGCAAAACTGAATTGTTTGAAATAGAACTGATTATTTACATAAAAATGGATTTAGTGTTAAATAACCTACAAAGGTTGATATGCCATAAAAAACCCAACCAACCAAACCAAACCAAACCTTGCTAAATACATCTTCAATCTCAATACTTTTTAAACGTACCTCATAACTAAAAGAAAATTAATACTTCATTCATTTTTCATTTTTGTCTTGCCAAACACATCTTCAGTCTCAATACTTTTTGAACACACCTCATAACTAAAAGAAAATTAACACTTCATTCAGTTTTCATTTCTGTTTTTGTAAATACAGTTTTTGTCTCAATACTTTTTGAACACACCTTGTATCTGAAAGAAAAATAAAATTTCATTCATTTTCCTTTTCTATCTTAGTAAATGCAGCTTCAGTCTCAGTACTTTTTGAAAACACCTCATATTTTGAAGAAAATTAACATTTTATTCATTGTTCATTTCTGTCTTGGTAAATATAGCATCAGTCTTGATATGTTTTGATCACACCTAATATTGAGAAAAAAATTAACTCTTCATTCATTTTTCATTTCTGTCTTGGTAAATACAGTTTCAGTTTCTTCATTTTTGACATACTTTGTATCTAAAAGAGAAATAAAGTTTTATTCATTTTTTATTTCTGTATTGGTAAATACAGCTTCAGTGTCTATTTTTTTTTCAATGCACCTTTTATCTAAAAGAAGAAGAACAATGTTTCATTCATTTTTCATTTTTATCTTGGTAAATACAGCTTGCTTCAGTCTCTATACTTTTTGAACACACCTTGAATATGAAAAAAAAAACGAATGTTATGAGATGTCTTGAGAAAAAAAAAAGATTATTTGATAATATAAATAAAAAAATAGATTTAAAAATGAAAGAAAATAATAAAAAAAGAAAATTAAAATATATTGTTTGAAATTTTAATTTAATATTGAATTAATTTATTTGAGAGTGAATTAAAATTAAATTTGGCTACAAGTAAAATGTTTGAGAAATCTTGATCTGTAGGGACATTTCAAATATTGGTGTATAAGTCAGGAGTGGATATTAGATTTGTGAAATTTACATGGCTGATAAAGAGAATATAGAGGTATGATACTAGAAAATCATAAACTTTTACCAAATTTAGTTGACTTAAAAAAGTTAAAAAATCTTTTTAACTTTAAAAAATGATAAAAGATCATACAAAAAAGAAAAAATAAACAAAAATGAAGAAACAGTTTCTCACTATAAGAGACAAAAATGTAAAAGTCTCCAGAATTAACTGGATACTCTTTCCTTTTTACATTCCATGATTTTTCATAGAATTTTAATTTCATGTTTAAAAGCTATGTTAAAAAAGTATTGAAGTGATAATTTTCTAGATATGAGGTGTGGTTAAAACATATCAAGATTGAAGCTGAGTTTACCGAGACAGAAATGAATAATGAATAAAATGTTAATTTTTTTCAAAATCTGAGGTATGTTAAAAATGTATAGAGACTTGTCGGATATCTACTAAGATAGAAATAAAAATGAAGGAAACTTATTTTTCTTTTACAGGCAAAATATTGAGACTGAAGCTGTATTTACCAAATGAGAAATGAAAATAAAGGAAATTTTATTTTTCCTTTAGATAGAAGTTATGTTTACAAAATATTAAGACTGAAGCTGTATTTACTAAGCAGGAAATAAAAACAAATGAAACTTTATTTTTCTTTTAGTTATATTTTAGAATTCAGTATTTTTAAAAATAACCTTTTAGATATAATTGTTTTAAATGTTTTTGTAGTAGTAATGCCACGAACAATCTTACCTCGAAGAAACAGAAAGTGTGCTCTCTCTGCTACCAACACGCAGAAACCAGAAGAAGAAAAGGACACAAGAGGTGTGACTTATTTCATGGAGGAGAATGTGATAAGCCCACATGAAGTGGCGAGATTTAATGAGCATATAAGAAACTAAGTTTGAGGTGGAAAAAGCAGAGCAGTATTTTGCTTGTCTTATTGGTGAACATCCATCAGTTTATTTTGCGTGTTAAATAATTTGACTACCCCCCAATAGGTTGATTCCACTTTGACTAGACTTCTAAAACCACAAACAGTTTTCTTGTGTGGAAATTTGATTATATGTATCATTAAAAACACCAAAAAAATCCAGAACTCCTGGGTCAGAGTCAGGTCATTTATTCATCTAAATGACCCCATACATTTTGAACGGGTCATATGTGAATGCCATCATTCGTGGTGCTTGGTGGATGATATTTGTTAACTTTCTACATGGTCCAATGATTTTTATTCTCCTGTTATAAAGGCATTTAAAAATGCAAAATTGCTTCACCTCCCCTGGACCTCAGTGCTTTTATCACCTCTACCAAAATCTTTTTTAATCCCACTTAAAAGGAATTATGTCCCAATAAGAAATTTTTAGTAAAGCCTTCTACCCTACAAAATAGAATTGTGTAACTACAGCAGAAAATTGTTAATGAGGCCCTCTATCCTGCAAAAAAGGAAATATATATCTCAATTAGAAAATAGTTTGTTGGACCCTCTATCCTTGAAAAAAAAAATACATGTCCCAGTTAGAAAATTGTTAGTGGAGCCCTCTCCCTACAAAATAGAAGTGAGTGTGAGGCTACATTAGAAAATTGTCAGTGAGGTCCTTTACCTTACACAAAAAGAAATAATGTCCCAATAAGAAAATTGTTAGTGGGACTTTCTATACTCCTCCCCCTCAAAAAAAAGAAATACATATCCCAATTAGAACATTGTGGACCATCTATCCTACAAAAAAGGAAATACATGTCCCAATTAGAAAATTGTTAGTGGAACTTTCTACTCAACAAAAAACCAAGGGTGAAGCTCAATTAAAATAATGTTATTGAGGTCCTCTACCCTACAATAAAAAAATACATGTGCCAATAAAAAAATTGTTTGTGAGACCTGTAGGAAACGAATAAATAAATTAAAAAAATTTAAATTAAATTAAAAAAAAGAAAAAGAAAAAGAAAACTATAAAATTTGCAGAAACTCCCAGAGGTCCATAACAGGAAAAGGGGATGACGCATGCGTTGAAGAAAAAAGGCATTCCTCTTTCAGACAGGGACCAGCATTTTGATAACATCGTTGCTTTCTGGTGTCTGGGCACCACACATACGTCTTTGGACGTAGTGTTGGTTAGCCCCTTTCACCCAGTAGCAGCTCTCTCTCGGTCAGCATTATGCTGAAATATAAAAGACCTACAAATGAACTACAAACTAACCCTTACCGGACTTTGACAAACTTCCAAAAGAAAACTAACCCTTATGGAAATCTGAAATACCAAATGCGGACACATACATACATGAAAACGATTAACGTATTTTAGACACCTTAAATGGGAGATTCACCCTTTCAATGTATTCAGGAAAAATTCCCTCATACATGGAATGCTTGTTGAACCCAGTAAATAAAGGAAAGTATAAAAGAAACGTCTTTGTCTCTTATCTGTTGCTGTCTTTTCTTTTGTATAATTCTTTTGGGACTTTCTTGGGCAAGGCATTACACTGACCAGTCAAAGTGGGGATAAAATAAAATAACCAAAATATGGAGTCAGATATTCAAACGGCAACACAGTCTTGCCCTTTGCCTGTGACCTTCAGCCTCATACCCCGCAGACCCTCTATCCTACAAAAAATATTTAGAAAATTGATTATAGAACCCTCTACTCGACAAAAAAAGTGTGGGGCCCAACGAGAAAATTATCAGTGAGGCCTACTACAGCCTCACTAACAATTTTCTACAAGAAAGAAATAATTTCCCAATTAGAAAGTTGTTGGTGAAGCTCTAAATCCAAATAAAAAGGAAGTTGGGGGGGCGGGTCAATTAGAAAACTTTTTGTATTGACTCTCTACCGTACAAAAAAAGAAGTGCAGGGCCCAATTAGAAAATTGTTAGCAAGGCACTCTATCCTACAAGAAAAAAATACATGTCCCAATTAGAAAATAGTCAGTGGAGCCTTCTACTTTAGGAAAAAGAAAGTGTTGGACTGAATTAGAAAATTTTTGGTGAGGCCTATCCGACAAAAAAGGAAATAAATATACTAATTCAAAAATTGTTACTGCAGCCCTCAACTCTACAAAAATGGAAATACATGTCCCAATTAAAAAATTGTTTGTTGGATCCTCTATCCTACAAAAAGAAAATCCATTGGCCTATCAAAAAATTACTAGTGGAGCCCTTTATCCTACAAAAAAAGAAGTGTTGGGCTGAATTAGAGAATTGTTGTTGAGGCTCCTTAACCTACACAAAAAATGTCCCTATTAGAAAATTGTTTGTGGGACCTTTCATACTATAAAAAAGAAAATACATGTCCCAATTAGAAAATTGTTTGTGGGACCCTCCACTCTACAGAAAAAAGAAATTGCAATGCTCAATTAGAAAATGTAGGAACTTTTATCCTACAAAAAAGGAAATTCATGGCCTAATTAGAAAATCATTCCTGAGGCTCTCAATCCAACAAAAAAAGCAAGTATAGAGCCCAAGTGAAAAATTGTTTGTGTGGCCCTGTACCCAACAAAGAAGGAAGTGCATGGCCTGATTAGTTCTCAGTAAGGCCCTCTATCCAACAGAAAAGGTAGATCTACACAAAATTTTAAAAAATGTTGGTGGACCCTTCTATCCTAACAATAATGAAATACATTTCCCAATTAGAAAATTCTTTGGAGAGTCCTCTATGCTACAAGAAACGAAATGTGTGGCTCAATTAGGAAATTGTTTATGGGACCCTCTATCCTACAAAAAAGAAAATACATGTCCCAATTAGAAAATTGATGTGGGACCCTCTATCCTACAAAATAAGAAAATACATATCCCAATCAGAAAGTTTTAGTGGAGGCATCTACTCTGCAAAAAAGAAGTGTGGAGTTCAACTTAACACAAAAAAGGAAATATATATCCCAATTAGAAAATTGTTTGTGAGACTCTCTATCATACAAAAAAGAAAATCCATGGGTCAATTAGAAAATTATTAACGAGGTTCTCTATTCAACAAAAAACAAAGGAAGAGGTCCAACTAAAAAATTGTTTGTTGGGCCCTCTACCCTAGAAAAAAGAAAGTGCATAGCCCCAATTATACTCTACAAAAAAGAAAATACATGTCCCCATTAAGAAATTGTTTACAAGACCCTTTATCTTATAAAAAAAGAAATACATGTCCCAACTGAAAAATTGTTTATCAAACAAACTATCGCTCAAAAAAGGTAATGCATAACCCAATTAGAAAATTGTTTGTGGGACCCTCTATCCTACAAAAAAGAAAATACATATCCCAATGAGAAAATTGTCCATGGGATACTCTACCCAACAAAAATGGAAATACATATCCCAATTAAAAAAGTGTTTGTGTGACCCTCTACCCTAGAAAAAAGAAAGTGCACGACCCAATTAAAAGAATTTTTGTAAACCTTCTATCCTCTGAAAATGGAAATTCATGTCCTAATTAGAAAATTGTTTTAAGAATCATGCATCCTATCAAAAAGGATGTGTGGGGCTCAATTAGAAAATTTTTAGTGAAGCTCTGTACCCTACAAAAATGAAATACATGTACCAATTAAAAAATTTCAGTGGAGCCCTCTCCTCAACAAAAAAGGAAGTGTGGGGCTCAATTAGAAAAGTTTTGTTGGACATTTGACCTTTCAAAAAAAGAAATACATGACCCAAGTAGAAAATTGTTCGTGAGGCTCTCTATCTAACAAAAAAAGAAGTGCAGGACTCAGTAAGGAAATTTTTAATGGAGTCTTTTATCCTACTAAAACGAAGTGTGGGCTCAATTAGAAGATTGTTATGTTGGACCCCCTACCCAACAAAAAAGAAATACATAGGCCAATAAGACAATTGTTTGTTAGGTTCTCTATCTAACAAAAATAGGAGTGTGGGGTCAAATTTGAAAATTGTTAACAGGGTCTTTTATCCTACAAAAAAAGTGCAGGACCCAATCAGATAATTCTTAATGGGGCCCTCTGCGCTCTGAAATCACTTCAAAGTCAATGATTTTTGTGTTGTCATTTTCTTTAGATAGCATTGCCAAATTATTTAGTTTCTCTTATGAAATTGTTGTCCATAGGTATGTTTTAATCAGTTTTAGTTTTAAAAAACTGTCATCTGTGAACTGGGCCCAATTTGAACAAATCTGTCTAATTGGTTTAAAACTAGCCTTGAGTATATCCATGATATACTAACACTAAACACAACAGAACAAATTACAAGAAAAGCTCATTTATACATAGCAAGAACATTTAATATTCTATATACACAGAATCAGATACATCTCTATTGATCAAAGAACAAAGGGATAAAGATGTTCCGAACTGAGCCTTTATTGAACATGCAAAATATCTAAGGGAGATAATTGTTTATTGCATCCCTATAGTAAGAATCCCTCTGTTCTTCTCCGCTTTTCAGTTATAGTAGAGCAGACTTGGTTGTTTATTCTTGGTTAGGCAATCAGTCAAGAAGAATGAAAACCTGTTTAAGTCCGCTAAAAAACTGACCTTGTGCCACATCCAGCCGGTGGCTAATTATATTGCATCCACTCATGTGATATGTGAATTTTCAACACGTTTGCAATCAACAAAATATTGAAAATTAAGATTGATTATAAAAGAAGAGATTCAACTTTCTTTCAAGGGAGGCAATAAAAAAAACTTATTAAGTTTACAAGGGTTACGTTCCATGACTTGCATCACCAGCCAAAACTAAGAGAGGACAAGGCTGTTGACTGACTAAGATAAACCAATCTTTGCCCTTTTTAGATATCATGTGAGTGTCAAAAATATTTGTGGCCATTTCGATATACCAGCCTCTTTATTCGCCGTACGTTGTCAAGCTTCAACAAACTACAACAGCGAATTACTACAACTACTACAACGCCATAACGAAACATTTTAAAAGTACTATATTGACTGGAGATATGCGTTCTTAGCATAATGATTATAGTCGCGAGAAATGTAAACGGTGACCCATGTTAAAATCCTAGATGAAGCTGTTTGCACATCACTTCGTACTAATGCCCTATTCTCTCCTAGATATGAGTATATAGTAGAACAGTCTGGGTTCTTTAGTCGTTTGCGGGGTCGATAAATATGTTGATCCCCCATTTTTTTTTTTTTAGAAATAAGTGATGTGACACAAACTAGGTAGATGACAAAAGCAAGAGGGAAAATTTGAAATGCTAATTTTTATTTGGCGGTAAATACAAATAGGAGAATTTGGATAGAGTTCATATTGCGTCGAAAGTGTAGACTTGGCTGTCTAATAGATGATCTCGGATAAACCAAGATGATATTTGGTGTAGCTATGTGGCCAGGTATCTGGAGGCGGTTGGAGAGTTGGATGTGTCGGGTTGCAGAAGCAGACTACGACGTTAACTCCAATGAATTGATGAAATATCGACGCTTGTCCGAGCGGTGGCGTCTTGCTCGTGGACTTGTCAATTGAACCGAGGTTCATTGCATCTGGCTGGCTGCAATATTATTGTCCATGTGATGTTGATTAGAAATGTTGTGTTAGCAGAATGATTAGAGTGTTCGCCAACAGTCCGGGAGTCCAGGGTTCAATCCCAGATCGAGTCATACCAAAGACTCAAAAAATGGTACTTGATGCCTCCTTGCTTAACACTCAGCATTATAAGGTACTGATCAAGGGTAAGAAAAGCAATTCAAGGAAAGGAGTAGCGCCCTCTCCTACACCTCGGTGTGGTCACTATTGAAAAGGGGGCCTTCAGGTCGTTCTCGACTACTGTCAGTCAACTTACTTTCCTTAAAAGAGCAGTAACGAGAAGATACGGAGTCCTGAAAAGGACTGTAGACATATAATTCAAAAAGGAAAGCTAAAGTTAGTCCTAAAAAGGAACATTAATATGAAAAGACTGGACTGCGGTCTTTGCTGATTGGCAAGACCTCTGCGTCTGCTGCTGGTGGTCAGGAAGAGAAGTTTGGTTGTCTGTGCTTCGTACCTGTGAAAGGATCAAGTTTATCCTTTCGCCTAGGGTCTCGGGGTCGCACTTTATTTAACACGTCAAATACATGCTTGGACAGATAGCTCAAAGAAAAGGAGGGATTGGGAAAGGAGAGTGGTCGTCAGTGTTCTAAGCTACTCATTCTGGTTCAGTAGGAGCCCAAGCCAGTCTCATACACTGACCCAATCACACTTTACGATGATAAATTCAAGTATACTTATCATTCCATACTGCATACACCAAAATTACACAATTACTCCTTATGAACTCACTTAAAAACACTCTAAAAAGCATGAAAATGTTATGATTTGAAAAAGTTCTATATACAATCATGAAGTGGATATATGCAATGTGTTTTGAGAAGCGTGGAGGGGAAGATATTAAGAAGAAAAAAAGAAAAAATCCAACAAAAAGATGACTCGGTTTGTTTGCCCCTCTCCCGTCTCTCAGTTTAAATTGTGGAGAGCAAAGTGATTCCCGGGCTCGAAAGACCGAAAACTAATCGGACAATATCATGAGCGTTACACTCTATGGGTGTAAAAATAAACAGAGGACGGTATGATCGAGATAGAAATAAAACAGTGTGGCCTGGATAAAAAAAAATTGACGGGTTTATGAGAAGAGTTGAAAAAACTGTGGGGGGGGATCCTGGAACGAGACTACATACAGGGGTCTATGACACAAACATACTGCTAACTAGAGCATGGAAAAAAGGAAAAAACTAGCTTACCCAGAGTAGAGTCCCACAAAAGGACCCAGACCGTCGCAGCCATGAGCAAGAAGAGGAGGGAAAGATAATGTCAACGTTGTTCCTTTTCTGGTGATCAGGCTTGTTTTCACCCACTTTTCGTCGAATGTTATGCGATCCAAGCCTTTTCTATACCATCTAATCTTGACTCGAAGCTAATGCTTAAAGAAAAAGATCAGATCATAATGAGAAAAGTTTACACAGTCATACAATTTCATCTGTCGCTGTCAAATTGTCCAGATTACCAGTCGTGCTACGGCCAGGATCGCGAGAAACACCTATGTCACACCCATTTACGGAGAATCAAGATTGTCCTCGACGTAACCTCCCTCCAGCACTTACTGTTTGGGATCAATGCAAGCCGTCACCTCTCCGACATAGTCACAAAACGAGCGAACCCATTAGCAATGGTATCAGGCAATCTTGGTCGTTTCTTCCATTCTTCTGCTGCAGCTGGAGCAATCGTGCATTGTTGAATAGAGACAGGAAGATGCCTTTGACAGGCCGCGTAAGTTACGTGCATGGCAAAGCTGGATGTCCACCTGTTTCCTAAGGTAAACAAAACACGGCGGAAATACCACGTGAAATATGTGGGTAGTATGCCGGAAGTAAGTGTGACCACAAAGATGATGTGGGCGTCCAGAAAATTTTATAATGACTGAAGATTTTCGACCCGGTGAGAACGAGTTAGAACGCAAGAACCGACAGAAGAGTCGCTAGACGTCATGCTGCACGGGGCTCTGGCCTTGTACAAGACGGCCCAGGGTTGTGAGGTAGAGAAAGGTCTGGGCTGTATGAAACTCGCTAAAATGAGAAAGATAAGATGATTAAATGCCTTGAGATAATGCTTGACGCACGAAGCAGAGAAGCGCGAAGAAACATACTCGTGAGAGTAATAAAAGGTGAAGAAACAGACTCGCTATATTCGAAAGTGGGAATGATCCCAGAAGAAAGAAGAGGTGCCTTGCGAAGGCTCTTAAGTTGAAAAAAATTGTTCAGATGATTAAATGTTTTGCGTTGGCTCTGTACCAGTCTCGCAAAAGAAGAACGAAAAAGAAGCGGAGATGATTAAATGCTTTGTGTTGGCCCTGTACGAGTCTCGCGAAAGAAGGACGAAGAAGAAGCTGTTCACTAAAGATTCCGTATCGCCCTCTGCGTGTATATCTTAGCCGTTCCTTAACTCTCTCTTTCACTTCACTATTTCGTAATAAAAGAAAAAGTAAAGAAGCAGATTATATTTCTATGCATAAGTTGCGTTGTCTGTTTATTTCGGTATACAACAGCATGAAGGCACAGTCGGCGAGGGGCAACGCATTTCGATGGGGCCGCCAGGGGAATGAGAACTGAGAGTCATTGAAATAGTTCGTACCTGGCGCCCAACTTCATTAGGAACCAATCTCTCTTAAAGACAAGCCGAGCTGCTCTTCGAGCGGGCCCGAAAAGGTACTCTCCACTTATCCCCGATATAGTGCCTTTCGAGACAATAAAGGGTAACTGGACTGAGGAAGCTTACAAAGGCTTTTCTGCATTCACGAAAAACGGTGTTTCTTCCCTTGGTCTACTACGGCCCTTGGCCTCTAGGTTGGACATTAGGTTAAGGAAGACGCATTTAGTCCTATGTCCAAACGTCGCACCTTCCGTCAACGATCAAATGGAAACTTTTCGGCATCGAAGTGATTTTCCAAGCAAGTAATTTGCGAAGCTAGGCATCCCCATGTCCTCATTACAAGGACGCTGGCAGAAGACTCGTCTGCGAACCCTTGGACCCTAGTGAAAAGGGAGATCGCTCTATCATCAGCCGCCGGCTTGCAGGCAGAGGAATTTCAGCCAGCCAGTAAAGGATCAAGAGGAAGATGTATACGGCGCACACCTCCACCCTGTCCTTTAAAGAAAACCGCCTTCGAAGCCAAATAGTCACCTGCATATCTACATTGACCTGTATCTCCGACCAATTGCATTCCAATTGGAGGGCCCCAGAGGAAGGATTCCGCCTCTCCAGGCACCCAGCAAGATACCTTCGCTCTTTTTCGACATTGATCTTAGCTCATGCGAGGAACTGCTGTTCTGTAATTACGTCTGAGAAGCGGGAAACAAAGACTTACACTCTATCCTGGTAGGATCTCAAAGGGATAAATAAGGGCGAATTAAAAAGCCACGTTCACATCTCCCTCCCAGGGAGATCCAGACAAAATTTGTAGACCATATCGTGCTCAACCATCAGGTCGATCAGACTGCTGTCACCCCTCACCGATCCTCTTATGCCTCGCCCGATTCTATCTAACTTGGGGTCAAGGATCACATTCAAATCGCTCACTAGAACTATCCACCGCGGACCAGTGAGAAATGGCCCCAGCCGCCTAAAGAAAGATTTTCTCTCCACAAAGCAATTGGGTGCATAAACCACGACCACCTGGAACATGAAACTTTTCACGGCAACATCGGTAACAACTAACCGGCTCCCGTCACCTGCGAAGACAAGATTAACATCCGCTTTAAGACTGCATTCATCATGCAAACAAAGTAAGTCTCCTGCACCGCAGCTACATCAAGGTTCGAGAATTCACCAAGAAAACACGCAGCACTTCTTGGATCCTACACCCGCCTCCCACTTATACCACCAAGGTTTAGAGTCATCAATCACTAATCTCTCACTTAGTGTCCGCGGGGGTCTCGAAGTCCTTGAGGCAAAGGATGCCAACGGAGTGTCTAAGAGATCCGGTTCCGAGCTCATTTGTCACTCGTTTGTCTCTGGTAATGCCACCAATATCCAAGGGAAACGACAGTTTTAAAGCCCCATAGAATCAGGAGCCCTTCCCGAACAAAGCTGGTTCATTTCTTCAAAGAAGAATGCTCCAATTCTGCCAACTCGGTCCTAAAGATGTCTTGTAGTAGCCATACCTTAGAGGTGCTGTCCTCGGTCGAGCGGACAAATATAGACACCAGGGGTTCACATAAAAGTTCGGTGGGTTTTCCACGCTTTTGCCTCCCACTATTTAAAGGTCTCGAAGAGACTTCATTGCCCTTCTCGTTTGGTGGGAAAGATCCTGGTCCGTCTTTTTTTCCTTTTTATTCTCTTTGCTTTGCCTGCGAACAGAGAGAGAAAGAGAGAGAGGAAGTTGGTTGATTGCAGATTTTCTATTTGTCCATTCATTCAGTCTCTTCCTCCTCTCCCTTGGTCAGCAGACAAGCAACTGAATCTCTGTCTCTGTCTCAGTCTGTCTGTCTGTCTCTCTCTCTCTCTCTCTCTGAATATAACTGAACGAATCTAACTACTACAATCCTAACTCCATAATAGTGCTATTCTCTTTCTTCAAAGAATTAAGGTATTCTGGTATTGAATAGCCCGACAATTTCTTCTGCATCTGGGTGCACATAACACGGTGCACATGTTCAGATGAACCAATGCATATGTGTGTTGGTGCGCATACTTATATGGATATATTTAAATGTACTAATGCATATGCGTGTAGATGTGAACGTTTCTATATGAGTATATATGCATATAGGCACCGATTGTCAATAACATTCAAATCTTTCAAGAATTATTTCCTCATAAAACCCACTGTACTAGTGTAACACTATAAACTCTTCTATACCTTGGTGCACATGTTTAGGTGCACATGTCTAGATTCATGAATGCATATGTATGTAGATGTGAACGTTTCTATATGAGTATATATGCACAGATTGTCAACAACATTTCTAGGGTTATTTACTCCAACAACTCACAGTACTAATGTGACACTATATGGTCTTCTATACCTGGGTGCACATATTTAAGTGCACATATTTAGGTGCTATAATGCATATGCATATAAGTGCGAGTAGGTCATTATGAGTATGTATATAAACGTAGCATTTATATATCTATATGCATGTGGGAGTAAATGTATTTGGACAGGTGTGTATGAGCAGAGGTAGCGTATGTGTATGTACAGGGATATGGATATACAATTGTATCAGAAGGACAGCTAAAACAAGTTAGACAAGACAGGCGAATTTTAATCCAGGATGAAATAGAATTAGAAGGATTTCTCGATGGGGATGAAAGAGGTAGTTTTTTTGTGTCCGTAATAAACAGAAAAGTCTTCGGCGCTTAAACAGTCAGAGATTAGTAGACAAGGCATAATTTTTTTTTTTTCACTACATTAGTTTTAAGTTGTTCGCGTCGAGGAAACAGTTTTCTCTCTCAGAAGTTTGGAAGGAACATGGACATAGAAAGATCAGTAGTGAGAGAGGAGATTTGTAGCACAGAACTGCGGAAGTTCGAGTTTAATGTAGTAAGCAGCAGTGAATCTCCAGGAACGAAAAACGGATTTCTCAATAGGAGTGAAAGGGTTAGTTTTTAATGCCTGTGTAGCAGAAAGAACTTCGTATTTTTGTTTGGCGCGTAAATTAATTTGACCGTTATGGTCGATGCATATTTTCACCCAATGAGGATGACTTATCCTATTCATCCCGGACCATTTTTCCGGGCAGCACCAAATTGGGAAAGGCCCGCCAAACACTCTCTTCCATAGAACTTTTCGAAAAGGACAGACGTACTTACTGTCCGGTTTCTTAATTAGCAGCAGCATCACGATACCATGAGGAAAGCCATCTAATTTATGGACCTCTTGAGTCTATTCTCTTAGACCACGGGTTCCCAGTTGAATATGAATTAGATGAATTCAATATGCCACACAGGAACAACTTTACGTCCCCTCCAACTTTGGCTATGTCGACTGGGACGCAAAATTCCGTCAGACATCCAGCTACTTCATCCCAGGGCAACATTTTCTGGAGATATTCACGCTTCTTCCCCCAAACAACCAGGACCACCCATTCATGGGTGACTACATCATTCCTGTCCTTAACCAGCAAACACGATTTTTGCTACACCTATGGCGACCATATCCCATTTACACATTCAACAATGCCTTAACCGTAACGCTGCACATTTCGCTCAAGCATTTAGCTGGTTAAAATCCTTATCAATTCCATAACTATTTCCTTCCTTCCTTCCTTCCAACGAGACTTACTGCATAAACGTAAACCCTTTATTCCACGCTGCCATTAAAACCTTTCATAAAAACCTCATGTATGGGGATTTTATTAAGCCCCGAAAAGCCCGGTTTATTCCTACGTTTTGTAAAAGAATAAACTGTACTTAGATGTAGAGATGGTGACAGCTTTTGAAGAAAGGGACGAACGACTTATACATGCAACAAAATTTAAATACAACAACAATAACAACAATAAACAGGGTTTTACACCAAATGGAATAAACAACGAATGTGTAAGTAACAGTTCAAAAAAGAGTTCACAAGGTGTAAGATAAAGTTATAAGGTAAAGTTGGTTAGGTTTGTTGAAGGTTGTTATAAAGTAGGTTTGATAAGGTAAAGTAGGTAGGTAGATAAAATGCCTGCTGGAACTTAACTGTGTGTGTCCTGTTCCTTTTAACTTAGCACGTGCGTTCGTCGCTCTTGGGTCCCGGTGGTGGAAGGTACCAAATAAGTATGCCGTCAAGGGGCTGCTACGATGGACCTGATGCTAACAGTTGTTAGTAGTGGAACCAAAAGAGAGAGAGTCTCCAGTGGAGTTCCTTTTTTATGATGGACGCCACGTGATCCCAAGGGACTGCTGCTGTTCGGTGAAACAGGATCACCAGTTCCTTACCAAAATTTCTACAAATGGTATCTTCGTCTTCTCTCTCCTTATTTCCCAACAACATTTAGCGAGGAAATAACAACGTAACAACACGTAACATATATTTATTTGCTAAACCTGTTATAAACAGAAGTCTTCGGCATAAGTATGGTCAAAGGTTATTAGACAGGAATATAATTTTTTAAAAGTATTTTAGTTTTGAAAAGTCCACGCGAGAGGTTCTTTTCCGGAAGCACAGACTCTATATAATTGTGGTCCTATTACTGGGAGGACCACATGCGTTTTCCAGCTGGTTGCTCTGTCAATGCTTTCTGCACTCAAACTGTGTTTTAAAAGATCAGCAGAATCGAAACTGATGCAACTTGCTCGGAGCTTCTTATGACGTGTCGAGAGATCAGTAGGAATAAGTGGCCGAAGACGTTGGAAACTCCAAGAACGAGACAACTCTCGGTTGACAATTACAATATGATTTTTTGTTACAGTATGATTATGCATCCAAATACGATTGTAAAATAAAAGACTCGGTGTGGAATTTGGTTGACCTTTTTGTGCTTTATGCAAATTAGTAAGTTTTTCAGTGGAAAAGGTGTTCTTTGTGCTGTAACGCTACACCCTCTCGCCCCCACACACGTTAACTTTCTTCTAACCATGTCACTTCTTACGCCGGCCGGTGATCAACTAGTGGTTCGAGGGGGTAACGCACATTTCTTGCCACCACAAGAATACGATCGAGGGAACGGGGAAAATAGAAGGACAAACGAACAAACACGAACAAAGCTTGGGGTTAACCAAGAGCAGAGGAAGGTATGCAACACTTTGCATTCCTGAAGCATATATGGACTAACGCTAGCGTGGGTTACTAGCGAAAATTCCACAAAGCTACTGGAATCAGACTCATCTTGACTCACTGTCGCTGGACCCTATCCCATGCTGCCTCGCCTCTCTGCTCCGGTGTCCGGTATTGACTGCCCCTGTCCGTGGTTCCACGCCAACTCTCCGCTGCTCGCCTCTCTGCTGTCCAACGCCAACTGCTCTCGTCCGGGTCCCCCGTCAACTGCTCTCAGCTCCTTTGTCCAGCCAACTCTCATTCGCGTCCCCTTCCCACTTCCGGATACGGCGAGATTTCATGTCCAAGAATCCTTTGTCTGGTTTCGCGCCAAAACAGACAAAGGAATCGTCTGCTTTGGCGGCCCACCCACATAGTGCTACAGTGCTGCCCAAAGAACTTTGGAAGTCTGGAACTTCGTTACTTTCGTAAGAGTTTTCTTTTAGCTGTAAGGTCTTCTAGCAACAAAACTTCTGGGGATAGTTTCGAAGTGTTGCCATCTCCTTTGATCTCTGTGTTGACTCACACTCGGAGTCCATTTTTATCGAAGAAAAGTGTAGACCTATTCACCTCTGATTGCTTGTCTGCCAATTATGGATCATTTCGTATTGCATTTCCATTGGTCAGCCAATCGAGACTCAGCTACTATTCATACAGATTGAGGGGAGGAGAAACAAAGACCCTCGATTCTTTTTGATGGGACAGTGCATTTTCGTATCACATAGACTGAGTGGGGGAGCAAAAGACCCTTGTTCTACCTCTGACGTTTTTGATTTCGGAAAAGGTTATGCAAGTGCACTGAGTTTCCTCACCGCAAGTTACACCTGCAATTTTTTTGAGAGCTTTAGTAAACGCATCGACTTTCGTTTCTTCAGTGACATTCGCTTGAATTTGTAAACGTAATCAAAAGAAAAAACTTATCCAAAATCTTGGGTCTCATTTTTTTCCATTTTAACAAAATTATTTCTTCTAATTTAAAAAAAGACAATTTTTCTTTTCTCGTTAATAAATTTTAGACGCCACTGATCATCCTCCTTTTGTCATTGATCAAAGAAGCGATCAGGAGATAGACAGGAGTTGTTGCTCAAAGTAGAGGTAGGTTGTTCTGCTGGCCATATCAGACTGGGCCGAACCCATCCCCCCGTCCAGTGTGGTTTACAAGAACATAGACAGGCGAATTAAGAGCTGCCCGTTGGTTTGGTTTGGTTGTTTGAGTTTTATGGCATATCAACCTTTGTAGGTTATTCAATGCCAAATCCATTTTTATACAAATAATCAGTTCTATTTCAAACAATTCAGTTCAGCGTAAGTACAATTTCAAGGTCAAAAACTTTTTTTCTTTTTCAATTTAGTTTTGTATAAGTTTAGTTTTTGTTTACACACAGTTAAATGTCAAAACAATTCTATTTCAAACAATTCAGTTATATGTAGTACAGTTTCAATGTCAAAAACATTTCTATTACTAGTAATTTAGAATAAGTACGCAGTTTAGTTCTTTTTGACCAATAGATAGGGCCAAATCAGGTGCTACCACTCCGGACCAGAGTGGAACTGGGAGCGATGACAATGAAGGGGTACTCCACATTCCCTAAAGCTCCATCATCACAGGAACATCACCATCAGATTATTTAATGTCACTCGTTGGTGGGGTCTTACCCCTCTGCAGAGGTGCAGTCGGTGTATTCTGCAGCGGGGCCCCGACTGGGCAACTGCCTGTTGGACGGAATGGGATAAGAAACTGGGAGATCAGCACCAATGCCAATATTTCTATATGTCACGCCCTCCTCCACTCACCGGCTGGAGTGAACCAGAAAGATTGACATCAATAAAAATTATACGTAGGTATTCTTGGAATTCGTTTATGATTCTTTCTTCCTTTTTTTTTAATTTTCTTTTTTCTTTGTGGACCTGACTCATAGCTTGTATAGTTTCAACCCAGGCCTGTGACTGACTAATATTGTCTTAAAATAATCTCCACAACGTGAGCTCGAGTACGCTGGTCGCGCGAAAGACTGCCACAATCGCATTTGCGCTTAAGTCAGGTATGAATTTACCATAACCCTATCTCATATGTGACACAAGGTCATTCTTTAAGCATAGTAAAGCTGATTTCAATTCAGAGTTTTCCTTCTACAAGACTGATTGCCTTACTCGTCTAAAGAAACTAGTCTGTCCTATTATTGATCCAGGGCTAGGGGAGTAGAAATGAATTTATACCTTTTCAAAGGGCATTAGCATAAAGTGAAATGTAAATAGTATATAGGATTTGAACTTGAATCGCTTATTCTATTTCTTACTGTTGGGTATCACCCACTCTTTTCCACAGTCCATCTGCTATATATAGCAGTAGCTACTAATACCAGGGCAGACTAGAAGGTGAAGAGCAGTTTCTTATAGGAATAGTATTAGAGCTTTGGGGACTGGAGATCGCACTAGATCACCTTACTTGCTACCGTAATAACAGAAGCCAATACTATCATTGGACTATATCTTTATTCTGTTTTTACTAATCCTATGTTTTTGTCTACTAATAGTCTCTCTATTGTATATACTTTTTCCTGAGAATATATCTCTATTTCCTCTCATATCGTGGTTTGTCTTTTATTTAATACTACAAGCGTTCACTAATCCGATGTTCTTGTCTACTAATAGTCTCTCTATTGTATATACTTTTTCCTGAGAATATATCTCTATTTCCTCTCATATCGTGGTTTGTCCTTTATTTAATACTACAAGCGTTCACTAATCCGATGTTCTTGTCTACTAATAGTCTCTCTATTGTATATACTTTTTTCCTGAGAATATATCTCTATTTCCTCTCATATCGTGGTTTGTCCTTTATTTAATACTACAAGCGTTCACTAATCCGATGTTCTTGTCTACTAATAGTCTCTCTATTGTATATACTTTTTCCTGAGAATATATCTCTATTTCCTCTCATATCGTGGTTTGTCCTTTATTTAATACTACAAGCGTTCACTAATCCGATGTTCTTGTCTACTAATAGTCTCTCTATTGTATATACTTTTTCCTGAGAATATATCTCTATTTCCTCTCATATCGTGGTTTGTCCTTTATTTAATACTACAAGAGTTCACTAACCAAAGCGCAACACTTACGATGATAACCATTACGCAAAATTTAGATCAATCACAATAGATAGATTTATTTACTTATTAGATATTAAATCCCCCTCTCCACCAAAAAAAAAAAATCAGGAACTTTACAGGCACCAAAGAATATATCCATTCATGAATGAATATATGACATGAATATCTTACATGACATTTATGGTTTTTAAGGTGGGGGTTCTATGAATATTCCCGTAAAAATGACACCAGAACCAAGTGAAACGTTTCACTGATTTATTAGTAAGTTACGTTGAGAGACGATAATGAATGAACCACTGGATGTGCCATGATAAGTCTCCCGTTCTACCACTTCGTGATCTTCATCAAATGTGTAATGGCCGACTTCCTGAACCCAAGAGCGATCACTCCCTAGTCAGTCAAAAGGGAAGTAATTATTTTCTTAGGATTGATCCTAACAATGACAACGATGGGAATTAATTGTACCAATTACATTTTACTGGGAGTGGAAATCCAGTGTGGGAGTGGCTTAAGTTTTGGACAGTGACATCGTTGTAAGCGTGTTTGAACTCTAATCACAGTATCTTGCTTACTTTCGGATTAATACGCTTGAGAAAAGTATCCCTCTTAGTTATGGGTTAAATAGTAAAACTGCGGTTTTTCTACAAGGATGGCTTTGGCATTTGTAGCAGAAAGAACTACGTGTTTTTGTTTGGCGCTTAAATTAATTTGACCGTTATGGTCATCGCATATTTTCACCCAATGAGGATTACTTTTCCAATTCAGCCCGGACCATTTTCCCAGACAACATAAAAATGGGGAAGGCCCGCCAAACTACCTCTTCCTCAGCCACTTTCGAGCAGGACGGACGTACTTTCTGTCTGCTCCCTTCATAGCAGCAGCGTCACAACACCATGAGGAAAGCCATCTAATTTATTGACTTTTTGAGTCTCCTCTCTTAGACCAAGGGTTCCCAGTTGAACATGAATTAGATGCACGTAATCTGCCACTTATAGGAACACCTTTATATCGCTTCTAACTTTTGCTATGTCTACAGCGACGCGCAATTCCGCTCAGACATCCAGCTACCTCATTCCAAGGCAACCTTCTCAGGAGACTTTCATGCCTCACTCCTACAGCAACCAGGACCACACATTTTTGGGCGACTACATCATTCCTGTCCTTGAATAGCAAACACGACTTTTGCTACGTCTACAGCGACGTATATTTCGCTCAGACATTCAGCATTGCCTTGACTGTAGAGACGCACATTCCGCTCAGGCATTTAGCTGCTATAATTCCTTCTCAACTCAATAACTATTTCCTTCCTTTCTCCCTACGAGACTCGTAGCATAAAGGTGCCCTTTATTCTGGCTGCCATTAAACCTTCTTGAAAACCTCACGGCATCTTCGTTAATCTCCTTTATTCCATCAAATATAGCAAGGAACTAACGTAACCTTCTATCGCTAAACATTAAATAAGCCACGAAATTTGATATGCCGCAAAACAAAGAAACCAAACCAAACCAAGTGACTATTTGGTATTTAGGAGAACGCTTAGTTGTTCCCGACTCACGAGGTTCCAATATGACCATTAATAGTTCCTTTGATACTCTAACATTGAATACACGAAAAGGAAAGATGAAATAAACCCATATACACATATGATACATTTAATAGGCGTATTTAACAAACAGGTAAAAGTATTACAATGCTAAACAAACGTATCCCAAGAGTTAAAATAGATTTATACTGTAGCAGAAAGAAACTTGAATTTTTGTTTGGCGCGTAATTTAATTTAACCGTTATAGTCGCCGAACATTTTCACCCAATCAGGATGACTTCTCCCATTCAGCCCGAACTATATTTCCTAGCAGCACCGAAAATTGAAGAAAGCCCGCGAATCTCTCTCTCCGTTAGAAATCCCCAACGGGAACGGACGTCTTAACGACGAGACTCGCAGCATACCAGTGTAAACCCCTTTGCTTCATGCTGCCATTAAAACCTTGATACAAAACCTAACGACGTCTTCGTTCTTCTTCACCACCTTTATTTCCCATCAACATTTAGCGAGGGGATAACTACCAACGAATTGCCAACACTACCAACGAAATACCGACGCTACCAACGAATTACCAACGCTACCAATGTAATACCAACAAAACCAACTTAAACCTTAAACCAAAAACCCAATAATAATAATAATAATAATAATAATGTTATCCCCATCGCTATAAATGGCGAATTCCGACTGGTGAGAACACGCAACCACATATAAAAACAAATTAAATATACCACTACAAAATGGAAATTAAACCTAAAAACACAATATAAACTCCTACAATACCTTTTCAAAGGGCATTAACATAAAGTGAAATGTAAATAGGATTTGAACTCGAACCGCCGATTCCACTTCGTACGACGATAACCATTACGCAAAATTTAGGTCTATTACAATAGATAGATTTTTTTATTTAATAGATATTAAATCCCCCTCACCCACCCCTAAATCAAAAACTTCACAGGCACCAAAGAATATATCCATTCATGATATATAACAAACTGGTAAAAGTATTACAATACTAAACCAACATATCCTAACTGATAAAATGTACATATTGTTCCACGTGTTGCATATTGACCTTCGACCCGTCCAAGCTGTCAAAATAGGAAATGCACCTGTGTAAATAACAGGTGCATCCGGTCGAGGAATATCAGGATATAACCTTGACCGTGGACGCGTTGAATTGAATGCGAAATTGTGAAGCTCGCGGGAAGAAGAACGGACGTCAAATTATTATATAACTCGGTGCACAGGAAGTTCAATCAATTGGGGATAAGATGCGGTAGAGAGAACCAGCACCCAGCAGAGGGGGCCCTCAGGCCCCCGACTGAGCAGTTGCAGTTGGAGAGAAAATGCTGGAACGAGGACCATGTCCCAGAGAGGCTGGGCCCCCAGGTCCCCGGTTGAGCAGCCCAGGAGAATGGAAAAGAAACGCTGTTATGGCCATAAGAGTGGGGGTCAATATGTTGCAGTTCTGTTCAGTCTCCAACTCATCTCTCACACAGTAAAACCTTTAGTAACCCTTTCGAACCCTTTCAAATAAAGTGAGAGGTATATTTTTCTAAAGAACTGTGTCGCTCGTCTTTATCATTGCGTCGTTATGTTTCTGCATGCATCGGCATATGAGTATGCAACACATGAGCAAGCAATTTATAAAAGGACGGGACAAAAATATTGAATGTGAAAATATCATTTTCCTTCGATGATTTTCATAACGAGGTGAAATAAAATACCTCATTGGTGTTGGAGACAAAGGTCACTATTTTGTCCAACGAACAAGAATGACACAGTATGTCCAGTTCACTCCCGAACAAGGACAAAAAGGGAGAGAGAGGGGGGAAAGAGAGGGGGTCTTGGCCGTGCAAAAAAGAGGACAAAAAGAGAAAGAATAAGGGCTCTTAATTCTCACATGATCAACGGACATTTGACTTGGGAAGACACACCCACAATCCAAGGGAAGACAATTATTTTTTCTCTTTTTAAATAACGAAGTATTTTATTCTCATTCCTAAACTTCATTCCTCAAATATGCTGTAAAGAAAGTAACAATGTTATTCAACCTTAAGTTTTATTTAATATTTCACGGTTTAAATTTATCAAAAGGAAAGGTGGGTACTCCCCGAGGTGTAATGGCTGAACTACAACCTCATAACCAGTGAGTTCGAACTCCTGTCGTGTTATTACGTCCACTTTCAGATTAATACATTTGAGAGAGATATGTATGTATTTACTACCCCCTCCGTACAGGCAGGATATCTTTTAAACAGAGTTTAACATGTTTTAATTAAGAGTTTTCTTTATTCTCGACTGGTTGCCTTGTAAGGAACGAATAAAAAAATTTAAAATTAAATTTTAAAAAAAAATAAATAAATAAAAAGAAAACTATTAAATTTGCAGAAACTCCCAGAGGTCTCTAACAGGAAAAGGAGAAGACGCATGCGTAAAAGAAAAAAGGCATTCCTCTTAACAAAGGGGACCATATTATCTTGCTCTTTCAGGCAGTGACCAGCGGATTGATAACCTCGTGCTGGCGTGTCTGGGCACCACGCATACGTCTTTGGACGTAGCGTTGGTTAGCCCCTTTCACCCAGTAGCAGCTCTCTCTCGGTCAGCATTATGCTGAAATATACAAGACCCACAAATGAACTATAAACTTACTCTCACCGGACCTTGACAAACCTCTGAAAGAAAACTAACCCTTATGGAAGCCCGAAATACCATATGAGGACAAATACATACATGAAACGAATTAACGTATTTTTGACACCTTAACTGGGGAATTCAACCATTTCAATGTATTCAGGAAAAAATTCCCTCATCCACGGAATGGTTGTTGAACCCAGTAAATAAAGGAAAGTATAAAAGAAACGTCTTCGTCTCTTATCTGCTGCTGTCTTTTCTTTTCTATAATTCTTTTTGGGACTTTCTTGGGCAAGGCATTCCACCAACCAGACAACGTGGGGGTAAAATATAATATAACCAAAATATGGAGTCAGATATCTAAGGCCAACATAACCAACGTAATACCAACGCTACCAACGAAATACCAACGCTACCAACGAAATGCCAACACAATCAACGTAATACCAACCCAACCAACGTAACCAACGTAACATAAGCCTAAACCCCCACAGCCTAACCAAAGCCCTACTATTTATCCATGGCTGGAGGGAAAATAATTGGATTCATTCCTTTCCTCAGAGTTTTAGTGCTATGTTAAATGCAATCAGCCTCATCCAGGATTTGAACTTGTGTCACCGTGTCCCTTTTCTACGACGATGACCATTATACCACGGACACGTTGAGAAAGGTATGTACACCTTTATTCCCCTCCAATTATAGGTTAAATAGTACCACTACAATCCTTCTACCACAACAGCATTGGCATTAAATAACTCACAAAGGATGATATGCAATTAAACAAAGAAACCAAACCAAATTAAAAGAAAAATATTCCTTATTTGTAGAACTACACCATCGTTGGAATCATTATTCAGGGTTAGCCCAAACAGCAAGTCTTTTAAACGGTGTGAATGGCCTTCTAAATGCTCAAATGCAGTCTTTAAGAGCCTTGAAAATCGCATGCATTCATTTTAGAATCTTACATCTCGATGTTTGCCCAGTTGATGTGGCTTAGAATAACTGACTGTATCTCCTGCAGAGAGGTAGAATTTTTAATCCGATCTATTTGAACCATAGATCCGAGCCCAACAGGATTGCCACCCCGAGTCAAAGTGAACGCTGGAGTAAAGGCAATGATGAAGTACTCCACACTACCCATGATCTCCAAAATTGGAACCTCACCATCAGATGCAGTTTACTGTCATACACAGAAACCCTTTCTTTTTGGGGGTGGGTGGGTAGGGAGGTCTTGCCCCTCTGCAGAGGATGTATTCGGCATATTCTAAACACTACCAACAGAGCTAAGGTTACTAGTATGAATGCCTTTTTTTGGGGGGGGCTGGTTCTGGGTTTCACTCGTGGTAATGGGGAATTTTATTTGGAGTATGTCATTTATGGAATAAATCATCATTGTCAAGTCAGACTGACAACACAGATTTCCTTGACGCTCTCTCTCTCTCTCTCTCTCCATGCATCCTAATCACCCATCGCTCCCAGTAGGTCTTCCAAACAACACCCTAAGTCCTGTGGGGATTTAGGAATTAACAATAAAACTCCCAACCGGATGTTGACTCGTCGGCTGCCACATACAAAATGTATAAACGCGTCGCCACGCATCGGCTCCACGCACCCATCTGGTTAAAAATCAGAAAAAAAGAAAAATAATAAAAAGTAAAGTAGCCAATGGGAAGCGGTCGCGCTAAAATGAGAAGGATTTTGGAGTGATGAATTTAGAGCCGGTGGGGAGAGATAAATACTCGGGTTTTCTGTGAACCGGGTCAGTGAGGACAAAAGAGACCCAAGGAAGCACATAGATACAGTGATCAGTCGAGAAGTAACGTCCGCCCTCGAGTTAAAAGCTGAAACTACTTTTCTCCTAGTTCCACTACCTAAAAGAAAGAGAAGAAAAGGAAAGAAAAAAAGGAATAAGTACTCTTTAAAACATTCTCCTCCTTTCCCCCCTTTTCCTAATATCTGACTTTCCACCACTTCGAAAATTTACTACTTGTAAAAGGAAACTTCTGAACACTCAAATCCAAGTTGACGCTTTATTGTTTTATAAAAATTATTTAAATTCTAGAGGTTCCTTGTTTGTCTTGTTTTAAATGAAGTTTTTCTCATTGTATGTTGTAACACCCCAAACCCAACCAACAAGGCCATAGTCCCCACAGAGCTGATATCAATAAGTTTTTGCTGATTGGTCAATACTTGCATGTCCAGGTGTAGAGGTCCATAGAAGAACGTTCCTTAGAATTTCGTCCTTGCTTCTACAGCCGGTGTCCCGCATGTCCTGTTCGGTTCACTTGAATGGTTTTTTTTAAGATGGGAGGTAAACAGCCGTATATCTGCTGTTTTCTGAGATGTTGCTTCCAGGATTAAAAGACACTGAAAATCAAGCAGGTTTTAGTAAACTAGCCCCTGGGTAATAGAATGTGCTAAATCCATCCCCTGCAGAGGAGTTAGACCCCTCCCCCACCAAAACAGAGATGTTCATTAAACTGGTGAGGCTCGAGTTCCGGAGATCTGGGAAGTTTGGAATACAATTTTATTGACCCGAAATGATAGTACCTGTTAAAGTTCCATATGTGGGTCAAAAAATAATAAGTATTCAAAAGGGCTAAATGGAAAAAAATAATAAAATAAAATAAAATAAATAAATGAATAATAAAAACTCTGAAGAAATCAATCAATTGGATCCTTGAAGCTTTTTCTCCACCGAAAAACTGGTTAAAAGTTGATATAGTAACCATACCTAAAAAGGGAGACAACTCATTTCCCACAACCTCACAAAATCTCTCTCATTCCAACAGCAGCAAAAACTCATACGAAATCGGATATCGTGGGTATGACACGAAACTGCATCAGATGGTGAGACTCCATTTCTAAAGCTCTGAAGACCGTAAAATAGACTTTCATTGCTATTAATCCTGGGTTCACTCTGACCCAAAGAGGTAGGATTTGTTAGGGTCCCATCTATGGCTCAAATAAATCTGTAAATTATTCGTATTCGATAGGGCCGTGTGCAAAAAAGAAAAACTCTAAAGAAAACTATAGAAGAATATAAATATGAATGTACAATGAACGCGATTTCCTAACCTCTTGGCATAAAATAACATAGGACGTGTTATCCCCGAGTACAAATCAGAAGATTAATAAGTTATTGGGGGTGCAAGACTTTAAAAATGGTACTTGATACCTCCTTGCTTAACACTCAGCATTATAAGGTACGTATCTAGGGTAAAGTGGAGCAATCCAGGGAAAGGAGTAGCGCCCTCCCCTACACCTCAGTGTAGTAGCTATTGAAAAGGGAGCCTTCTGGTCGCCCTCGACTAAAGGGAGACAACTTTACTTACTTACATGTAATTTGTTTAGTGGTATATCGTTGGTGTTTATGTTTTCCCCCACCATCTAAGTTTGGTATATATTTGGAAAAAGGCAAAGGAGGCAAAAATGTGCAAAAAGAACATATATCTAAACAAACAAATTCAAATTTATATTTCAACACTACAATGAAGCCTTCTAAAACATTACTAGAGTTCTAATACTGTTCGTGAAATATTCCTCTGTGTGTGTGTGTGTGAGTGAGTAACTAATACTACAAAGAAGAGACTAAATAACAAAAGTGTCCGATGCATGTTGATTAAGTAACTCTACTGTTTGTTTCATTCTGTGGTTTGACGAAATTTCTGTGTCCGAGGCTGGAAAAAGTCTCACAGACAAAGTATGACAAGGAAGAGAATAGTTGGGTGTAGTATACATTTTCATGGTGGTTGGTTGCGGAAGTCAAATGTAAAAAGGAGGAAGAGTGTGTTGACTCTGTTAGTTGAAATTAAGAGAGTGAGAATGTTCTCTCTGGAAGTCACACTGGAAAGAGTGTGTTGACTCTGTTAGTTGAAATTAAGAGAGTGAGAATGTTCTCTCTGGAAGTCACACTGGAAAGAGTGTGTTGGCCCTGTAAGTGAAAATGTGAAAGGAGAGAGTGAGTGTTGGAAGATGAGCGTATTTATAGAGAAATCTTGTCATGTAGTCGGCTCCAAAATCGCGGGACGAAATTGAAGTTGCGGACGTAGTTTTAGGCACTAACCATGTGGTTCTCCGGACCAATAGGTTCCCGAGACTGGTTGTATACGTGTGTCCGCCATCTTTGTTTCGGGAACAAGTGGCATGACGTTCATTTTATATGAGTGTAAATCTTATAAAGTAACACGAAGAGGCATTTGGGACGAATGGTGCTAATGTGTACAACAAGCTGAAGAACATGTGAGGGCATTTTCTTAATAATTGTGAGCCTTTCTCTCTATGTATCCATCAAAATCACTTTGCACATGTTCATCTATCTATCTATCTATCTCATTTTTTCCCGTTTGTTGGTCTGTCTCTCAATATATCAATCCATATCACTTTGTTGTATCTACCTATATATCTTTAAGAACATACCCTATATATATATATATATATATATATATATATATATATATATATATATGAGAGGGATATTCAATAGATAAGTTAAGTTTTGCCTTAGAAGTTTGCAATAGGAAGCATTGTTTACAGTTGCATTTTTTTCAGGAAAATCAATAGTGATGAGTCTATTCATGTCCCACAACACAGTCAAGATAAGCTTCTTTACAGGCCACTGCGCCCAGAACTTTTTCTTTACAGAAGAGTCAGTATGTTTTAACTCCATGGACTATCTTTTCTACTCAGGCTTGTCGTGGCAAATCCATGTATTATCCATTTTCAAAGATTTTTTTATCAAAATATGCTTCCTCAAGAAAATTATACATTTTCCATAGATTTCTCATGATTTGCACTTTTCAGCCACAAAAATTTTTATGACCAACCTCTGAGAGCCTTTATTTGTCGCCATTTTGAATAGCCTCAAAAGAAATTGTTTTGCGGAACTAAAATCATTTAAAAACAATTCAACCAATTCCAAACAATGCAAAGTTTACATTTATGGGAAAAAATTCTGAAAGAAAAAGTAATTTGCTTTTTAAAAAATTCTTATTATTTATTGAATAACCCATGTATATATATATATATATATATATATATATATATATATATATATATAGTGGATTCTCCCTCAGCATTACACCACTCGAACGCTGTTGCGATATGATAGACTGGTGGGGTTAAAGGTTGAAAAAGATTTCGTTTTTTAGTTGTTATTGCTGTTGTTGTTGTTTCTTTTAACAGATTGCCCAGTCGGCTGGGGCTGTAGAATACACCGACTGTACCTCTGCAGAGGAGTAAGATGCCTCCAATGAGAGTCCTGGATATGACACTGAACAATCTGATGGTGAGGTTCCAGTAATACTGCAGCTTTGGGGAATGAGAAGCACCCCTTCATTACCATTGCTCCCATGTCCACTCTGCCCCGGAATGGTAGCACCTGATAGGGCCCTGTATATGGGTTAAATAGAACTAACTGCATACTTATGATAAACTGAATTGTTTAAATTAGACCTGTTTGACTAAACTGAATAGCTTTAAATAGAAATGTTTTTGACAATTAAACTGTACTTACATTTAAACTGTGTGCTCATGCTAAAATAAATTGTTTGAAATGGAACTGTTTTTGACATTTAAACTCTACTTTCACTAAAATGTATTGTTTAATATAGAACTGTTTTGACATTTAAATGTGTGTAAACAAAATCTATACTTATACTAAACTGAATTAGCTGAATTAGAATTGTTTGAATAAACTGAATAGCTTGAAATAAAAATGTTTTGACAATTAAACTGTATTTTCATGCTAAACTGAATTGTTTGAAAATGAACTATTTGCATAAAAATGGATTTGGCGTTAAATAATCCACAATGGTTGATATGACATAAAAGCCAACCAAACCAAATCATATGTATTTGATATATAGGTATAAAGAGGATTTGGCGTTAAATAACCTACAAAGGTTGACATGCCATAAAACCCAACCACATCATATATATTTGATATACATGTATAAAGAGGATTTGGCGTTAAATAACCTGCAAAGATTAATATGCCATAAAACCCAACCAACCAACCATCTTTAACAGAGTTATATTTATTGTATGCAACAGAGCGGATGTGTGTGTGTGATTTTTTTTTTTTTTTTTTTTGTTAAACATTTTCACCCTGTAGAGAAGCCTCTTTTTAGGGGCTTCTCTGCAAGGCAAGGGTTAAACCTAATAATGGGCTTCTACATTATGTGCAGTATACTAATAATTCGGCAGAGGCATACAGTTTTCTGACAACATCATGCAATAAAATTTTCCTTTTGAAGAGAGTTACTGTAGTGTAATAGCTAAACTGCAGACTCGAAGTAAGTGAGTTCGAACTCCAGTCGCACTATCATGTTCACTTTCTGACTAATACCCTTGAGAAAGATATGAACCACTTTATCCTCACCACCACTAAATAAATAGAACAATTTCTATTCTTCTAACGGATGGCTTTGGCATTAGATAACCTACAAAAGTTGATATGCCCTGAAACAAAGAAACTAAAGTTGGTTTCAACATATACATCTTCCGTCCATCATTTTTATTTATTTTCGATTTTCTTGTACTAAGAATTACTTAAAACATGCAGTTATGCCTTTAGTCTTGAGAAAAATCAACAATAAAATTTACTGAGTTAATTCAATTTTGAATCTTACAGAAAAAATTCAGCAGCGCTTAACTTTTGAGCGGGTGAACCAAGCGGGAACTGGCAGGAATCAGAACCCTTGTGTAAAGAAAGTTGTTGTGTCCTCTTTAGCTATCCCAGCCTACCGCTCTAGATCACTCTGTTCTTGCCGGTATATCTTTAAGATGGTTTGGTTTGGTTTGGTTGGTTGTATGGTATATCAACCATTGTTGGTTATTTAATGCCAAATCCTCTTTATACATATATATTAAATATACATGATTTGGTTTGGTTTGGTTTTATGGCATATCAACCATTGTAGGTTATTTAATGCCAAATCTTCTTTATATATATATATTAAATATATATGATTTGGTTTGGTTTGGTTTTATGGCATATCAACCATTGTTGGTTATTCAATGCCTGATCATCTTTTTTCTTATATATTAAATATATATGATTTAGTTTTGGTTTTATTTTGTGGCATATGAACCATGGTAAGTTATTTAATGGCAAATCATCTTTTTACATATATATGGTTTGGTTTTTGTTTTATGGCATATCAACCATTGTAGGTTATATAAAGCCAAAACATTTTTTTACATATATATCAAATATATATGATTTGTAAACACATTTTGTTGATAACATTTTTAAACAAGCCATTATTTGCCCACAGTTAAATGTTTTCAAGTATTTCAATCGAAAATGCATAATTCTATTTATTATAAATAATTTGTTTGCACACAGTTAAATGGATATATATATTTGATTTGTAAGTGAATATTTGGTAGTTAATGTAATTTCTAAATGAGTTTGAACTGATTTGTTCGCACATTAGTATCGTTATTGTTTCTACACAGTTAAATGGTTTCTATTATTGCTATCCAGCACAAATAATTTAATTCAATATTAATCATTTGTTCGCACACAGTGATATGGTTACAAATATTGCTTTTTAACATTAATTATTCTATTCAACATTACTAATTTTTGTGCACACAGTTAAATATCATGTATCACTGACAATTTAAGTAAACATCAATCATTTGTTTACGAACAGTTAAATAATCAAACAGTTCAATTTCAAGCAATTCAATTTAGCATAAGTCGTCTGTTTGCACTCAGTTTAAATGTCAAACAGTTCTGTTTGACCCATTGATAGAAACTTATCAGGTGCTACCCACTACGGGCTAGAGTGAACCTGGGAGTGATGATAATGGAAGAGTACTCTGCTGACCCTAAAGCTCCACTATTACTAGAGCCTCACCATCAGATGGTTTACTGTCATATGTAGGACAGTCATAGGGAGAGGTCTGTAGGAGAATCTGTGAAAGAATTTATCTGTTTTTTTATGGACCCCGACTATTTAACGTTTTGTTTATGTATATTGAAAATAAGGGTTTAGTAGTCAGGCTTCTCCACAAGTTTAATGCTTTAGTTTAGAATTAAGGTAGAATAAGCACATGGATAAAAATAGCGAATGAATAAAGCATATGAACAAATGAAGGAGTAAAGAATATGCAATAAGTGAGTAAAAGATATGAAACAAATAAAGGTTGTAAAACGGCGCGGACAAAATGAACATTTAAAACAAGGCGACGAACAAAAACAAATTTATATACTATAACAATAAAATCTTCCATTGATACATAAAAATATTACTGACTCATCTAACGAAATAATAGTGTGTATATGTGTGTGAGCTCGTGTGTGTGTGTGTATGTGTGTGTAATACAACTAAGCTACAAAAAGAATTGCAAATTTAAAATGTCCTTTTTCTATGGTTTGAAACAGTCAGGTTTTCAGAGACGGGAAAGCGTCTCATAGTCCTTGTATATGAATGTCTGCAAGGCATGGTCTTGCTGCTGCGGAGAATTTTGGTCAAAGAGGGTGTTGCCGCTGCGAAGAAAATTGGTCAAAGAGCAAAAGGGTGCTTGAAGACGACGTATTTATAGAAAATACGCGTCTTGTAAATGGCTCAAAGATGCAGGACTTGAATTTACGCGCGCCGACGTAGTTGTAAGCATATCACGTGGTCCTCCTGGCCAATGGTTTCCCGAGACTGAACATTGAGCGTCCGCCATCCAATCACAGCAGAACGCGCCCCTTGCATACCCGCGCGAAATCCGATGCCGTTTAATTTGAATTAGAGTCATGGTAATCTTCCGTTGGCTGTTTTTTGTCTCATCAAAAGATGCCACCTTTGTAGATGAGTTGCAGTATTTTCCTGATTGAACTATTTGATCCTGGTCATTGACCAATGAGGTTCGTCCATCCAGCATCGAGTGTTATTCGCCGTTGACCCAACTTTAGATTCATCCGCCTTACTTCACATCCATCATGCAACTTCCCATGACTTCCGATGATATACGCTTGCATACTTTTTTTTTCCGAGGAGAGTGTGTGTATTTGATTTTTAGAGTTTTTTATCCGGCTTCACAGGATTATATTTCGGACTTTATTAATTGTGATTTTAAGCAAGTATCGTAACACGAATTAGGATGTGTAAGTAAGTGAGTAAAAATCGAACAATCCCTTTTTATTTTTTCAAAATTTATGGATTTATTTTATTTTTTACTTGGACGATTAACCTTCAATTTAGTAATCGCTCTTATATATATATATATATATATATATATATATATATATATATATATATATATATAATGTTTTCGGTACGTACAGGGTGCAGAAGCAAAATTAGGAATATTCTAGTATAATGATAAACGACTCTATTATAGAACAAGATTAATTTCAATCTTGAAAATAAACAACAAAATAAGAAGATAGACGCAAAGCAGTAAATTTACTCAAAATGGACACCATTTTAAAAAAATTATTGCTTCAACAAGCCTTCAATATATATATATATATATATATATATATATATATATATATATATATATATATATATATACGACTTTACAATTTTTAAGTTTTGATTGAGTTAAGTTCAAACTGTCCCCTCTTTATTTCAAGCAGAGTTTGTCGGGTTTAATCTTATATCCTTAAATGTGCTGCTACTTTTTCTTTCGTTTTCTTTTACCTCTTTCTTACTGTTATCAATCTTAAGGTATTTGTCTCATTAATCACTTTTGGATATTAATTCCAACGCCACTAATTAAAAAGATAAAAGACTGACAGTTTACAAATGCGTCTTTCTAATTTCCTAATTTTATTTATTTCATTTTTATTCATTTTTTAAATTCATTTTTTAATTTTATTTATTTATATTTAGGATTATTGAATTTGCATAAATGTTTGACCATACGAAAATAAAAAAAAAATTCTTGCACAACACGTCAAACAGAAATGACGAATATCTAACATATTATTCCCTCGAAAATAGGCAAGCAAATTATTCCCTAGAAAATAGGCTACTAAATTCAAAAAATAAAAAAAAAATTGGAGGAAAATCTATGAACCAAAGAATTAAAAAAAAAAAGATTGGGAGGAAAATCTATGGACCAAATAATTCTTTAAAAAAAAGAGTGGGAGGAAAATCTATGGACCAAATAATTCTAAAAAAAAGTGTGGGAGGAAAATCTATGGAACAAATAATTAAAAAAAAAAAAGAGTGGGAGGAAAATCTATCGTCCAAATAATTCTAAAAAAAAAAAAGAGTGGGAGGAAAATCGATGAACCAAATAATTCTTTTAAAAAAAGAGTGGGAGGAAAATCTATGGACCAAAGAATTCTAAAAAAAAGTGTGGGAGGAAAATCTATCGTCCAAATAATTCTAAAAAAAAGAGTGGGAGGAAAATCTATGGACCAAATAATTCTTTTAAAAAAAGAGTGGGAGGGAAATCTATGGACCAAATAATTCTAAAAAAAAGAGTGGGAGGAAAATCTATCGTCCAAATAATTCTAAAAAAAAGAGTGGGAGGAAAATCTATCGTCTAAATAATTCTAAAAAAAAGAGTGGGAGGAAAATCTATGGACCAAATAATTCTCTAAAAAAAAGAGTGGGAGGAAAATCTATTGACCAAATAATTCTAAAAAAAAGAGTGGGAGGAAAATCTATCGTCCAAATAATTCTAAAAAAAAGAGTGGGAGGAAAATCTATGGACCGAATAATTCTTTAAAAAAAAGAGTGGGAGGGAAATCTATGGACCAAATAATTCTTTAAAAAAAAGAGTGGGAGGAAAATCTATGGACCAAATAATTCTTTAAAAAAAAGAGTGGGAGGAAAATCTATGGACCAAATAATTCTAAAAAAAAGAGTGGGAGGAAAATCTATGGACCAAATAATTCTAAAAAAAAGTGTGGGAGGAAAATCTATCGTCTAAATAATTCTAAAAAAAAGAGTGGGAGGAAAATCTATGGACCAAATAATTCTTTAAAAAAAAGTGTGGGAGGGAAATCTATGGACCAAATAATTCTAAAAAAAAGAGTGGGAGGAAAATCTATCGTCTAAATAATTCTAAAAAAAAGAGTGGGAGGAAAATCTATGGACCAAATAATTCTTTAAAAAAAAGTGTGGGAGGGAAATCTATGGACCAAATAATTCTAAAAAAAAGAGTGGGAGGGAAATCTATGGACCAAATAATTCTAAAAAAAAGTGTGGGAGGAAAATCTATGGACCAAATAATTAAAAAAAAAAAGAGTGGGAGGAAAATCTATCGTCCAAATAATTCTAAAAAAAAAAGAGTGGGAGGAAAATCTATGGACCAAATAATTAAAAAAAAAGAGTGGGAGGAAAATCTATGGACCAAATAATTCTAAAAAAAAGAGTGGGAGGAAAATCTATGGACCAAATAATTCTAAAAAAAAGAGTGGGAGGAAAATCTATGGACCAAATAATTCTAAAAAAGAAGAGTGGGAGGAAAATCTATCGTCCAAATAATTCTAAAAAAAAGAGTGGGAGGAAAATCTATGGACCAAATAATTCTAAAAAAAAGAGTGGGAGGAAAATCTATGGACCAAATAATTCTTTAAAAAAAGAGTGGGAGGAAAATCTATGGACCAAATAATTCTAAAAAAAAGAGTGGGAGGAAAATCTATCGTCCAAATAATTCTAAAAAAAAGAGTGGGAGGAAAATCTATGGACCGAATAATTCTTTAAAAAAAAAGAGGGGAAGGGAAATCTATGGACCAAATAATTCTTTAAAAAAAAGAGTGGGAGGGAAATCTATGGACCAAATAATTCTAAAAAAAAAGAGTGGGAGGAAAATCTATGGACCAAATAATTAAAAAAAAAAAGAGTGGGAGGAAAATCTATCGTCCAAATAATTCTAAAAAAAAGAGTGGGAGGAAAATCTATGGACCGAATAATTCTTTAAAAAAAAAGAGGGGGAGGGAAATCTATGGACCAAATAATTCTTTAAAAAAAACAGTGGGAGGAAAATCTATGGACAAAATAATTCTTTAAAAAAAAGAGTGGGAGGAAAATCTATCGTCCAAATAATTCTAAAAAAAAAAAGAGTGGGAGGAAAATCTATGGACCAAATAATTCTTTAAAAAAAAGAGTGGGAGGAAAATCTATCGTCCAAATAATTCTAAAAAAAAGAGTGGGAGGAAAATCTATGGACCAAATAATTCTAAAAAAAAGAGTGGGAGGAAAATCTATCGTCCAAATAATTCTAAAAAAAAGAGTGGGAGGAAAATCTATGGACCGAATAATTCTTTAAAAAAAAAGAGGGAGAGGGAAATCTATGGACCAAATAATTCTTTAAAAAAAAGAGTGGGAGGGAAATCTATGGACCAAATAATTCTAAAAAAAAGAGTGGGAGGAAAATCTATGGTCCAAATAATTCTAAAAAAAAGAGTGGGAGGAAAATCTATCGTCTAAATAATTCTAAAAAAAAGAGTGGGAGGAAAATCTATGGACCAAATAATTCTTTAAAAAAAAGTGTGGGAGGGAAATCTATTGACCAAATAATTCTAAAAAAAAGAGTGGGAAAAAAATCTATCGTCTAAATAATTCTAAAAAAAAGAGTGGGAGGGAAATCTATGGACCAAATAATTCTAAAAAAAAGAGTGGGAGGAAAATCTATGGACCAAATAATTCTAAAAAAAAGAGTGGGAGGAAAATCTATGGACCAAATAATTCTAAAAAGAATGGTGGGAGGAAAATCTATCGTCCAAATAATTCTAAAAAAAAGAGTGGGAGGAAAATCTATGGACCAAATAATTCTCTAAAAAAAAGAGTGGGGGGAAAATCTATTGACCAAATAATTCTAAAAAAAAGAGTGGGAGGAAAATCTATCGTCCAAATAATTCTAAAAAAAAGAGTGGGAGGAAAATCTATGGACCGAATAATTCTTTAAAAAAAAGAGTGGGAGGGGAATCTATGGACCAAATAATTCTTTAAAAAAAAGAGTGGGAGGAAAATCTATGGACCAAATAATTCTTTAAAAAAAAGAGTGGGAGGAAAATCTATGGACCAAATAATTCTAAAAAAAAGAGTGGGAGGAAAATCTATGGACCAAATAATTCTTTTAAAAAAAGTGTGGGAGGGAAATCTATGGACCAAATAATTCTAAAAAAAAGAGTGGGAGGGAAATCTATGGACCAAATAATTCTAAAAAAAAGTGTGGGAGGAAAATCTATGGACCAAATAATTAAAAAAAAAAGAGTGGGAGGAAAATCTATCGTCCAAATAATTCTAAAAAAAAAGAGTGGGAGGAAAATCTATGGACCAAATAATTCTAAAAAAAAGAGTGGGAGGAAAATCTATGGACCAAATAATTCTAAAAAAAAGAGTGGGAGGAAAATCTATGGACCAAATAATTCTAAAAAAAAGAGTGGGAGGAAAATCTATGGACCAAATAATTCTAAAAAAAAGAGTGGGAGGAAAATCTATCGTCCAAATAATTCTAAAAAAAAGAGTGGGAGGAAAATCTATGGACCAAATAATTCTAAAAAAAAGAGTGGGAGGAAAATCTATGGACCAAATAATTCTAAAAAAAGAGTGGGAGGAAAATCTATGGACCAAATAATTCTAAAAAAAAGAGTGGGAGGAAAATCTATCGTCCAAATAATTCTAAAAAAAAGAGTGGGAGGAAAATCTATGGACCGAATAATTCTTTAAAAAAAAAGAGGGGGAGGGAAATCTATGGACCAAATAATTCTTTAAAAAAAAGAGTGGGAGGGAAATCTATGGACCAAATAATTCTAAAAAAAAGAGTGGGAGGAAAATCTATGGACCAAATAATTAAAAAAAAAAGAGTGGGAGGAAAATCTATCGTCCAAATAATTCTAAAAAAAAGAGTGGGAGGAAAATCTATGGACCGAATAATTCTTTTAAAAAAAAGAGGGGGAGGGAAATCTATGGACCAAATAATTCTTTAAAAAAAAGAGTGGGAGGAAAATCTATGGACCAAATAATTCTTTAAAAAAAAGAGTGGGAGGAAAATCTATCGTCCAAATAATTCTAAAAAAAAAAAGAGTGGGAGGAAAATCTATGGACCAAATAATTCTTTAAAAAAAAGAGTGGGAGGAAAATCTATCGTCCAAATAATTCTAAAAAAAAAAAGAGTGGGAGGAAAATCTATCGTCCAAATAATTCTAAAAAAAAGAGTGGGATGGAAATCTATGGACCAAATAATTCTAAAAAAAAGAGTGGGAGGAAAATCTATGGACCGAATAATTCTTTAAAAAAAAGAGTGGGAGGGAAATCTATGGACCAAATAATTCTTTAAAAAAAAGAGTGGGAGGGAAATCTATGGACCAAATAATTCTAAAAAAAAGAGTGGGAGGGAAATCTATGGACCAAATAATTCTAAAAAAAAGAGTGGGAGGAAAATCTATGGACCAAATAATTCTAAAAAAAAGAGTGGGAGGAAAATCTATGGACCAAATAATTCTTTAAAAAAAAGAGTGGGAGGAAAATCTATGGACCAAATAATTCTTTAAAAAAAAGAGTGGGAGGAAAATCTATGGACCAAATAATTCTAAAAAAAAGAGTGGGAGGAAAATCTATGGACCAAATAATTCTTTAAAAAAAAGAGTGGGAGGAAAATCTATGGTCCAAATAATTCTAAAAAAAAGAGTGGGAGGAAAATCTATGGACCAAATAATTCTAAAAAAAAGAGTGGGAGGAAAATCTATGGACCAAATAATTCTTTAAAAAAAAGAGTGGGATGAAAATCTATGGACCAAATAATTCTAAAAAAAAGAGTGGGAGGAAAATCTATCGTCCAAATAATTCTAAAAAAAAGAGTGGGAGGAAAATCTATGGACCAAATAATTCTAAAAAAAAGAGTGGGATGAAAATCTATGGACCAAATAATTCTAAAAAAAAGAGTGGGAGGAAAATCTATGGACCAAATAATTCTAAAAAAAAGAGTGGGAGGAAAATCTATGGACCAAATAATTCTTTAAAAAAAAGAGTGGGAGGAAAATCTATGGACCAAATAATTCTTTAAAAAAAAGAGTGGGAGGAAAATCTATGGACCAAATAATTCTAAAAAAAAGAGTGGGAGGAAAATCTATGGACCAAATAATTCTTTAAAAAAAAGAGTGGGAGGAAAATCTATGGACCAAATAATTCTAAAAAAAAGAGTGGGAGGAAAATCTATGGACCAAATAATTCTTTAAAAAAAAGAGTGGGATGAAAATCTATGGACCAAATAATTCTAAAAAAAAGAGTGGGATGAAAATCTATGGACCAAATAATTCTAAAAAAAAGAGTGGGAGGAAAATCTATGGACCAAATAATTCTTTAAAAAAAAGAGTGGGAGGAAAATCTATGGACCAAATAATTCTTTAAAAAAAAGAGTGGGAGGAAAATCTATGGACCAAATAATTCTAAAAAAAAGAGTGGGAGGAAAATCTATGGACCAAATAATTCTTTAAAAAAAAGAGTGGGAGGAAAATCTATGGTCCAAATAATTCTAAAAAAAAGAGTGGGAGGAAAATCTATGGACCAAATAATTCTAAAAAAAAGAGTGGGAGGAAAATCTATGGACCAAATAATTCTTTAAAAAAAAGAGTGGGATGAAAATCTATGGACCAAATAATTCTAAAAAAAAGAGTGGGAGGAAAATCTATGGACCAAATAATTCTAAAAAAAAGAGTGGGAGGAAAATCTATGGACCAAATAATTCTAAAAAAAAGAGTGGGATGAAAATCTATGGACCAAATAATTCTAAAAAAAAGAGTGGGAGGAAAATCTATGGACCAAATAATTCTAAAAAAAAGAGTGGGAGGAAAATCTATGGACCAAATAATTCTAAAAAAAAGAGTGGGAGGAAAATCTATGGACCAAATAATTCTAAAAAAAAGAGTGGGAGGAAAATCTATGGACCAAATAATTCTTTAAAAAAAAGAGTGGGAGGAAAATCTATGGACCAAATAATTCTTTAAAAAAAAGAGTGGGAGGAAAATCTATGGACCAAATAATTCTAAAAAAAAGAGTGGGAGGAAAATCTATGGACCAAATAATTCTTTAAAAAAAAGAGTGGGAGGAAAATCTATGGTCCAAATAATTCTAAAAAAAAGAGTGGGAGGAAAATCTATGGACCAAATAATTCTAAAAAAAAGAGTGGGAGGAAAATCTATGGACCAAATAATTCTTTAAAAAAAAGAGTGGGATGAAAATCTATGGACCAAATAATTCTAAAAAAAAGAGTGGGATGAAAATCTATGGACCAAATAATTCTAAAAAAAAGAGTGGGAGGAAAATCTATGGACCAAATAATTCTTTAAAAAAAAGAGTGGGAGGAAAATCTATGGACCAAATAATTCTTTAAAAAAAAGAGTGGGAGGAAAATCTATGGTCCAAATAATTCTTTAAAAAAAAGAGTGGGAGGAAAATCTATGGTCCAAATAATTCTTTAAAAAAAAGAGTGGGAGGAAAATCTATGGACCAAATAATTCTAAAAAAAAGAGTGGGAGGAAAATCTATGGACCAAATAATTCTTTAAAAAAAAGAGTGGGAGGAAAATCTATGGTCCAAATAATTCTTTAAAAAAAAGAGTGGGAGGAAAATCTATGGTCCAAATAATTCTTTAAAAAAAAGAGTGGGAGGAAAATCTATGGTCCAAATAATTCTTTAAAAAAAAGAGTGGGATGAAAATCTATGGACCAAATAATTCTAAAAAAAAGAGTGGGAGGAAAATCTATGGACCAAATAATTCTAAAAAAAAGAGTGGGAGGAAAATCTATGGACCAAATAATTCTAAAAAAAAGAGTGGGAGGAAAATCTATGGACCAAATAATTCTAAAAAAAAGAGTGGGATGAAAATCTATGGACCAAATAATTCTAAAAAAAAGAGTGGGAGGAAAATCTATCGTCCAAATAATTCTAAAAAAAAGAGTGGGAGGAAAATCTATGGTCCAAATAATTCTTTAAAAAAAAGAGTGGGAGGAAAATCTATGGTCCAAATAATTCTAAAAAAAAGAGTGGGAGGAAAATCTATGGACCAAATAATTCTAAAAAAAAGAGTGGGAGGAAAATCTATGGACCAAATAATTCTAAAAAAAAGAGTGGGAGGAAAATCTATGGACCAAATAATTCTAAAAAAAAGAGTGGGAGGAAAATCTATGGACCAAATAATTCTAAAAAAAAGAGTGGGAGGAAAATCTATCGTCCAAATAATTCTAAAAAAAAGAGTGGGAGGAAAATCTATGGACCAAATAATTCTAAAAAAAAGAGTGGGAGGAAAATCTATGGACCAAATAATTCTAAAAAAAAGAGTGGGAGGAAAATCTATGGACCAAATAATTCTAAAAAAAAGAGTGGGAGGAAAATCTATGGACCAAATAATTCTAAAAAAAAGAGTGGGAGGAAAATCTATGGACCAAATAATTCTAAAAAAAAGAGTGGGAGGAAAATCTATGGACCAAATAATTCTAAAAAAAAGAGTGGGAGGAAAATCTATGGACCAAATAATTCTAAAAAAAAAAAAAGAGTGGGAGGAAAATCTATGGACCAAATAATTCTAAAAAAAAAAAAAAGAGTGGGAGGAAAATCTATGGACCAAATAATTCTAAAAAAAAGAGTGGGAGGAAAATCTATGGACCAAATAATTCTAAAAAAAAGAGTGGGAGGAAAATCTATGGACCAAATAATTCTAAAAAAAAGAGTGGGAGGGAAATCTATGGACCAAATAATTCTAAAAAAAAGAGTGGGAGGAAAATCTATGGACCAAATAATTCTAAAAAAAAGAGTGGGAGGGAAATCTATGGACCAAATAATTCTAAAAAAAAAAAAAGAGTGGGAGGGAAATCTATGGACCAAATAATTCTAAAAAAAAGAGTGGGAGGAAAATCTATGGACCAAATAATTCTAAAAAAAAGAGTGGGAGGAAAATCTATGGACCAAATAATTCTAAAAAAAAGAGTGGGAGGGAAATCTATGGACCAAATAATTCTAAAAAAAAGAGTGGGAGGAAAATCTATGGACCAAATAATTCTAAAAAAAAGAGTGGGAGGGAAATCTATGGACCAAATAATTCTAAAAAAAAAAAAGAGTGGGAGGGAAATCTATGGACCAAATAATTCTAAAAAAAAGAGTGGGAGGGAAATCTATGGACCAAATAATTCTAAAAAAAAGAGTGGGAGGGAAATCTATGGACCAAATAATTCTAAAAAAAAGAGTGGGAGGGAAATCTATGGACCAAATAATTCTAAAAAAAAGAGTGGGAGGAAAATCTATGGACCAAATAATTCTAAAAAAAAGAGTGGGAGGGAAATCTATGGACCAAATAATTCTAAAAAAAAGAGTGGGAGGGAAATCTATGGACCAAATAATTCTAAAAAAAAGAGTGGGAGGAAAATCTATGGACCAAATAATTCTAAAAAAAAGAGTGGGAGGGAAATCTATGGACCAAATAATTCTAAAAAAAAGAGTGGGAGGGAAATCTATGGACCAAATAATTCTAAAAAAAAGAGTGGGAGGAAAATCTATGGACCAAATAATTCTAAAAAAAAGAGTGGGAGGGAAATCTATGGACCAAATAATTCTAAAAAAAAAAAAAAGAGTGGGAGGGAAATCTATGGACCAAATAATTCTAAAAAAAAGAGTGGGAGGAAAATCTATGGACCAAATAATTCTAAAAAAAAGAGTGGGAGGGAAATCTATGGACCAAATAATTCTAAAAAAAAGAGTGGGAGGGAAATCTATGGACCAAATAATTCTAAAAAAAAAAAAAGAGTGGGAGGGAAATCTATGGACCAAATAATTCTAAAAAAAAGAGTGGGAGGGAAATCTATGGACCAAATAATTCTAAAAAAAAGAGTGGGAGGGAAATCTATGGACCAAATAATTCTAAAAAAAAAAAAAGAGTGGGAGGGAAATCTATGGACCAAATAATTCTAAAAAAAAGAGTGGGAGGAAAATCTATGGACCAAATAATTCTAAAAAAAAGAGTGGGAGGAAAATCTATGGACCAAATAATTCTTTAAAAAAAAGAGTGGGAGGAAAATCTATGGTCCAAATAATTCTAAAAAAAAGAGTGGGAGGGAAATCTATGGACCAAATAATTCTAAAAAAAAGAGTGGGAGGAAAATCTATGGACCAAATAATTCTAAAAAAAAGAGTGGGAGGAAAATCTATGGACCAAATAATTCTTTAAAAAAAAGAGTGGGAGGAAAATCTATGGTCCAAATAATTCTAAAAAAAAGAGTGGGAGGAAAATCTATGGACCAAATAATTCTAAAAAAAAGAGTGGGAGGAAAATCTATGGACCAAATAATTCTTTAAAAAAAAGAGTGGGAGGAAAATCTATGGACCAAATAATTCTTTAAAAAAAAGAGTGGGAGGAAAATCTATGGACCAAATAATTCTAAAAAAAAGAGTGGGAGGAAAATCTATGGACCAAATAATTCTAAAAAAAAGAGTGGGAGGGAAATCTATGGACCAAATAATTCTAAAAAAAAAAAAAAGAGTGGGAGGAAAATCTAAAGCCCTGCTAGAGTAAGTATTCATGAAGAAGAAGTGAATAAATAGCTGGTTTGGTTTGGTTTCTTTGTTTAATGTCATATCAACCTTTAGAGGTTATTTAATGCCAAAGCCATTCTCATAGAAGAAAAGTAGTGGTCAATTTAACCCATAGCTTGGAGGATAAGAGGGTTCATACCTTTCCCTGGGGTATTTACCCGAAAGTGAACGTAATAGCACGACTGGAGTACGAACTCGCGTGCTACGCTTCCGCAGTCCACTGCTTTAACCATTACACCGCAAGGACACCCAGAATAATTAGCCATCTGAGCTGGAGTATCTTCCGATCTTCCGATCACATCAAAGACACGCCTGAGTTTACGGAGAAATACGAAACAGTCAAAATCACGTTACTGATCTTCATATAAGATTATATATATATCATATATATATATGTATATAAATGGATATATAAAATGCTTTATATATATATATATATATATATATATATATATGTATATATATTAAATGCTTATTATATAGTCTTATAAGTACATATACGAGGTGCTACGATAAATTTCCAGACTTTTTTCGTATGGGCAATTTTATTGATAGTATACACATGAAACTCTAGTCCCCTTCGAACTAATCTCCTCCGGCTGCAATGCACTTGTTGTGCCGTTACAACAACTTCTGGAAGGCCCCATGGAAGTCCTCTTTTGTGAGCGTGTCAATGACCTTCGTCACAGCTTCTTTCATCTCCTCAATTGTCTCATAACAACAGCCTCTGAGCTTAGGGAATAAGCAAAAGTCACAGGGAGCAAGGTCTGGACTATAGGGAGGGTGAGGAACTGTCTTGATGCCCATCTTGGTCAAATAGTCTGTGACAAGGATAGAGTTGTGGACTGGTGTATTGTCCTGGTGGAAATGCCGCTGACCCGATTCGAAGAGTGCTGGCCTCTTTCGACGGAATCTCTTCCTAAACTCCCTTAAAACCTCAACATAGTAACTCTAACCCTTTGGCCAATCAACTGTGGTGTATTGACTTCCTTACTCCTCCCACACCTCTCATCATCCCTCACAGACTGCTTGCCTTCCTTGAATCTCTTATGTCACTTAAAAACTGATGCTCGATTCATACAAGAAGGTTGAAAAGCAGTCTAAAGCATTCCATACGTTTCTGTGGCATTTTTTTCCGAGATTAAAACAGAATTTTATTGCATATCGTTCTTCTAAAGTGTCAGATTGCATTTTTGAAAATCACCAGCTGTGACAATCAAGCTTTAGTAGGGTGTATTCCACTTGCTGCTGTAGCTGTTCATTTGAACCTGAAATCATAAAGATTGGTCAGTCATCTCATAAGATGTATAGCAATAACATACTGACTTTTCAAGAGTCTATGACAATTTTAAATGGCCATACGAAAAAAGTCTGGAAACTTATCGTATGCACCTCGTATATATATAAGTATATGTATATAATCATAAACGTATTATTTTATAAAATGTTCTATATGTCTCTATATATATATAATTTCCTATGCTGTCATCAACAGACAGACTGTTTCGTTGTATAACAACTCTTCAATAGGGCAAGACATGCAAGATGCATCAAGCTTGGATCGAAATCCGGGTGATTTTACGTCAGTCAGATATCTTACACCAGAGCCATCGTCATTCTTTTTGTGTGAATGAAGGAAATTTTTGCGTATATATATATATATATATATATATATATATATATATATATATATATATATATATATATATATATATATATATATAAGGAGGAATATATATATATATATATATATATATATATATTGTTTGCTACCTTCCAATATAGACTCGGAAGCATACACGCTGACAAACACAAGGCTGCCGGCTGATCGTCCTCTTCTGTCTTGTATGCGTCATCTCTAGCCGCAACAATTATATCACTGTGTTCGGAATCAGAGCTATATTCTATGTTACCATCGGGCTCGGGAACGGCAAAACAGTAAATTTACTCAATATTGCCACCATTTTTTATTATTGTTAAACGACTTGCATGTTTTCAAAATAAATTTTTCAGACATTTTATTCCATTCCTCCTCAATAGTGTTTAAGCGAATCAATATTTAGATGGTAAGTTGCATTTGTTTTGTTTTCTAAAATGCCCCATATAGCGTATTCAAAGGGTTAATGTCTGGGATTGATGGAGACCATAAAGAAACTCAGATTATTTCAGAAATTTTTTTGGCTTAGTTTTGGCGTTGAGCAAATTATAGATTCTATGTCGTTTCTTTTTTTCTCTTTTCTTTTTTCTTTTTTTTTTTTTTTTTTTTTTTTTTGCTCACTCATATTGGACTGAATTTTAATGAAAAAGTGCTTGAATAATAGAGCCGATCATGAAAATTTAGATTTATCGAGTCATTTTCAAAACTTGGACAAATCAGACTAAAAAAGAACGTTTTAAAAATATTCCATATTTTGCTTCCGCACCCCCTATACATATATATATATAGAGAGAGAGAGAGAGGGAGAGAGAGAGTTCATGAGTTTTTGTCGAGCTCCTCACAGTTTTTAAAGTCGGCTGGGGATGTAGAATATACTGACTGCATCTCCACAGAGGGGTAAAACTCTCCCAACGAGTGTCCTGGGTATGACACAGAACAATCTGATGGTGAGTTTCCAGTAATGCTGGACCTTTGGCGAATGTGGAATACCCCTTTATTGCCATCGCTCCCAGATCCATTCTGGCTCGGAGTTGATAGTTGATATGCCATAAAACCCCACAAAGCCAAACTATAATCTTTAACAAAATATATAATCGGTATAATTTAGATGTTAGAATGATTCCTTTACTCAAACTAAAATATATAATTTTCCACAATCTCTATTCTTGAAATTGAAAAGAACACTTTCTAATATTTTGATATCAATTGTAATAATTCTATTCTATAAAAATAAACATTTATATTTCAAAAGGATTTTACCGACATATAAGACAAAAGAGCGAGGGCAAAGTCTTTGATATGTTTATCTGACTATTGCCCCCCACTCATTCTTTTTGGTGTGTTTATGTATTCCTTTGAGTTTTTTGGGTTTTTTTGTTTGTTTAATTTATTTTATGTTTATGATCACTGCAGCTGACTGATATCATATTTCCTCAATACTCGCTCAGTCACTTACCATATCCCAGCCCTCGATTTAAAGCTGCCACTGATTTTTACTGACTTTTGTCTTGCTGTATTACGAAAAGGAAACATGCCATCGAAGGTAAGTCGAGCTAAATTCAATCAATTTTTTTAATTGATACATTCCGCTAAAAAAAACTTACACTGTACGAAATAAACTTTTTAAAATGAACATTTGAAAACAATAAGTCGAAACAAAAACGTATTCTTTGAAAAATATGGCATTCAAGTCGTTAGGGATTTTTAAAGGATTATGAATATATTGCAATAAATACAATGCCTATTGCCTCTTTAATATGTCTCCAGCTTGATCGTACATATATATATATATATATATATATATGTGTGTGTGTGTGTGTGTGCGTCTGATCACGTTGATTTTATTTCAGTTTTCTTTATGTTTGTTGGTTAGCTTTGTTTTTAGTTTGTTGTTTTGGAGTGTGTGTGTGTGTGTGTGTGTGTGTGTGTGTGTGTGTGTGTGTGTGTGTGTGTGTGTGTGTGTGTGTGTGTGTTTTGGTGGGGTGGGGATGACTTCTTTTTTTCTTTCTTTCTTTCATATGAACCATATCAAAGAAATTTATTTTGGTAAATATTCTGAGGCGGGGAGTTCAAACAATTAATTTAGGATTCAGCTGAAGACAAGAATGAAAACATTTTACGAAAGATTTTTGTGGCTTTGAAACATATATAGTTGGATGTTGACGCCCCCACCCCTAGAGTTGCCACTGACATATATATATATCGTTGTTCTATAAGCACTTGTTTCAAAGTCTTAATGAAGGTTTACTAAAGCCGAAACATTTTAACGTTGACTTTCCTTTATAATAGATTCATCCCTTTTGGATTACTTTGGTTATTTATTTTATATATATATATATATATATATATATATATATATATACAATGCACCTTTGGTTATTTATTTTATATATATATATATATATATATATATATATATACAATGCACCTTTCTGACACAAGTTCAATAGCTCAGCATTTAAAAAAACATTCATGCCCAACAACACAACTACGAAAAATTCTCACGGACAACACAACAATACTCGAACATCAAAATAATAAACAAAAACTTCAGATTCTCGAAGCACTATATATTAGAAACCTGCAACCAGCACTCAATAGAATTAATTTTCAAACCAGTGCTAACGTACTTAAATGTCTTTAGCTACTGGCACTATTTACAGAATTACATTTAAAAGCAAGCGCCATAATCTCCAACAGCAAAGACGTCCTTACACAGTAGTAATTTGCTAAAACAAAAGTTACATCACTTTTGTAATAGATCCACCCCTGATGATGGCCCAAAGTCGGGCAGAAAGTACTAGGGATACATACAACTATGGACAATACCTTAATCAGTTCCCCCCGAATACGATAAAAGTAATACGGGAATTCGAACGGATCCAAAAGAAGATATGTAGGCATAAAATGTCTATTATGTTTAATGAAATTTGCATTAACGAAGAAATGCTGCCTAAATATACATATATATATATATATATATATACCGTGTAACCCGGATATAAGTGACCCTGATATAAGAGAAACCCGGGTATAAAAATTGGAGTCTGCATATAAGAGACTCATTCTCCAGTCCCGACGACTCTCTTATATCCGGGTTACACTGCAGTGGGTAGAATGTTTGCAAATGGGTCGGGAGACCTGGGTTCAATCCCAGGTCGAGTCATACCAAAGACTTAAAAAATGGTACTTGATACCTCCTTGCTTAACACTCGGCAATATAAGGTACATATCAAGGGTAAAGTGGAGCAATCTAGAGAAAGGATTTGCGCCCTACCCTACACCTCGGTGTTGTAGCTATTGAAAAGGGAGCCTTCTGGTCGCCCTCGACTACTACTACTACTATATAAATATATATAAAGATATTTTTCCCGGTTCAACATTTAATAGCAATAAAAAGACCCACAGTTTTATTCATGATATGAAGAAAAGCTTTAAAGATTATAGGCTAGTCGACCGGCTTCGATCCTCGCTCGCCAGGGCTAAATTGAGGATAATATTTCGAAGCTTTTATTCTCATTATAAATAAAACCTTGGTTCTTTTATTGCTTGCTATCAATATATATATTAGTAAAGTTGGCAATCGTAGTCGAGGGTAACTAGAAGGCTCCCTTTTCAAAAGGTTATAAAAAAAATTTCTAAAAAATCTAGCCGGCCACGTGCAGCACTTGATTTTGGCCGCAGTGGAGAAGGGAGAAATAATGCCAGACAATGTGGCACCAAAAAGTGATTTCCTCCTTTTTGTCAAGAACTACTAGTCTAGCACTCAGTACCAACACGGGGACTTGAACTGATCGCACGAAAAACTCAAACTAGCAGATTGGTTTCGTCACTCACTTCTTGAATGAAGCTTCCCAAGAAATAAAAATAAATGAAAGTCGACAACTGAAGTTCTACCAAGAAAATTCAAAAGGCACCTCTGGTGGTGTAATGGTTAGCAAGCTCGACTAGCCAACCTACACGAGTGAGTTCGAGTCTCATTGGGTGCCCCTTCCATATGCCCTTGTGCCACATCTAAGTAAAATGCTTAGTAAATTACTCCCAAGAAAATTCAACCGAGAATTATGCGGTAAAAAACCTTAAAGAAAACTCGAAATTTAATGAACTTTGAAACTTTTCGATAAAACAAAAAAAGAAAGAAAAATACTCAAATTCTAAGAAATTGTTTCCCGAACATTCTCTCAGATAAGTTTCCCACAAATTGAACTAAATTTTGCAACACTTTATCTTTTCTATCCCTTTCTTTCTTATTTCTTTGTATAAAATTCCTTTTAAAAAACTTTATTGTCTGTGTTATCTTTTCGAACCAATATCCGAACGAGAAAGCTGCAGAAATTCCTGTATAAATTTACTGTTTTAAATTACCGTTTAATGGCACCCTAAATCCCCCTAAAAACATTACCCAGTTAAATACTAAACTTGGCTTTAGTATTATTGAAATTATTTACGGAGTCGCTAACTAGGTGCCCAGTGATTGGATGAAAAACAGCCAATCACAGGCTACCTTTTTTTTTTAGATCTTCTCCCAGCCCCTATGAGGGCATTTCCTACGAACGCCCTTCCTCTTTTGCTTGGGTGATTCCTCTGAATCAAGACGTGCCCGCCGTTCTCTCAGTCTTCTAGACGCCAATACACGATTGAGAGGATTTTTTCCAGCAACTGAAGCACAAGAAACAAGGCTCTATTTTCTTCAATCCAGCCAAAAGGACACAGGAAATACAAACTGTTAAAAGGACGCCTTTTACGCATAAGTTTCCCGCAAACCAACTGTTTGCAAGGACAATATTTTCTTTCCTCTCTTTCTATGTAAATATATGTTTTTTATAACATTTTAAATTGTGTTGTGTTTCTTTCTTCTTGCCGACGTCGCAATATTGTTACCATATAAAGTTGGGAAAATCCCAATAGTATCTCTCACATTCCTACAAATTTTACCCCCACTTCTCAAAATCATTTTATATTGCAAATTTTTATTTCTCAAATTTTTTAAAGGTACTACTCGTAGGTGTAGGGAAGTGCGCTACTCTTTTTCCTTGACTGTTCCACTTTACCCTTGATATGTATCAAGTACCACTTTTTGAGTCTTGACTCGACCTGAACCCTCGTCTCCCGGGCCATTGGCGAACATTCTACCCACGAAATCAGTATATATATATATATATACATATGAGAGAGAGAAAGAGGCAATTTTATATATATATATATATATATATATACATATATATATATATATATATATATATGACAGTCTCTCATAATAACTCTACACGAACACTGATGTTGAAATTTAACAGAATGGTGAGGTTAAAGGTTCTTTTGAATTGAAGCTCGCCATGAGAAAGTTTGCGTTTTGAGTGTTTTTTTTGTTTTTTGTTTTTTTTAATTTGTTTTTTGTTTTCGTTTTTAAACGTTATTTTTCTAGTCTACTGCAGTGAAAATAATTTTAAATCTTGCGGAAAGAAATCCAATAATGCTTAAATTTTGAGCGGGTGAATTATGGGCGAAACATGCACTGATCAGGACCTCTGAGCAAAGAGAATTATTGATCCTTTTAACCCATCCCAACCTTCTATCCTTTCCATAAAGATATATACAATGTTAATCAGATATTCGTTTCTCTCCAAAAATATACAGAAATCACATTGTTCATTTCTAGTGCAACCGTAACGAATATAATTTGCGGAATATATTAATAGAGCAGTTGGTTTGGTTTCTTTGTTGAATGGCATATCAACCGTCGTGGGTTATCTAATGTTAAAGCCATCCTTGTAAGAGGATAGTTGTGAGACTTTTGGCGAGTTGAATGTTTGTTATTGTTTTTAGGTGAAGAAATGTATTCTTGCGGGTGTATGTCATTTCCTCGCTAAGTGTTGTTGTAAAATAAAGGAGGATGAAGAAGTAAGAAGACGAAGATGCCGTTAGCTTTTACCTGAAGGTTTTTAATGGCAGCATGGAATAAAGAGTTTACGTTTATGCTGCAAGTCTCGTAGTAAGGAAAGAAGTGAACGATTTAAAGTTATGAGAGAGTGGAGAAAGCAGCGCGTGTTGTTGGACGTGCGAGGGAGATATTTTCGCCATAGTGTAGCAAAAGTCGTGTTTGCTGTTTGAGGAGAGAAACGTTGAAGTCATCGTGAGTTTGTGCTTCTGGTTGTTTCGGGGAGAAGCGTGAATGTCTTCAGAAAATGTTGCCCTGAGGTGAAGTCGCTAGGTGTCGGAGCGAGATTCGGCATAGCAGTCGACATAGCCAATTTTTTTTGGGGGGGGGGGTGACGTAAAGTTGTTCCTCTGTGTGGCGTATTGAATTCATCTAATTCATATTCAACTGGGAACCCTTGGTGTAAGAGAAATAGACGCAAGGTGTCCATAAATTAGACGGCTTCCCTCATTGTGTCCATGCTGATGCTGCTATTGAAGAGCAGACCGTAAGACGTCTTTACTGAACGAAGTTGTTCAGCCAAAGAGAAAGTGTTTTGGCGGCTTTCCCCAATTACTGCTGCCCAGAAAATTGGTTCGGAATGAATAGGATAAGTCATCCTGATTGGGTGAAATTATGCGTCGACCCTAACGGTCGAATTAAATTACGCGCCAAACAAAAATGCTAAATTCTTTCTGCTACAAACTATTTAACCTATAACTGAGGGATAAAGAGGTTTATGCCTTTTCCCCAGAGTATTAGACCAAAAGTAAACGTTATAGCGAGATTGATGTTCTAACTCACTACGAAATCGCCGTCCAGCACTTCAGTCAATAGGCCACAGGGAGTCTCTTCAAGACGAGAGCAGTATTAAACAAGTCCTGGCGACAACACCCCACGAGACTCCAACTATACGGACACTTGCCCCCCATCACAAAAACTATACAAGTTCGACGAACCAGACACGCAGGACACTGCTGGAGAAGCAAGGACGAGCTCATAAGCGATGTACTCCTGTGGACCCCCACTCATGGATGTGCAAGAGTGGGACGACCAGCACGAACTTACATACAGCAGCTATGTGAGGACACGGGTTGTAATCCTGAAGACCTGCCGGAGGCGATGAATGATAGGGAGAAATGGCGAGAGACGGTCAGGGATATCCGCGCAGGCGGCGCGACATGATGATGATGAACAATAACACACTGAATTATTAAAAGCAACTTGAAAAATTAGAATTTTTCTTACTTGGACTTATTGGTGTTTTTGTCCTTCGAGCATTGCACAGTCCGCTCTTGAAGTATATATCTAAGTGTCGACTCAAAGATCATCAACTTTTAGCGGGCTCATCACAATCTTTAACAAAATAAACTCCTGGTATAACTTAGATGCTAGAATGGTTCCTTTACTCTAACTAGAATATATTTTTTTTCAAAGAAATATAATATTCTAAAAAATGACATCGATATAAGTCTTTGATACCGGCTGACCAAAGGGTAAAACTGAAGGAAAGCAAAAAGAGAGATAAGTCCCAAGACCATGCTAAAGAACTGAAAAAACAATGTAACATGGAAGTGATGGGGATACCACTTGTAAATGGCGTGCTCGGTACAGTCACCAAAGGATTGGTACAAGAACTGGGGGATTTGGATATTAAAGGACGAGTGGAGACCATCAAAACTACAGCATTGTTGAGATCGTCCAGAATACTGAGAAGAGTCCTGGTGACTTGCTGTCTCTTAGACTCTAATGGAAAAGCATCAGCTAACACTGGTGTGAAAAATCCTCAATGAGTAAAATAATAATAATATGTGGCACCTTAAAACTACCTTCGTGCTAGTAACACTTGGAGCCCTGTGTACGATCAAGAAAGGAGCAGATAAACACGTTAACAAGATACTTGGTAGTCCTAACCGATAGGAAATACAAAAAAAAATCGCTCTTTGCGGAACTGCTCATCTCCTTGGGAGAGTACAATCAATCTTGCTGAAAAATATCACCTTAAAAGAGGCAGAAAAAATAACATAAATGTTTTGAATACATATAATCATTACCTTCCTTCACCCTCGGTAAACGATTGTAAGAAACTGGAAGTAAAGCTTTGTCAAAAACGATAAAGAATTGGAAACTATAATAAGTAGAGACACCATTGGTGATTATAGTCGGGGAACTAAGTAAAACAGTAAAACAACGAAGGACCCTTTTCGTCCGGTTCTTTTCAAGTTGGGAACACCTGAAAATTTTAATAAAAACGGGGTATATATATATATAATATATAAGTCGAATGGCCAGATAGAGGAGGGAACAAAGTAACCCCTGTATCCAGAAGTTCCCCAAATATATTAAGAGTGGGATTGTTTAACTGCCTGCACAGAGAGGGGGGGCGATTCATAGAGATATAAATCACCTCTAGAAATTTGAGATGGAATTTATTTCTTGCCCTGTGCAAACTAATACACGCAGTGAGAATATACAGTCAAGAAATAGAGATGGAATTTGGTATAGAAAAATGTGCTATGCTAATAATGAAAAGCGGGAAACGACACCTGACGGATTGAATGGAACTACCAAATCAAGAACAAATTAGAACTCTCGGAGAAAAGGAAACGTACAAATACTTGGGGATCCTGGAAGCTGATTCCATCTAACAAGTGGAGATGAAAAAAAATTTTTTTTAAGTATCTCGGAAGAACGAGGAAGCTACTTGAAACCAAACTATATAGCAGGAACCTTATAAAAGAGATAAATACCTGTAGGGGGACATGTTATTGGGTAGTTATGCTTAGTCCCCCAAAATTTTATGTTGAAGTTTGATATAGGTTTAGCTTATGTTTTGCTTGGAAAAAGGCACATGGATAAAGATACGTGAATGAATGAAACAAATGAGTAAAGGATATGAAACGGCGCGGACAAAAAGGAACATTCAAAACAAGGCGACAAACAAAACAAATTTATACTCATAACAAAACATACATTGATACATTAAGAATATTGCTAATTCTACATTGTTAGTAAAATAGTCCTGTGTGTGTGTGTGTGTGTAACTAACACAACTAAACTACAGAAAAGGTTCAATAACGACAGCGTCCTCTTAAGGTTGATTACATATTTAAATGTCTATTTCTTCTTGTGGTTTGAAACAGTCGGTTTTTCCGAGGCTGGAAAAAGTCTCTTAGTCAAAGTGTTTTGAAGAAATGAATGTCTGCGAAGCTTATCCATTTTTTTGGCTTTTTACTTCTGTTGGTGAATAAGGGAGTCACACTAGAGAGAGCGTGTTACCGCTGCAATAGAAATTGGGAAAAAAGAGAAAGAGTGTTTGAAGACGACGTATTTATAGAAAATACGTGTCTTGGAATCGGTTCCAAAAAAACGCAGGTCGAAATTTACACGCGGACGTAGTTTTACGCAGGTCACGTGGTTCTCCTGGCCAATGGTTTCCCGAGACTGATTATTTGTGTGCGTCCGCCATCTTTGTTGCGGGAACAAGTGGCATACCGCCCAAATTAAATTATAGGAGTGTAAAGTCCTATATACCTGAGCTGTCTCCCTCGTAAGATACTCGGGACCATTCTTGAAGTGGATCAGAGAAGAACTTAAGCAGATGGACCAGTGAACAAAAAACTAATGACTATGCATTAGGCCTTACATCCCAGAGATAACGTTAACAGACTATATGGGTCAAGAAAAGGAGGAAGAGGACTTGCCAGCATTGAAAAAAGCGTTGATGCATCGATACAACGACTCTAAGACTGCATAGAAAAGCACGGAGGAAGACTGGTTATAGCCACCTGAAACAATACTGACAACACGTGGGTCAACAGAACGGAAATAACCAGAAAAGAAAAATGGAAAGAAAAACAACTCTATTGACATTTTAAGCGACTAACAAGCAACATCTCACACGAGAAAAGGTAGCCGTGGCTATGAAAGGGAAACCTTAATAGAGGAACTGAATCTCTTCTAATAGCAAAAGAACACCATAAGGACTAATCATATCAAAGCAAGAATAGATGAGACACAACAAAACAGCAGATGGAGGTTATGTGGTGACTGAGACGAAACGATCAATCACATAATAATCGAATGCAGCATATCAGCAGAGAAAGAGGATAAGATTAGACATGACTGGGTGGGCAAGATGATCCACTGGGAATTGTGCAAGAATTTTAAATATGACCATACGAACAAATAATATATGTACAACTCAGATTCTCTCCTGAAGAATCTTCTGAAATTTTGAGATACAAACGGACCCCCTAATCTCGGCCAGACGACCAGACCTTGTAATAGTAAAAAAAAATATATAACCGAATTGTGGACTTTTGTGTCCTGGCTGAGTAAAATTGAAAGAAAACAAAAAGAAAGATATGTACCTGGACCTTGCTAGAGAATTGAGAAAACTGTGAAACATAAAAGGGATGGTTATACGACTTTTAATTGGTGCTCTTGGTACAGTCAACAAGAATTGGTCCAAGGACTGGAGGACTTGGAAATAACAGGACGAGTGAAGACCATCCAAACTAAAGTATTACTGAGATCGGCCAGAATAGAGAAAAGTCCTAATGACTTGAAGAGACTTGCTGTCACTCAAACTCCAGGGAGAAACCATCGGCTAACGCTGTAGTGAAAAACTCGATGATAATAATAATAATAATAATAATAATAATAATAATCTGGATATGGCTACGAAGAGGAGACCCGGTGAGAGAAACTAAATTTATTTAAATAACAGTCCAAAGAAAGGACCAATTATGTCAAAGCAAAAATCGATAATACGTGTAGTTATGTGGTGATAGAGATTAAACAGTCAATCATGTCATAAACGAATGCATCAAACTGGCACAAAAGAAATATGAGATTAGGCACGACTGGTGGGAAAGGTAATCCACTGAGAATTGTGCAAGAGATTAAAATTTGACAAATGGTATTTATACAACCTAGAAAGTGAGATGCATAACATTCCCTGAGACTTTGTTATAAAAACCGACCACTCAATCCCGGCTAGCAGACCAGATGTATTATTAATTAACAAGAAGAAAAGAACTTGTCATTTAGTGGGTTTTCCTGTTTTAGCTGGCAATAAAGTGAAAATGAAAGAAAACAAAAAAATAAACAAATACCAGGAACTTACCAGGGAGCTGGGAAAAATGTGGAACATGGAAGTGACGGTAAAACCAATTGTAATTGGTGCCCTTGAAATCGTCCCCAAAAGCCTCGAAAAGGAACTGGAGATATAAGGAAGAACCAAGACCGTTTAGCACTGTTAGCAGCTAGAATACTCAGGAGAGTCCAAGAGACCTGAGAAGACGAGCAATCACTCAGACTTCAGTAAAAGACCATCAGGTAACGCTCTTGTGGGAAAATCGCAATGAATAATAATAATAATAATAATAATAATAATAATAATAATAATAAACAAATAAATCGAGAGAATTTGCTGTCCAGTGTATTTTGCTGTTCTCGTCGAACACAGAGTAAAAATAAAAGAAAACGAAAAGATAAACAAATATTTTGATTTTGCTAAGGAACTAAAAAAAGTCTATGGAACATGAGGGTAACAGTGATATGTAGGGAACAAATAAATAAATAAAAAAAAAATTAAATTTAAAAAAATAAATGAATAGATAAAAAGAAAACTATTAAATTTGAAGAAACTCCCAGAGGTCTCTAACGGAAAAGGAGATGACGCACGCGTAAAAGAAAAAAGGATTTTCCTCTTGAAAAAGGAGACGATATCATCTTTCTCTTTCAGGCAGTGTCCGTCGAACCAACAACACCATTTTGCTGTCTGGTGTTTTGGGCACCACGCTACGTCTTGGGACGTAGCGTTGGTTAGTCCCTTCATCCAGTAAATAAAGGAAAGTGTGGAAGAAGTGTTTTCGTCTCTTATCTGTTTCTGTCTTTTCTTTTAGTACATTTCTTTTGGGACTTTCTTTGGGCAAGGCATTGCGCCGGCCAGTCAACGTGGGGTGAAACAGTGTAACCAAAATATGGAGTCAGATATCTTACCGCAACACAGCCTTGCCCTTAGCCCCTGACTTTCAAAGCCTTCAAAATTCCACAGATACTAGTTGTAATCGGTGCATTCATGCCTGCTTATGGGTTTTTACCTATGCGAGGCCTCGACGATATAACAGCCTCGTGCCATATTCCAGCATGGTGTGATGTTGGATAAATACCGGCAAAAGAAGTTAAACAACAATAGTTTGCCTGGTATGGATGTTATACCAGCCATACCATCTGAGGTTTTCAAGTGTGACCGTGAAAAGATGACCGATCTTTTATATGTGGCAATCATCTATTCTAGCATACCCAATCAGACCTGCTTAATGACTTTTGTAGAAGGTTAAAGTTGTGTTTCGGTGGTTGAGTAGAGAGAATAAGGTATTTTGACTTCTGAACATCCTTGTCTTCACGGCAAATAGGAGTTGGGAATTTACGAACCTAATTCCACATAAAAATAAGACATACCTTTTTCATTTTCATATATTCCAGGCAGGATATTTTAACTCGGTCAACTAGGAAAAAATATGAGGACGACTTTTTAAAAATATGAGCGGTATTCTTTTTATTTAGAAAGAGTGTACAAAAACTAGGGCTAGATAACCTGACCCTTATTCAACTGTGGGATTTGGGGGAGATAACTTTGACCTGACAATTCTATTATCAGTAATTCTAACAAATACTGACTAGAGTGATGACTTCACCACTCTTCTTCACTTGTTATCAGACTTGTTCTATCATTTCTCTAACATCTAACAGTTCTCTGAGCTACCAGTCGAGCTTTGTGTTGTTCCATGTGTCCATCAACATCATATATCCGTTTGAACACCCACCAAATACTAATAGTTTCTGTCCAGCATAGGTAATTCAGCAAGGTTTCATACTTTATTAGTATGTAGTGAATTAATTTCGCTTTCCATTACTTTCATTCGTTTATTTTTCTCAGGAGTGGAAAGTGCTTATTTCACAGTTAATAGGTCACTTAATCTGTGAGCAACGTAGACCCATTCACCATACTGATCTGGAGTTTTTCTAATCCTTGATGATCTTCGTGGTCCTGTGGCCTCTTGTGAATTGTTATCATCATCACTGCTGATATTTTGATATTCAATTTCCACTAACGGTTGATTTCCAACTACTCTCGCCAGTTCACCTATAGATACTGATTCTGTAGTATATTGACCTTCGACCCCGCCAAACATGCCCTTCCAAAGACGGCGGAAGTGCATATTCCATTCGCGTAGGCGGGCTTGGCTGACAATATGGGACAAGGTAAAATCCCATGGTACAGTCATAGATTGATGCACCGGAAGAGAGTGACCTGTGAACTGCATGACAGTTATTTCCGCTTGATGACGATCAAACATGCCATTCCAAAGATACTGAGTGGGCGATTGAACTATTATATAACTCGGTGAGGACAGGAAGTCAGTTAGTTTGGAGACCAGACCAGTTGGTGAGAAGATGCTGGGATGAGAACATGTCCCAGAGAGGCTGGGCCCCCAGGCCCCCGGTTGAGCAGCCCAGGAGAACGAGAACGACACACGGTGATGTCCGGAGGGGCTGGGGAGGTCAATATGTTGCAGTCTTTGTTCAGTCTCCAACTCCCTCTCACACGCAACCTTTCAAATAAAGTGAGAGGTATATATTTTTCTAAGAACTGTGTCGCTCGTCTTCATTGCGTCCTTAATGTGCGTGGATATGATTAGGCATACAACAATTCGTTAAAGATCACATCTCTGCTATGGAAGACTCTCAATGTTTCTGTATTAAAGAGGTTATACTCTTTGACTCCAATGCCATATCCGAGGAAGAGGATCTTCACTGTAGGATCAATTTTGGATCTTTCATTTAGACATAAGCACTACATATGAAAATGCGTCAATGTTTCACATTTGGTTAGTAACCTTCCCATGCTTCATATGGTATTATTGTTTGTACTGAACTTGGGCTTCGGTTTCGAACATATGAAGCTGTTGATAAAGCTTCTGCCTAAAATTCTAAGGTAGCTTCAAATCTCCCATGGCCCAGCGGTTAGAGTGTTCGCCAATGGCCCGGGAGACCTGGGTTCAATCCCAGGTCGAGTCATACCAAAGACTTTAAAAATGGAACTTGATACCGCCTTGCTTAACACTCAGCATTATAAGGTACGGTTCAAGGGTAAAGTGGAGCAATCCTGGGAATGGAGTAGCGCCCTCCCCTACACCTTGGTGTAGTAGCTATCGAAAAGGGAGCCTTCGGGTCACCCTCGACTATGGTCGCTAACTTTACTTTACTTACTTATATCCAATAGCGTCTAATTAATGATTTCACCTACTCCATTTTGCTCCGGTGTTTTGTGAACAGTGCATTCATGGCGTATACATTTCTTTCTTAAGTAATCTTCAAACTCTCTTGAAGTGTTTTCCCCGCCATTGTCAGTTGCTTAGTGTTTTAATTTTCTGACCACTGAAATTCTCCACAATGGTTTTCCACTCCATGAACTTCTTGAATATTTCTCCCCTTTTTTAATTCTGTATATCCATACAAACCTTGATTTGTCATCAATAAAAGTGACAAAGTATTTGGCTCCACTTAGTGATTTTGACTCTATCTTTCCACAAACATCACTATGTACAATTTCGAGTAGTTGTGTGGCTCGCCTTCCGCCAGATTTTGGAAATGAGGAACGGTGATATTTTCCATCCAAAGGTTAATGTCCTTTGTGACATTATAGTCAAGGCCAGTTAATTGTTGATCTCTTACAAGCTTCTGCAAATTCTTTGCTCCAAGATGACCAAGACGCTGATGCCAATCTCCCCTTTCGTATCTCCACTCGAGCGCGTTGTTACTGCATAGGCTGTCCCCTGTCCTTCCATACGGCTCAAATAATATATGTTCCCAAATTTCGAACTTGTAACTACTGCTTTTCATCCAGAAGTCGACAGCATGACCCAGTAAATGTCAATGACTTACCTGATCTAGTAGCTCTTGACACACTCAGTAGATGATAGGAACATACAGTGTTTCATACAATCTGCATCTTTGTTACTTCCTGTCGAACACACTCACATTCATTTCTACTGTCCCTTTTCCTAATGCTCCAACTGAGTGTCCATCACCCCGGGTTATATCTTCTGCTTCATCCAATTTTGTGAAAATGATGAACTTATTCCCATCGTAACTCGCGTGACACATCGCTCTAAAGTCCACAATCCATGAGTTCCTTTCGTTATTTGTTAATAACGCATGGTGTGTAAAAAGTCCAACAACTTGGTCGTTTTTTGAACGAACATTGGCCTAATGAGTAGAGTGTTCGCCAATGGTCCGGGAGACCGGGGTTCAATCCCGGGTCGAGTCATACCAAAGACTCAAAAAATGGTACCTGATGCCGCCTTGCTTAACATTCAGCATTATAAGGTAAGGACAAAGGGTAAAGTGGAGCAATCCAGGAAATGGAGTAACGCCCTTCCCTACACCTCGGTGTAGTAATTATTGAAAAGGGAGCCTTCGGGTTACCCACGACTAAGGTCGCCAACTTTACTTTACTTTTTACTTTTAGAGTGAAGAAAGCTTTCTGTCGGAAATTTATTCTCTTGCAGATAAATTCGATCTTAGCCCGCGTCTGAAACAAAATCGGAAGGGGAAAACAGGATGAAAACACAAATGGTCTTGTTTGGTTACAAATTGAAAAAGTTTATTTACAGCAAAGTTGCATATATTTTCCCATATGCGGGCGTCACAGTATTTTCAAAAACATCAAGTAACCAAATAAAACAATATAAAACAGTTGCTACAGGATGGGTTTCCACAAGCAAAATTAACCCACGGGAATTTGTACAAAGCAAAATAAGCAGTCCACTTGCAGAGTCGCTGTAGTTCTTGAAAAGATTTCAAGCCTTTGTCCTGGTTTTATCTCTCCGAAATTTTAATTTCTGTTTCTTTCAGTAGTCTGCAATGCACGTGGTAATGTCTTCTTTTCTTTCTTCTCGTTACAATTCCGGTTGTAGAACGAGTGTAAGAGCTGCTTGTTTGAAATACTCCTTCCTCTAGACTCGGTTAGAGCACATAATTTCTCCGAGGCATATGTCGCATACGCTGGGATTAAGGCGAATACGTGAATTTAACCTTTCAAAGTTGAACCACAAAGTCCCAAAGTCAGTCAATTTCAGCTCCAGCTACATTAGACACGCCCGCTCTCTCCTGCCGGGAAGTAAAAAGGGGAATTCAATTTTTCAAAGCTGAATTATAACGTCCAAAGCATATACTTCAAGATCAGAGCCTTCATAGCAAGCAGCCACTCTCAGTTGCTGTTGAGAAGTAAAAAAATGAATTCAACTTTTCGAAGTTGAAATTCAAAGTGCTAAAGTCTGTCAACTTTAGGCAGAGCCAGGGACACGTCCGCTCTCTATCCTGCTGAGAACCCAAAAGGAAAATTCAACTTTTCGAAGGTGAATTATAACGTCCAGAACCTTCATAGCAAGCAGCCACTCTTAGTCAGTGGCTGTTGAGAAGTAAAAAAAAAAAAGATGAATTCAACTTTTCGAAGTTGAAATTCAAAGTGCTAAAGTCCGTCAACTTTAGTCAGAGCCTGAGGCACATCCGCTCTCAGTCCTGACGAGAATCCAAAAGAGGAAACAGAAGGCCTCTGCCGCACGTGGTCGACCCGCTTACGGAGTCAACCACCGGACCTTTTCCTTCCGCGTATTTTTGTACCAAAGTACGGTACAAAAGCTTTATGCCAGAGATTATAAGGACATTCAACCCAAAGAAAGGATGCGAACATAATAATAATAATAATAATATGCACAACCCAGCACCTGTCCTAGAAAATGACATACACAAACTCCTATGGGACTTTGATATACAAACGGATCACCCAAACTCGGCCAGAAGACCAGACCTTATAATAATCAACAAAAATAAGAAAATCTGCAAAATTGTCGACTTTGCTGTCTCGGCTGACCACAGAATAAAACTGAAAGAATGTGAAAAGAGAGATAAGTACCTCAACCTTGCTAGAGAATTGAAAAAACTATAGAACATGAAGGTGACAATTATACCAATTGTGATTGGTACTTTTGGCACGGTAACTAAAGGATTATTAAAGGGCCTGGAAGATTTGGAACAACAGCATTATTGAAAACGGACAGAATACTGAGAAGAGTCCTGGAGACTTGCTGTCACTCAATCTCCAGTGAAAGATCATCAGCTTACGCTGATGAGAAAAACTCTAATGAGAAATAATAATAATAATAATAATAAATGGATACGCAATGTACCATTTTTTGGGTTGTTCTTTTTAAGACTTTCTTTGGAATCTTCTCTGAATAGTCGACAGTCACGTTTCATGTGTTCATTTTTTCCACGGTTAAAACACTTGGGTCCCCTTTTGTTAATGTGATGTTTCGACATCATAGCTATCGATTCAGTACCACTAGTTTCCTTTTCTCTAATTTTTGTTTCTTTGTACAGCATCTATTCAGTTACTAATGTCCACTTAGGCACATCTTGACTTGTCTCGAGTGCTGTCACCTACATGTCACCGGAATTTGGAAGACTAGCTAGATGTAAAACTCTATCCTCTTCATCAATCGAATCACCGATGACTGACAACTATTCGAATAGTTTCGTCATCAACTTTATAAGTTTTTGAACAGAGTCACCTTCTTTCAGTTTAAGGGAATACAGTCTCCTCCTTAACGCTAACTAATTTGCCCACGTTTTCTTCTGAAATTGAACAGCCAATTTTTTCCACATCACTGTCGGATTGTCAGGTTCCCTAATCAAGTATAAAAGTAACGGTTCCACTGACAGTATAATCGTCGCCAAGGTACAATCTCTCAGCGATAAGTATTTTGTGTGTAATATTGCACCTGTCCTGGAATTAAAGGATTATGTTTCTTACAAAAAAATAACACAGGAAACAAGTCCTTCAACGTAAAAAGAAAAAAAAAACAGCCACACCGTAAGGGTTATAACTCACGGCCTTCTTAAACCACAAGATAACCACTCTGATGTGTCAATTCAAATTCCAATATCAAACCAGGAATAAAAATAACACGTGCGTCCAATAAACTGTCTATTTATTTACTGATAATATATATATATATATATATATATATATATATATAAAGCATGCATATAAATTCACTTAAAAAGAAAGAAAGCACATACTGCTAAAATTATTGCACTTTAGCGTTCAATCGAATGACTACTCTAGTAGTAATCTCCGAAAAAGATTTGGACCGAAAACAACGAACAAAGCAGAGGTACGGATACAAAGAAATAATGGAATTCGTAAGAATTCAAAAACAAAACAAGCTTACAGGTTCAAAAATGTCCTTTAAAAATGGAATTCTTCACAACATTAGAATCACTCCATACACAGGAATTACCATTTTACTGACCCAACAAATGTATTGAGACAGATTTCAGCAATTTGTTTCTTAGAAAGTTCCTTTATGAAGAGTCTTGAAGGGAAGAATTCCTTTCAGCCTCGAATTCAACATTCATAAATTTTTGTGTTCTCGGTATGGCAATTCCACGGTAGAAAACTTGAAAGAATTGCTTCCTTTCTGCAATTATAAATATCTTATGACATGAGGGCAGATACTATTACCATTTATATAAAATGGAAGTTGAGGTTGTAGAGTTCTGTTGCCTCTTGTTATATTAAAAGGAAGAACAAATGAGTTGACGAAGACATTGATAGTTTTCAATTTGGAAGTTCTAATAACAGCTTGAGACGAAAGGAACCCTTGTGCTGTAAGTCGAAGTTAAAACAGGAGTTAAAATGCTGTCGTCAGGACAGGGATTAAAAATGATGAGGATAAAGCAGGAGTTGAAAATATCCAATCTGTTTCTCCGAGGATTCGTTGGATTTGAAGGAAAGATGAATGATGAAAGAATGATTTCCCAGACACCAATGGTCCATAAATTGGATGAGGTCTCCTCATTATGCTTAGCGTACTGCTCGAAATATGTGAGAGAGAGTCAGTGAAGAAGAGTCAGGGAAGAAGAGTGAATATGGTCTCTCATATTGGCTAGCTTTCCTGCTGCCAGGAAGCGAAGAGAGAGAATGTGTGTTATGTCATGTTGGCTGGCTTGTCTTGCTGCTAGCCAGTGGGGAAGCGAGAAGAGGAAGACAGGACAGGACTGTCCTGCTCGAAAGGCCTGCGTGGAAGAGAGTGAAAGAATGTTACCTCGCTTTTTATTGTTGCCCCGGGAAGTGACCCGGGCAGAATGGCATGAAATATTCTCATTGGTCGAAAATATGAGTTCTGGGCCAAAACAGTCAAAATATTCCTGCACCAGACAATAATTTGAAATTCTTTCTGCTACAATATCCTTTCGAATAGGAGACTAAGCAATTGATAAAGAAAACCTGATAGAACTCCATCAGGCTTTCAGTCAGCCATTAGAAATTTTCCGATTCAGAGGAAAGTTTCTTCACACTACATGGTTCTCAACGATCAAGCACGAAACTCCTTTTTGAGCGGTCCACTCCCTCCTAAATCTTCTCCAAAAAGGGCCGAGTTTCCCATTTCTCACTTCAATATCAAAAACAGTATTAGTTCCGGTTACGTCACTAATCCACTTACTCTGATGAAAGCGAAAAAGGTCCGTCAACACAAACCTCCATCATACGAAAGAATAATTTCGACCGGAGTTAGGAATAATCTCTGTCTCATTTACGATGTTCCATAAACCGTCTCTAATTAATGCTATTTTGTATTGTAGCTTCCAAGTGGCGTAATTTGTCCCATTCAGCGGCACAAGATTAACAAGTTTTGTTTCCATTGCCACATTCCAGATATTTCAATCATAAAACATTACAAAATCTTTCTCCGTGAACAAAAAATAAAGATGGCTGAGATAAGGCGCCTACGTGGTCCTTATTATCATCGTACGTTGCCTGGGTCTATAACCTGTTGTTGGGGACTTACGAACATAATTCCATATAAAAATAAGACATACCTTTTTAGGTGCAGGTATTCATCTTCATATATTCCAGGCAGGATATTTTAACTCAATCAACATAGCAAAATCACGAGGACGACTTTTTAAAAATATGTGCAGTGTTCTTTTTATTTTGACAAAGTGTACAAAAACTAGGGGCAGATAACATAACCCTTATTCAAATGTGGGATTTGGGGAAGATAACTTTGACCCGACAATTCTATTATCAGTAATTCTAACAATTACTGACTTGAGTGTTAATTTTAACTATAGGTTCAGGGTAATTTTTGAAGAATTGGTAAAGTTGTAGCGGTATTTTGAATAGGTAAGTTTTTTGCGGAGTTTTGAAAAATAAGTTTTTTGACTTTTCTGTTGTTACCTTTTCAGTGGTGCAGAAGGCTCCACTAAGTGATTTTGACTCTATCTTTCCATAATTTTTTGGAAACTATATTAGTGGTGGTCTCGCACGTATATTTATAGGCTTCTAATGAACAAAATAGGCTCCATTCAGCCGTCTCTGGAAAGTATTTTCCGGTTCTTTGATTGGCCAAAAAATAACTGTCTTTGTTGGGAAAAAAGCCTTTAAGAGACGTATGGATCCATTTCTCTAGAAGCTTCTTTGACCCCGTGTTCCCAAAAGCGGTACCGCGTGGACTGACTGTTGAACTTAAACTGAAGCAAAAATGTCCACTTCCTTCTATTCTTCATACAACTTTAACAAAGAAATGAGTGTAAGAGCTTTTCTTTAGATTAATTTTCGCAAAGTTTTATGATTATACATCCATACAAATGAACAGCTGAGATAGATAGATTCCCTTTTTTCTAAATAATTTCAAAAAATGTTGCATTTAATTCCTATGGTTTTCATGTTGTTGTGCAAATTTCAACATATTCATTTTTACTGTACTTATTTCTATAATTTTATTAATTATATATATATATATATATATATATATCATGTGGCTTATGAAGAGTTTTATCGTGGTTGTGGTTAATTTTTGGTTTTGGGATATTCTGAGGTTTGTAAACTGACTCCTTTTTTCTACTAACCCTATTTACTTGTCCTTTTTTTTTTTTTTTTGTCTGACGAAGCTGTAAAGGAATTAAAGACGGAAGACTAAGATACATTTAGACTAAAATTTTATTTTGGTGCTTAAGACTATTCTGTAGTATGGAATGCTTTCCTGAACCAGTAGAAATAGTCGCGCTCCCCAACAAGGCGTTGAAGCATATCATGGACTCATCTTCGGCAATTACAAGTTTGAGGGTCCGTCGTGTGTCTTACTGCTACTAGCGAGAGACGCAGCGCACTGTTGGTCCCCGGGACTTAGCCAGCAAGTGCGTTCCCTACAAGCAGCTGAGAGAAGAAGGTCCGTCCAGTCGCGGTGCCTCGAGGTAATTGAGAGATTTTCTTTTTGACGCCAGGAAGTCCATTTTTCAGTCATGCAATGAATGCGCTTCTTGTCAGAGGCCTCCTGGGAAACTTACTTTTGCATTTTATTTATTTTATATTTTATTTTATTGACTTTTTTATTTTTAAATCCCCACTATATATATACACGAATACCTACAGACCCAGAAGTAATCCAGCTAGGTTTCACCTAACCGGATCATTAGTGTATTGAGCACTCTTACGTTTTAGCCTAAGGTTTTCCGTCGGTTTTTTTCTTTTGACTAAGCATTGCGATATTGGTTGATTATTTTCAAGCAGTATGAATGTGTTTACTTTTTTCTTCTTTTTTATAGAATATTTTTCCATATATCAGCTGTGTAATATTTTTTATTTACAAATTTTATTATCAGGATTTTTTTCATATCATCAGAATTATTGAATAGGTATAAAACTAGACATAAAAAATACATATACACACGCCCACACACACACATATATGTGTGTGTGTGTGTATGTGTGTGTGTGCATTTCTTAGAATTTAAAATTCTTATATAGGAATAGTGAAAAGAATTTTTTATTATTCTTGCCCTTATCAGAATGGCGGAATTCTTGTATACGATCAAGAGCAGATTATTGACGTCATATCCGGTTTACCGCTAGAGGGCGCATATCTAGTTTGTTTTGCCATTGCAGTGGCTGTGCAAATGGAGGTAAACTGGAAATCCCGAGGCCGATATCGACGATTAATTTACAACGCCGACTAATATTGCCACTTGTCAGCCGCCATGACCTCCCAGGTAAATAAAGAAACCATTTCTAAATTATAATGTAAGGGTCCGTGGCGCTATTGCTGAATTTCATGAGTTGACTGCTCAGCAAAGGAGATAGTCGGTGTTGAATTCAAACTGCAATGGTGGTAACTTTTAGTTCAATTATCATGTCTGCCCCGTTGTCGGGTGAAAACTGAAGGAATAGCTCTCTAAAAAAAATTAGTGCGAGAAAAAAAAAGAAAGAAAAAAAGCAAGAAAAGGAAATGAATTTATCATTTTTTTTAAAAACTCTCTGATATAGATCTAATCTTTTGTAGGAAGTTAGAACTATTTAGTATAGTTTAGGTATTTCAGTTTTATTCATTGTGTCGTGTTCTGGTGTTGATTATACATATTTTAGTAGATTCTCTTTTTTTTTTTACTTTTTTTTTTTTTAAACAAATCGGACCGTTTTACCTAAAAAAATAATAATGATTAAAACAACTAAGGTTATTTTATTAATGTTAATTAATATTAACTGTTAAAAATTTCCTTAATTAACCAATATTTACATAACGAAAAAAAATTTATCTTGATTTAAATTTCGTGTAACGTTTATAGAGTATGAAGTACAAATGATTTTTTTTAATATATTTAATATGCTTTTTTTAAGGGGGGGAAATATTTTTTAATAGTTTCCAGTTTATTTCTTTCACACGTTATATTTTTCTTAAAAGTCCCTAAAATATATAGATATATTGATATATATATATATATATATATATATATATATAGTGTGTGTGAGTGACTATTCTTGTTTAGTGGCAAAAGTAATTCGATATTTCTATTTTTCCACCAGGTTAACAAAAATTCCTTAAATGTGGGGCATTTTTTAAAATATCTCTAAATCTTCAAAATTTTCGTGTTTGTATTTTGTTTTTTTAAATATTTGGAAAAATGCACTCTTTTTTTGCTGTAAGAGTGAAAAGTTTTGTAATATTTTTATAATTAAAAAAAATCCTTTTCCTACTTTTTTGGTTTGTTTACAGTAGGTTTTTGTGTATACACTTTAGGATATCCTTCCAGTAAAATCAAAGTGTATTACCTGTTTTTTTTTTTTTTTTGTTTTTTTATTCCATCAAATACTCTAAAAAAAAAAAGTTTTGATTTCTACAAAAAAAAAAAAAACAATTTTCCAGAGCAAGTGTCTCGGATTCTAGTGTGATAGAATTCAATCATTTGTACTAGATTAGAATTGTTGTTTACGAAGTTGTGGTACAAGACCGGAAGCATGGGGCACTTGGGGGGGGTATGGATAGGACTTTTTTTCTTGATAATAAACATTACATTTTGGTTACCTTAATTATTTGACCGTAGTTCTCTTGGAAAAAAAAAATTTTTCTTCATAGGATCAACCGTCTTTTTTTTTTTTTTTGATCGACCATTCTTTTAACTTTAGATAAGTCTTATTACTGTTCTTCTTGGAGAATGGCTTTGGCATTAAATAACCTACAAAGAGTTGATATGCCATTAAAACAAAGAAACCAAACCAAACCTTTAGATAAGTCTTGGAGAGGATCAGTTTAACTTAAAAAAAACATCAGGCATGACATTGTTTTGTTTTTTTGTTTGTTTTTTTTTTCTCTAAATCCTAAAAAAATATTTGTTAGTTTAAAACCATTTACTTGGTTCTAGACCTCTTTAGATATAAATCTTCATGGGATGAAGATATAGTATGTTTTTTTCAAGTGCAGAAGAGGTTTTCGGAATGGTAACAAATGAACTTATAAAAGAAACCGTTAGTTTGATTAAGAAATAATTGATTACATAAAGCTTAATTTTGTTAATGGGAAGTCTGAAATATTATACACTCAGTCAGATTTGACATAAAGCTATTTTAGTGTAGACATCCGAATTCAGGCTCATTCGTGGCAGTAACAAAAAATCTCGGTCCCCTTGACATTCCCCATCACTTCACGACCTTCTAGGCTTCGGCTGGGCCACCCTCGAGTGAACGAAGGACCAATGACAAGCATGACACTAAACCTTCGGGTCTAGTTGAAGCTATGACAAGCAGGGTCACCTGACATACGTGCTGGGAGACTTGGCATAGATCACATTGTACCCAGTGATTCTTTGACCAGTACGTGCCCGATCCCCTCTATAAAAAAGACCTTGTGTCAAATCCTGCCTGGTGGTAGGCATTCATAAACATCTTCCTCTTAACATTTCCCATTTTGGAGCGTTTCAGACACCAAGTAATAAACTGAGCCCTGCCAAGTAGATATTGCCTGGGAGGAACTCCCCTTTGGAACCAAACTAATATTTTCTCACCCATCTGATACAACTGTGTCGGGGGGGGGGTGTATGTGTGTGTGTGTGTATATATATATATATATCTTTCTTTCGGCACTTTTGTTGTTTTTTTTGTTAAGATTGTTATATAGGGATTTTAGAATTAACTACAGAAACGTCTGAATTAAAATAATTTTTTTAATGTATATTTTGTCCTTTCTCGTCATTTGTGTATTTAAATTTTCTTTGAATGTAGAAAAAAAATATTTTTATCATCCCAAAATAATTTCGTGACAAATTTCATAAAATAAGGAACCAGTTGATTGACTTTAAAAAATGTTCACAAATTTTTGTTCAAAACTTAAAAAAGATTCAATATTTTTGCCAGTTATACAATGAAATAGAAATACCCATGACCGGACGAAAAGGATTTTTTATGTACACCAGTTGGTTAGATAGAAGAAGAATAAACTAAGAATTATTTATTTGTAGTTGAAAGATTTCCCCTATTAATTCAAATAAAACTATCCTTTGTAGTTTACATTAAAAATATATAAAAATATGTAACTCTATACTGGTGAAAGGTTAAAAATATTTTCATGATTTTTGTCTCCATTTTTTTTTTTTTTTTTTTTTTTTTTTTTTTTTTTTTTTTTTTTTTTTTCATCACAATTAGTGTTTGATTACTAAACAATTTTTTAGTTAATAATTTTCGAAAAAGCAGCATAGTTTTAATTCAACTTTTTATTTACCCTCTAAAAATTTAACGATAAAATAATCTTAAGAATTCACGTAATACAATATTCTTTTAAGAATTTTTTTGTTTACTTTTGAAATATTATTTTTAAGAATGTAACCCTCGTGAGTGATTTGAAACATAATTTTCTTTTCGTAAAGACTTTTTTTAAAAAATATGACAAAAACCTACATTCAGATCTTTATTGCCTGTTGAGTTACAGTGATGAAAATGTATTCGTTTAATTCATTTTCTTTTTTACTCTATAAAAATGTAACAAAAAAGAAGCTTAGAATCAAAAATGTGTCCTTATTTTGAGGTGGAAAATTTCGCATATTAATTCAAATGAAAACTATTCGTTTAGTCTATAAATAGTTCATTTCTCTTTAAAAAAAAAAAAAAAAGTTTGGGGTGAGTTTGGGAAGGTAGGTACAATAAGAAGCCAAGAAATAAAAATGTCTTTCGAATAAAAAGCAGCTCAGGATTATAAATGTAAAACTTATATTACAATTTTTTCTTGTTTACTATTTTAAAATACTACTTTAAATAAAAAGTATCTAAAAAAAAAAAAAAAAAAAAAAAAAAAAAAGAAAAAGTACCCCTTGGTGCGAAACATTCTCATGATTATTTTTAGTCTTCCAAAAAATTGATTATTTTTTTAACAATTAGTACTAAATTATGAAACAATTTTCTCAAAACTATTAAATTCAAATTTCGCCTATAGAATCTGTGATATTTAAACAATTGCGCGTTTTATGGTTTTTCTACTAAGAACTGTGAAGAGTTCTACAAATAGATTTTTTTAATTATTGAATTATATCATTTAATCAGGAAAATCAAACTAAATTTTGTACCTTTTTTGCATAAACAATAAAGTGTATTACTCGATTTTAATGCTCAATAACATTTCTCTTCTGATTTATAAGTTAACACATACATACCAAAACAGATGTGACTAGTGTGTGTGTGTATATATATATATATATATAAAATCTCAAAAAGAGAACATATATTTTATCTTTTTGGAGAGTTTCTTGTGTATGACATGAAACAACCTTTGGTGGTGAGGCTTCATTCCTGGAGCTTTGGAAGTCTGGAATCACGTCTTTATTACCATTACCCTAGTCTACTTTGTATACAAATTATTTTGTATTAAGAATTGTTAGCTGAATCTATCATTAACTCAAAACCGTATAATTGCTTACAAAAAAAAAATAACTTCGGTATTAAATATTCCAATTCAAATTGACATGCTGTAAAACCAATGAACCAACTTCTTAGAGAATTAATGATTAAATTAAACTACAAGTAAAAAAAATATATATCATTTGAAAATTTTGTTTCTTCTATGGGATAGTTTGATAGTATAAGTCTTTTTGTGTCTTGCTTAATATGTTTAGTCTTTTTTTTTTTTTTTTCCTCCTACTTTTTCTTTCATTTTAATTGAGAATGTTGGGAGTCAGTAATCTTATGAGCGTTTTTATATTCTACGACCGTTTATAGTAACCGCACTCGAATTTATTTATCTAAAACTCTTAGTCCAGATCCATTTAATAATAAAATAATAATCTTCTCGATAATTTAAAAAAATAATGATTATTTAATTATTTTCGAAGAAATACGGACAACTCTTACGTATTTTCTTGACCGTTAAGTCAAAAAGTTCCAATGTTTTGCCAGATCACTGAAGTTGAGTAGTGATGATTCTGTCCTGTTAGATGGGTGTCCACTTCGAAAAAGCAGATACTGTAATCAGCCTAAAATTTTTATACCATATTAAGTAAATCTTAGTAGATAATCAGAAAATTTCGGTTAATATTATTTTTTGTAAATCACATAATAATGATATGGATAAGGCAAACTTAATCTGGTTAGTAAGGTTCTAGTTGAACCCTGGGCAGAGTATTGTCACCCTTTCATGACCATTACTCACAGGGCCATAATTTTTAAAGTGATGTTTACAAAAACTTTGAACGAGATTAATATATTGGCTCTTAAAATATTGATTTTGCAACTAAATATGAAGTGTTTACCTGTTTAAAATGATTGTAAACTTGATTAATACATTGGCTTTTATAATATTGATATCGCAACTAGGTATGAAATGTTTTCATGTTTAAAATGAAGATTTTTTTGTACAGCATAATTGGAGACCATAATTCTTGAATTGACTTCGCCATTAAAATAACCCAACAAGGGTTGACATGTCGTAAAACCAACCAACTGGCCAACAAACTTTTGGGACATTTTTTGTCCCACCCTTATATATATATATATATATATATATATATATATATATATATATATATATATATATATATATATAATTAAACATTGGGTCTAATTAGTATTTATTGAAAGTTTCTTAAACTAATTAAGAATTTAACATTTTAATTTTATATATATATATATATATATATATATATATATATATATATATACTAAAACAATTGTTTGGTTTGAAAGCTGTAGTGTGTGCATTTTGCAAAGTAATTAAAAAGTACGTAAAAACCTGAAAATTTCGATAAACGTGAAACTGGTTCAAAAATGCAAGTGAATATTAATAACATTGCTTTTTCTAAGAAATTGACAATTCTTTGGATCTTGCATCTCAAGAAAATAACAGCAGATGATAACCAGTTGCTTATCTCTGTAAATGATGTTCAGTATGATTGCAGATCTTACAATTATTATTCAATTACAAAGTCGACTAGAAATTGCTTTAAGAGTATCTAATGTGTATTACTCCCACAAAATCTAGGACCTAGTGTATGTATTTGCCCAACCCCTCCCGTACAGGCAGGATGTAACACAAGACCAATTTTTAAGCGGAGTAAAGCTGGTTTGAATTAAGTTTTCCTCCCCCTCGACTGGTTGCCTAGCCAAAGTTAAAGAACACAGTCTGCCCTACTATTTAACCGTAGCAGGAGAGGGTAGATGGGTTCATACCTTTCCTTTGGATCTTAAATAGTACTTAATGAAGACCCCACGAAATCGTTATAATAATGAAGAAAAAAATTTTTTAAAGGTTGAAGCAATAGGCTTTTGTTGTTAATATATTTATAGCAGCAGCAGCTTTGTGACTAAAGTTTGTAAAGAATATTTGTGAATTTTATGATTGCTTGTACAAAAAAGTTAAAATTCAACCATAAAGAAAAAAGGATGTTTTATAAAGAGAAAAGTTTATTGGATTCAGTCTGGAAGATTTTATTCTAATGGCATGTCAAACCATCTATGGTTATTTGATACCGCCGAATAAGGGAATTCTGTTCATATTTGCAATTTTGTGTCATTGTTTAGCATTTGTTTTTGTGCACACGGTTCTCTCGAATACGAATAAAGCAGATTTATATGAACTCTAGATGGGCCTCATAACAGGCACAACTACTCCGGATTAGAGTGGACCTGGGAGTAATGACTAAGGGAATATTCCACACTTAAAGATGCAGTTTCGTATCATACCCAGGGTCCCTCCCCTTTTGGGGTTCGGTACTCTCCGCAGAGGATACAGTCAGTGCATTTTATGCCCTGGGGACAAAGGAGGGAGGGGAATAAACTATTTTTAATAAATCTTAATGATTCTAAAAATCAAAGCAATTTTACAGGCTAATATTAAATTTGACTCGGATTTTTTTTTGGGGGGGGGGGCAGCTTGGTAGTCTCTGCCTTTTTGTTTAGTAGTTTTCCTTTGTTCATCACACCCGGTTGTTAACGGATAGTAGTATTTGCTGTTACGAACAAATGGTAATACATTTAAGTACTGGACAGGCTCATAGTTGTTATTTACTATGAACTTTGTTTAGTTATTTACTCAGTTTAGTGTAGTTGTGGCACAAGGCCAGAAGTATTCAACGAGAATCGAACTCATTAACAATCTAGCTTGTTAACCATTACACCACTTGAGATGCCCAACTAAAATGTATTTAGTCTGGCAGAAAAGTTTCGGGTTGCCTACAGCAGTCTCAAGTGGCGTGATGGTTTAGCAAGCTAAACTAGCACACCTTCACAAATGAGTCGGAGTCTCATTGGGTGCCCCATTCATCCGGCCTTGTGCCACATTTGACCAGTTGCCCTAATTACGGCCTATTTAACCCATAGCGAAGGAAAAATAAATGAAGTCTTACATTTTTTTCAAATGCATTAGCGCTTAATGAAATGCACAACCTTGTTAAAAATTTGAAGTTTGATCGCAGAACAAGTGTTGACCCATTTACATATTGACTAATTTATGGCGGGAATTTGTTTTCTCCTTAACAACAACTCCCCCCTGCTACTACTACCACCATCACCAAATAATAATACCACCAACAGCTTTCAGGGGCTAAAGTTTGTAAACATTAAACTAAACATTTAGGGGAGAGGGGAAAAAATTAGTTTTGTTTTTTTTCCATTGATCTTGTGAATTTTAAAAATTAAAATAAGTTTACAGGTTATGAGCTCAAATCTATATCCACATTCTGACTCAAACTAATTTTCAGTTAGTTTTTTTAAATACTGAATTTATAGTTAAATCCCCAAATTACAAATCAGTTATGGACAAGAACTCAAAAGCTAAATGGCAACAACTTAATGGTTGCAAACAGAATAAATATGGCTAATGGTTAATTGAAGGCGTAATTTTGAATCTTGCCCTTTTCTTAAAAAGAAATTAAGCAAATTTCTGAAAATTAGTCTTATCTCGATTTGTAAATGTTTGTGCTAAATTCATTTAATATTCAAATTTGCAATTTTGATATTTGTATAGAATAGCCCTCTTTGAAATTTACATTAATTTCATTCAAAGTTACCTTTTTTTTATATATATATATATATATATATAGACACACACACAAGTGCAATATTTATTCACAATCCATATCAGACTAATTTTCATTCGTTTTTTATTTATTTTTTTTAATTGAATACTTCCGATTTAGTCCCAAAAATTTAAATATGGTCACTGTCCAGTGTTTTGTTTGAAAGAAAAATGAAACAGATAACAAAGATTTATCTTGATTGTGGATGAAAATGTGCATATATATATATATATATATATATATATATATATATATAATGCCAATTTCAGTTAGGAAAGGCTATTGTATACTATGTTCATAGTACCGTGAGCGGTAATAAAATCACAGGAAAAAGAATTTTGCTTGGTAAATTAAGTTATAGGAAAAAAGTAACAATTGATTTATGATTGCCTGTAATTAAGTCACAATTTTGGTTTGGTTTTGTTAGTGACATGTTTAGTGTACATTAATCCACAGTGGAAAATTTTTGAGCCACGATTATTATTGTCAATAATCCTGTGGTTTTTTTTTTTTCTTTTTCTTTTTCACCTGGCTTCACATTGTGCGAGCACTAGAAAACTTTAAAAGGTCGAACAGTTTTTTTTTTTTGTTTTGTTTTTTTTGTTTCAATTTTTTTTTTTTTCTTACTAAAACACTATTACATTGTCAGCATTAAAATATTTGCAGCTTTCAAGTAAATTTAGATCTGTAAAAACTATAAACGTGTTCATTGAAAATGTTTGCTTAAGTTAATGCCAGAAAGTAATTTTGAAATATCAGGTAGTTTTTTTTTTTTTTTTTTGTTTTAAGTTTTTTTAGTTGAACAATTTAATCCAAGTTGCTAATACTGAATACTATATTTAAAAAAAAAAAAAGGCTTCATGCATTGTGCTTTTAATCATTCTTTGTATTTATTGCATCAATATCCAATAATTATTCATACTTAGTGTTTGTAAAGAAGTTATCACATTAACAAGTATTTTTTAGAGCCTTTACAAGGGTTGGCTGAAAAGTTCATAGGCTGACCAAGGTACTTTCATTGGATGTGACTAAATGACTTATTTTCCTTTGTCGTCCACCTTGCACTCTACACAATTCTTCCATGAAGGTTGATATGCCATTAAACAAACTAACCGCTCTGTTGGCTAGGGCTGTAGAATATGTTGACTGCACCTCTGCAGAGAGGTAAAACTTCTTTTAATGAGACCACCTGTTGGCCATTGTTGGAGACCTGTAATGCTTCGGGATAGGATTCTAGTGGCTGAGCAGTCCTTACACTGGCACCCAAATGGTCAAATGCTATATGGAGACACAGACTACTTTGACATTGTAGCAGGTGTGCTGCAAGGAGACACATTAGCCCCATACCCGTTTATCATCTGCCTAGACTACATGCTTAGAACGTCTCGATAAAATGTAAGATAACGGTTTCAAGCTGGCAGAGGAAAGAAGCAGAAGATACTCCACACAAACAATTACAGATGCAGACTATGCCGATGAAATAGCACTTCTGGCAAATACACCCGCCCAAGCCGAAACCCTGCTACATAGTCTGGAACAAGCAGCTGTTGGCATAGGCCTCCACCTCAATGCAGACAAGACAGAATACATGTGCTTTAATCAAAGAGGCGACATCTTCACACTAAATGGTAGTTCTCTGAAACTAGTGGACAAGTTCACCTACCTAGGAAGCAGTGTCTCATCAGTTGAGACGGGCATCAACACGCAACTTGCAAAGGCATGGACAGCTATCAGTCATATGGAAGTCAGACCTGACTGTTTTTTCCAAGCAGCAGTCATCCAATACAGCTATATGGATGCATTACATGGATGCTAACTAAACATATGGAGAAAAAGCTTGACAATTACACAATGCTACGAGCAATATTGAACAAGTCCTGGAGGCAGCATCTCACAAAGCAGTAGCTGTACGGCCACCTACCACTCATCACAAAAAGTATCCTAGTTAGACGAACCAGACATAGGGAACACTGCTGGAGAAGTAAGGACGAACTCATAAGTGACATATTCCCTTCACATGGACGAGCAAAGGCAGAACAACCGGCTAGAACCTATATACAACTGCTCTGTGCTGATACAGGATATAGCCTTGAAGACCTACCGGGAGCAATGGATGATAGATGGGTGGTGAGAGAGGGTCAGGAAGATCTCTGCTGGCGGCACGACATCATGATATGAGAAACTAGTAAAAAATAATGGTTATTTTATAATAACAATATTTATTTTCTAAGAAATCCAGATAACTTGACTGTTAAGTCAAATTGAAAGCTTCAATGTTTTGCCAGATCACTGAAATTAACTAGCGATGATTCTGTTCTGTTCTAAGATGGGTGTCCACTTTGAAAAAGCAGATACTGTAAGCATCCAAAAAATTTTGTGCCACATTAAGCAAATCTTAGTAAATAACTTGAAAATATCGATTAACATTTGTTATTTTCTGTAAATAATATAATTGTAATATGTATATGACAAATTTCATTTGGTTAGTAAGGTTCAAGTTGAACCCTGAAGAGAGTTGTCACTTTTCATGACTTGTGGTGTGTAGAACTACCCCCACAAGTATGGACTGATCCAAGCCCATAAAGAAACCAAGCTGAAGCTAGTGAAGTACATCGTAATTGGATACTTACTGTATACTGTATTTCCTTTTTTGTACATTTATTCCAAAAATGTTATATCAGATATCTTTTAATTATATTATTAAAATATAACATAATGGCGATGAGGATTCAAAAATTCACAAACTAATGGTAACGAAATTTACAAGAGTTCACCAGGAAGTCACCAAAAAAAAAAAAAAAAAAAAATTCTGATAACTTTCTCTTAAAATTGTGATAAGTTTTGTTCAAGAAAAAAACAAATGGAAGATTTCAAACTTGCTAGGTTTGAATTTCTGAAGGAGCAACAGAAATGTGACTAACGTTTTGAAGAACGATTTGAACAACAACAAAAATGCGACAATCGACAATTTAAAAAAAAAATTTGAATCTTTACTACTAAAAAAGGAACAAATACAAATCCCTTTACTCGGGTTCTATCAATGAATTCAATTGGATGATTTAAATATAATCCTGAAGTAATTTTTTAGGCATATTTTCATTCTTATGAAGAAGTTTCAAAAGGATTGTGAAAAGTGGTCAGACGAAAAAAGATACATTTATTACTGGGTAAATTTCGGCCTAGTGAATGTGAAAAGTATGCAAGTTAGATACTATCTTATGAAGAGACTATAAAATTTTTAAAAAATTTTTGGGTGGAAAAATTTTTGGGTGGAAAAATTTTTTTTTTTTTTAAGTGATGGCAAAAGGAAAGTGAAGAATAATCAATTTTAGCTGGAATTGTTAATAAAGAATATGAAAAATCTAAACTAAAAGAACTGACATGTTCAAGTGCTTAATCTTTGTTCAAGGATTAATAGCTCTAGAAGATAGTGAGATAAGGAAACATATTTCATCCAAACTTTAACAAGATCCAAAACTTAGCCTACAGTCTCAGAAGAATGTGACAGAATCAGAAATCTTCAACATGATACTGGTCGGATTGAAGTGAGACATATAAAATATACATACTTTTAAGTAGAGACAGAAAAAAATTTAAAAGATATAACTTTGCTACAGGTATGGAAAAATTCATTATAACAAGGAATGTCCATTTAACAAGGAAAAATGCTTAGTGAAAAAAGGTCATAAAGAATCACATTGCAGAAAAGCAAAAAAAAAAAAAATGAAATGCAATAAGCTTAATTAGGGAAAAAACCAAGAAAGTAAATTATGAAGAAAGTTTGTAAACAGAGATTAATGAGAAGAATATAAAATTCCAACTAGACACAGTTTTAGGATTATCAATAGATGTACAAACTTGGAAAAAAAATATCAAGCCTGTTAAAAACAAACAGGATTGCACATTCTGTAACTGACAACAAATTTGAAGGAAAATTTTATGCAAATATCACATTTGCTGAGAATACTATTAAAAAAAAAAAAAGGACTTATGAAAAAACACAATTTATTTAGGATAGACTGGATAGAAGCATTTTACTTACTAACCAAACCAATAAATTCATTTTGTTACAACCCCAGAATAAATTTGAATTATGGTGAAGAATTTTTAAAAAGTTAAAAACCAGATTTCTAGAAATATTTTCTGAGGGTCTAAGTAGATACAAAAAAAAGTAAAAGCATCATTCGGATTGAAAGAAAATATAACTCGGATATTTAGTCCCAAAAAAGATCCATTCACAACTGAAAATATAAGCAAGGAACTTGACTGTCTAGAAGAAATAGGTGTTTTAAGTAAAACTGACTTGTCATTGAACGAGTTCAACAGTCTACATAAAGGAAAAATAATAAAATCAGAGTTTGTCCAGATTACTCAACAGGTCTAAACAATTTAGAAAATTATAATTATGTTACCAACCCCTGAAGTTTTATTTGTTAAATTAAATGGGGGTAAAGTTTTTTCAAAACTTGATTTATCGGAGATGTATTTGCAGATCCAAGTTGACGAAAAATATACAGACTGTTTAATAATAAGCACCTCCAAAAAGTCTTTATAAACCAAATAGATTATTTCAGGGGATCTAAGTAGCCCTGGCTATTTTTCAAAAAATAAGGTTTGGTTTGGTTTCTTTATTTAATGGCATATCAACCTTTTTATAGGTTATTTAACGCCAAAGCTATTCTCCTAGAACAGTAGTGGTACTATTTAATCCATAGCTGGGAGGATATGGGGGTTCATACCTTTCCCAAGGGTATTTGCCCGAAAGTGAACATAATAGTGTGACTGGAGTACGAACTCGCTTACTACGATTCCGCAGTCCATCGCTTTAACCATTACACCACGTGGACACCCCCCAAAAAATAAGGGGGCATAATACTAAATGATATTGATTTTGTAGTGGCAAATATTGATGATATATTAATGAAGATTAAAAACAAAGAACATGTGCAATATGTTAAAGTATTCAAAAAAAAATAAATTGGTATGGATTGAAACTAAGTATCGACAAATGTGAACTTTTTCTCACAAAAATAAAGTAATCTGGGACAAATAATAGATTGTAAAAGGAGAAAGCCAGATCTGTCTAGAAAAGGTGCTATACAAAACATGCCAATTCCAACTAACATCTCAGAATTACAAGCATTTTGGGGGGTTAGCAAATTACTATAGAAATTTTATTCCAAAGATTCATGTGTTAAGGGTTCTCTTATATGAATTACTAAGAAAATATGAAAAGTAGAATTAGAGTGAAGAATGTCAAAAAAACATTTGAATAAATAAAAAATCTTAACATCAGATTTAAGTTTAACGCACTATGATCCTAAAAAAGACATCATCTCAGGAAATGATGCAAGTAATTTAGGCTTAGGAGCCATTATTTTGCATAAAGAAAATAATGGACAAATAAAAGCAAGAGCATATGCATCAATGACTCTATTGCTGGCTGATAAAGGTTACAGCCAAGTTCAGAAGGAGGCATTAGTTATTATTTTTGCTGTAAAATATCTCACTAATTTATTTATGGAATCAGCTGCGCACACTTCCAACTGGACATCGACTACTATTGTCAATCTTCAATTTACAAAAGGAAATTCCAATTCATACAGCAAATAGACTTCAAAAGATGGGGTACCGTATTATTTAATTATGATTTTCAAAACGGAATTTCTTCTATCAAAAAGATTGCGACATGCAGATGGTTTATCTATTCTAATATCAAAAGTATGCAAACCTTTGGAAGAAATTGTTATAGCAACATTAAATATAGAGCTAGAAATAAAATAGAAAATGCACTATGCAAATCAATGAGATTTACTGGTGACATTAGAAGAAATAAAAGAAGAAAAAAATGAAAAGATACATTTATCATAGAGGAAAAGAAGGAAATTATGAAACAAAAACACAATAAGAATGATTAAACAGTATTTTCCATCTGTGACAGAATATTAACGTATAGTGAAAGAGTTAGTGATATTTGTAGCACTACGAAAAAGAATACTAAAAGACTTTCCTGAAGATCACCCTGGTCTATGTAGAATGAAAGCATTATGTATATTGGCCAAAAATGGATAAAGAAAAAACATTGAATCGGGCAAAGGTTGTACAGTGGCAGCAAAGGCACCACCAATAAAATTTAACCCCTGGCCCAAAACAGATAGACTTTGGTCAAAGGTTACACATAGACTTTGCAGGTCCTTTAAAGGAACACTATTATTCAATTATAGTGATAAAATGCAAAAATCCAACATCTAGTACTACAATAAAAAATTTTACACAAACTATTTGCAAAATTCAGAATCCCTAATACAATAGTATCTGATAACGCTGTGTAGTTTACAGGAAAAGGATTTCAAAATTGTTGCAAAATGCTCTAATTTTACTCATAACCACTTCACCTTATCACCCAAGTTCAAATGGGCAAGCAGGGTTTTGTAGATGCATTCAAACAAGCACTAAAAAAAGTGAGGAAATAATTCTGAGGACATTCAATTTCTGAGGATTTATAATGTTTGTAAGAAAAATAAAGTTGGTATTTGATAATTCATGACCAACAAAAAAATAAAGACCTATACACAAAAAAAAAAAACACTATGAAAATTTTTATATACCAGGTAAGAAGATATGCTTTAAGGAATATAAGAATGGATTGGAAGTATGAAAAGAAGGCTTAGTTGACCAAAGAATTGGGAGACTGATTTTTATAATAAAAGACAAAAGAAAAACGGTCAAAAGATATTACAATCAGTTGAGGAAACGCTATATAGACATAGATGAGGAAGAAGTAGAACAATGCAAGTTATCTATAGGTTTGCTGTCCTAATGTTGGTTATATATCCTGGAAACAAAAAGTTTAAGTAAAAAGAAAAATTTTTTCAAGAACTATTGATGTTACCTCAAAAAGAAATTTTGAAAAAGAACACTTTTTCAGAGAACTTGGAAGTTGATCCAAAAAAGAAAAAATAATTCTAGAGGAAATAAAATAATTCTAAAAAGTGAGATATTGTGGTATGTGAAACCACCTCTGCAAGAATGGACTGATTCAAGCCCAAACTAGCAAAGGACATTGCAATTGGATACTTACTGTATACTGTATTTCCTTACTTGTATATTTATTTCAAGAATAAATACCTATTATCTCGTGTATCTTTAATTATATTATGAGTTATAACAGTGACCATTACTCACAGGTCTACTTTGACACAGAGTAGGACTGATAGGATCTCTTGTGTGTGTTTTTTTTTGGGGGGGGGGTTGATGTTTAAAATAATTTTGAACTACATTAATATATTGGGTCTTAAAATATTGATATTTCATTGGTTTTTCATGTTTAAAATGTAGATTTTTGTACAGTATAGTTAGAGACAATTCTTGAACTGACTTCACCATGAACCACCTAGACAACATAATTTTTGGACATTTTTGACCCATCCCTATAACACATGGGTATACATAGACAAGGACCTTCAAGTGTATGTATTTGTCCAACGTTGACCTCCTGTTGGAATTTAGGTAGCCATCTTGTTTTCAGTTGTGCAATACAAAAAAAAGTACGCCTTCTCAGTAACAAGACTGTGCCTTGCCGCTGCTCATATATGCTTTAGTCATCTCTGATTGGCCATTCCCCTGCTGCTACTGATAGACAAGTCTATAGATATTTTTTGTAGATGGCTTGTACTAATTTACTAGGTCCCCTCCAAAAAAAACAATCCAACATCCCCCCCCCATACTGTTTGCGGGTGGGTATAAAATGGAATCTTCCACTTTTAAAAGAAGTAAATATTAAATAAAAATCGAAATTTTCTATTAGTATTATTAATACAATTTGTTTTTTTTTTTTTTTTTTTTTTTTTTTTTAATTATTACACAAAACACAATTAGTGATTTAGTTTTTTGGTTAGGATTGATTAATTTAATGTCGTATCCAAGATACTCAGGGTGGGGGATTACCCCTCTGCTGAGATGCAGTCAATGTATTCTTCTGCTCCAGTTGACTGAGCTAATAATGCCTAATTTACTCAGTTAAAACTCAATCACCTACTGTAACCTTTCTGAAAGTGTTTAATTTTATTCCTGTTATTGGCTTTGTAAACAAGTCAGCTACATTTTTCTGTTTCAATGTATTCTAAAAGAATGGACCCTTTATTTATTTCATCATGTATAAACTAAAAAATTTTATCAGTGTTTCGATCTTTGATGGACAACTGGATTTTTAACACTACTGAACTGATTATCACAATAGTTGGGTATTTAAGGGACTCTACTTCCATGATAGGTCTCAATAGTGCTCTAAGATACAGGGCTTCTTGACTTGCTAATGAGATAGCGATAAATTTTGCTTTTTAGATTTCCGTGAAATCATTGGGTTATTTTCTGCCAATCTAAAGCAATATCCACTCACTTTTCTATCGCTTAAATTAGCCCAATCTGCATAACAAAATCCTAATTTAACCTAAGGGTTTCTGCGGTTTCTTAAATATTAGTGATGATTTATTATACTTTTTGAATAATGTAAGATGTGCTTTACCTTTGTTAAATGGAAAGAATTTGGTTTTGTTAGGTCTTGAGACAACTTAGTAACTGTATAACAAAGGTCTGGTCTTGTTGCAACCATTATATATATATATATATATATATGACTGGCAATAATTTCATGGTAAGGTTTGCTATCTATTAAATCTACTTAGTCACTGGTTTTCTTTATATCCATTTCACATGGAGTTGGGCGTGGTTTGCAATCTGCCATACCAAACTTTGATAATATCTTCTCAATATATCTAGATTGATTCATTTTAATTGTATTGCTTTCACATTTAAATTGTATTCCTAAAAACCAGGATAATTTCCAAAGATTGGTCATTTTGAATCTAGAGTTCTGTTTTGTCTTAATTTTCATTAGGTCTGCCTCAGTTTTTGAAGCTATATATCGTCAACTCACTATGAAATGATGGATATTTGGTGAACATTTTGAACATACATGCAGGGATCCACAGGTAACTGCACGAAATTTTGTGTAGTTAAATAAGTATGGAATGTTTTATTCAAAGTTCAACCGCTCTGTTTTAACCCATATAAGGATTTTTTTTTTAAGTTTCCAAACATAATTCCCATTTTTACATTTAATGCCTTCTGGTGGCTTAACATATATTTCATAGTCTACGGGAGCATTTAAATGTGCTTTCTTAACATCCATATGATGAATTAACAAGTCATACTGGACTGCTTATTTACGAGTAGCCTTTGGCCACAAATCAGGCTTTATACTTACAACATTCATCACTTTTACTTTTTATACTAAAAAAACCACCTATTACCAATGATATTTTTATTTCTTGAAGCCTTTTGCCATTCAAAAGTATTATTTTCTACTAAGGAATCTAATTACTTTCATACCGCCAAAATCCACTTTTTAGAGTCCACCGAGTTAATGGCTTCAGTATAATTAGTGAGGATTGTACTTATTATACAACAGTAGTCAACTCTACTAAATTCAAAGTTTTCAACTACAAAAAGATCAGGTTTTCTTCTCTGCCGGATTGGATACTGTCTTATTTGCCCCTCCCCATCAGTGTTGAGCTTAGCTTTCGGTTGTTCATCACATGTGGTGCTTATATAGTCAGACAATTCTGTATGTTTATCCTATTTTGTTAGTGGGCTATTATCATAAGAGTTGGTGAATTTTGCACACCTAACTCTCTTAATTGCCATTGATTCTGGAAAATAAATCTAGTAAGCTGGCCTTTGTTTATCATAGCCAACAAACTTGTCTTTTTCCAGCAGAGGATCTAATTTTTTTATTTTGTACATAACATATGTTTTTGAATATGCATCGTATTCAAATTTGGTTTCAAACCAGTAAAACTTTCGTATGGGGTTTTTCTTGTGTTTGTTATAACAATGATTTCTAATATACGCTGAAGCCATCTAATGCCTAGACTCGCAAGTTTTGGGGCAATTTTGACTCGATAAGAAAACACCTTGCTATAGAAAATAAGGTTTACCACGAACACTCAGCAGTTCTATTTTGATGCAGTGAACATGGAGCCTACTGCTCATGTTTGATTCTGTTAAGTACAAGTAACAGTTGATAAGATTCGGAAGTGAACTCTGTTCCATTGTCTGTCCATAAACATTTTACATGGCCATAAGGGACGACGTCAGAAATTTTGTTGTAACGAGCAAAGTGTCAGACTTGTGTTTTAAAATATATAACATTGTAAGACCAGAATAGTCATCAATAAAATTAAGTACATATTTATAACCGTCTTTTGCTAAATCGCCCTGTTAGCTGGGGCTGTTGAATATGCCAACTGCACCTCTGCAGAGAGATAAAGACAAATGGGGCCACCTGTTGGTTGTGGGTGGCAACCCATAAGGTGCTAGGATGGAATCCTGGTGGTTGAGCAGTTATTGATCTTGCAACACACAACTTTAGCCCTTACTTGGTTTGACAGCCGGTTGGATAGGCCTGATCCAATCAATCGGCTGGTCATTTCAAGCCCTAGCACCTATATGTTTCATCCCGACCATACTTTTAATTCTGCACTTGCAAGTTCCCAACCCTTATCTTTTAGGTGCTAGAAGGCGGTGGCTGAGGATCAATTGCGTTGAGAGAATAGGAATTTGAACAGTGCTGAGAACCTAAAATTGGCAACGGCTCTAAACCCTACCCTCAGCTTGAGTATACTGGTCGTGTATCCCCGTCTCAACCAAGGCGAATTGGTTTCCCCCTTGGAACATTCCTAACATAAGTTGGACACTGTGGGAGGTGGAGGATTACAGGGCCAGCATCGATAGCACCTTCAAATAAAAATTTTTAAAAATAAACAAAACCTGTCTGAATCACTCGGCAAATGAGGCAGCAGACTTCCCCAGATTCATTATTATTAAATCTTTAGAGGAAGTCTGCCTAACCAAATTCTCACCTTTCCTCATAGAAAACAATTTCTACAAGGTCTATTCTAAAAACTGTTAAGAAAACCAGGAATAGCACCTTGCTAGTCGATGTAGACAGCCTACCTGCATGAGAAACTCAACACTTCCAAAGGAGTTATCAAGAGTGGGAGTTTACATTGGCTACAGAAGAGGAAAAAGCATCAGCCCTGGGAAAACAGGGTGTTACAAATATAAGAAAAATCTCCATTAGAAAAGGCGAAGAACAAATCCAGACCAACACTTACATCCTCATGTTTAACAAGCCTCATACTCCCAAAGAAGTGAAGATCGGCTATTGAGAGAGTTGAACAGTGCATCCCAGCTTCCCTGTTGTGCTTTAAATGCTAAAGATATAGACACCACAGGGAAGGCTGTAGAGGATGACACACGTACCAAACGCCATGAAAAGGATCCAGACCATTTGGAAGATTGCTTGAGGGAAATTAGATGTGCAAACTGCCAACATGATCATCCGGCTTATGCAAGATCTTGCAATGTTTACAAAAAAGAAAAGAAAAGTACTTTAGGTGAAATACAAGAGAAATGTGTCCTTCCTGGAAGCAAGGAAAATTGTAGGAACCTACATGGGAGCAAACAGCTAAGTCTATGTTGCATGGAGGGTGGATACAACCAATCAAGACAACATATAGAACACTCGTGGAGAAATTGATCCCGTTGGAATCGAATGATTGGCCAAAGTTTCAAGAGCACCTGAAAAAAGTACACTCAGACGAATTTTACCAAGCTCCAGCTCAGCAACGGGTTAGGAATATTGTAGTCTAAACAAAAACACATGTAGGACTTACCACTCCAACATGAACTACTCTTACAAAGTGTAAAATCTCCAGCAAAACAACTGTTACATCAGTCACCAATCTATCTACCTAAAAGCATTGAAGACAGACTAAAAAAAACTTGTCTCCCATAAAACCTGAACAACTTAAACAAAGATCACAAGCTCCCATTTGCCAAGCTGGGAAAATACAGAGGAACACCAGAATGAACTAAGTTGCCTATAAAAATCAAACAGTGCATTGCTCAGAGATCGACAAAACCCCTCCGAAGAATCTATAGCATAGAAAGTATAGATAGCGACACAGACCGCATAATTGCCAGCCTTAATCTTGAAGATGTATTAAATAACTACATTATTTGAAACCATTTACCTGAGGACAGACTTATAAGCTCACTCACCTTTTTAAAAGTTAATCTCTTTGTATGCTAAACTGAATTGTTTGAAATAGAACTGATTATTTAGTACAAAAGTGGATTTGGCATTAAATAACCTACAAAGGTTGATATGCCATAAAACCCAAATGATCAGTCAATCAGTCTTTTGCTAAGGCTTTAATAGGGCCTGCTAAATCACTGTGTACAAGAGCAAGAATTTTTGTTGCCTTGCGATCCAAAGCTTTATTTCTGTCATTAGACATCTTCCCTTGAATGCATATATCACAGTTAAGAGCATAATTTGGAGTCGGGTTTTATCTTCATTTTACTAAGTTGTGTAACTTTTTAATATCAGATTCATTAGAGTGGCCTAAGATTTTATGCCAACTAGTTAAGTCATAAGTGGCTTTTTTGGCAGAAACTATATTTTTCAGAAAATACAAACATCCTCTTAGTTTGTTGAAAACTTCTCCGTTAGGGTAAATTAATTAGCAGTTGTCATGCTCAAAACTCATATGCACGCTATTTTTTGTAGCTGCTTGTACTGAAAATATATTTTGTTTAAAAGTTGGTATATATAAAACATCTTTTAAATTACATCTAGATGCTATTGCATAGATAAATGCGGGCGTTACCTCTTTTCAGCACTGTATTATTCGCTCGGCTCCCATCAGCTAATCCAACAAAATGATTCCCTGGTTCAAAATTTTGATCAAAATTAATAAATTTTGATTTATCAGTTATTACATGTTCGGTAGCAATGCAGTCGACCAATAAATCACTTTTGTCTGAGACAATATCATATAAGGCAAAGAAATAGGTTTGGCCTTTTGAATAGGTCCTTATATTCTGACAAAAATCTTTTTGCCTTCAGTTTCATCATTGAAAAGCTTTGTGGCTTTCTCTTACAAATGTAGCAAATAACATTTGTCTTTCAATGGGGGGGGGGTATTGTTGTCGTCACTTCTATGCTGAAGTTTCTGGTAATTGTTCTAATTTGTTGATTTATAATCATAACAAGAATTGGTAATTACCCCAACTTTATTCTTTGGGTTAATCTGTTTAAACGTGGTCTTCATTTTTAATATATTGTTAGATTCGTCGGGGGGGGGGTCATGCTCTGTTTCTTCATAACTTCTTAAACATACCTTAAATTCAGAAGAAAACAAATCAAGGTTTTCTTCTGGGTTATGACCGTTATAAAAAGTTTAAAATTAGGAGGCAATCCTTTTAGAATTATAGCAATTAAAAGTCCATCACTTATAACTTCCCCAGCTTCTTTCAGGGTATTAGAAATATTCTCTGCCCTTATATAATCTGTAATAGATTCTGATTCCAATCTTCTCAAAGATGTAAGCTCTGTATAAAGGTAAATAACTTTCGGCTTTCCTTTTTAACAAATAATGTTCCTTTTGATATTGTTAAGGCCTTTCTTCCATTATCTCATGCACCTCATTACTAATGACAAACTTTTATCGTCCAAATACTGAATGAGCTCAGCGAAGACAGTAGCTTTCTTTTCTACAAAGTCCATATCATCACTTTGATCTGTTGGTGACAGTATAATTTGGTATAAATGCTGAATTCTAAAATATCCTAGGAACTTCACTTCCTACGACTCATACTTGGATTCATCACCACCAATAAAAAGGTTTGCTGCCCTGAGCCCATAATGTATTGGAATTCGGGTAGCCATCTTGTTTTCAGTTGTGTGATACAAAAAAAAAAGGTTGGCCTTCTCAGTAACAAAACTGGAATACTGTTTGACACTCGGCTGTGCATGGCTGTTGCTCATATATATTTTTTAGTCATCTCTGATTGGCTGATCTCCTCATGCTGCTGTTGGATAAGTTTATAAATATGAGCGAGTTCGAGTCTCATTGGGCGCCCTATTCATTCGGCCTTGTGCCACATCGAAGCAAAAAAGAGCTTTGTAAATTGTGGCCCCTTTTTCTTTTTGTCCCCTTCTTTTGTTCTGATTTCCCTTCCCTTCTTTTTAGATGACAGGAATTGGAGTTCTCCAGGAGTGCGATGGAGTGCATATCCTTATTCATTTATTCATTGTTTACTTATTTATTTACCACTTATTTATCTAATTATTTATTTATTCTCCTTCGGCACTATTTTCGACTGGTTAACTCCTCTTTCTGCTATTTTTTTTTTTTTTTCTTTTTTTTAGTATGTGGGGGGGGGGCATACTAACCATCATACTGTGTATATACGTTTTTCATCTTTCGTTTTTAGGGGAAATGTATATTTGTATATAGCTTTCTTTGAATTTTTAAATTATTCCCCTCCTCCTAACACTGTAAATATTGAATTAAGGTTAGAAGTCCATGGAGCACTAGTGTTGTTTTGGTGAACGTAGTTTGCTAGTGATATGTTTAATTGAGGTATTTTGGTGTTTTCATTTTGGAGATATGTATTGGTCAGTGAATGAGTCTAGTTTAGTTAGAGTTTAGGATAGTGTTGACCAGCCCTCCCCCTCCATTTTTAAGCCTTGTGCCACATTTTTAAATTTTTTAAATAAATATTCGCCCCATTCATTCGGCCTTGTGCCACATCGAAGCAAAGAGCTTTGTAAATTACTATTCATTCGGCTTTGTGTGCACCTCGGGTGGTGTAATGGTTAGCGAAATAGACTAGCAAACCTGCACGAGTGAGTTCGATTCTCATTGGGTGTCCCATTCACGCGGCCTTGTGCTACATCTAAGCAAAAAGCTTAGTAAATTACTACTAGGTTCCCCCACTAAACAGTCCAACACCTTCCCTATAGGCAGAATATGACACAAGGTCAATTTTTAAGCTGAGTAAAGCTGGTTTGAATTAAATTTTCCTTCTCCTCAGCTGGTTGCCTAACCAAGGTTAAAGAACTCAGTCTACCCTACTATTTATCCATAGCTGGAGAGGGTAAATGGGTTCATACCTTTCCTTTGGATCTTAAGTAGTACTTAATGAAGACCCCACAAAGTCGTTATAATAATGAAAAAAAAATGTTCTTTTTGAAAAAGGTTGAGCAATAAGGTTAAGTAGCTTCAGTAGCTTGTAAATTTTTTTTCTTCTTTGCAATGGAATTGGAAAAAAAATTATCCAAAAAATGCTTTTCTTTCTTTCTTTCTTTTTCTTTATCTATTTTTGTACTAAACCTTCCCATGAACAAGTAACTAAAACGTTTCATACTAGGCTGTTTAAGGCTCATCAACTTTCTCTGCCTATATAAGCAGTTTATGAGTCTTTCTATTTTATATTTCATGGATTCCTTTTTTTCTTTTTTTTAGATGACCGCCCAAATGAAGATAGTTTGTTGACACCAAAACAATAAACACACATTTTTATACTAAAATAAAATCATATAGCTCTGTTTTGTGTCACATGTTTGAGAGCTGCATATGTCTCTCTCATTGCATTTAATATAAAGAATGAAATCTTGAGAAAATGTGGGTTGGCATCTCTAATTTGCCTTGAACAGTTAAATTGTAAATTAGACATTACTTATTAGAGACTGACTGACTCCCTGCTTTTGTAGTTGTTGTTGTTGTTGTTGTTGACATATTTGCAACAGCTTTGTGACCAAAGTTTGTAAAGAATATTTATGAATTTTTGGGTTTGTTGCACAAAAAAGTTAAAATTCAACCATAAAGAAATAAGGGGTGTGTTTTAAAAGAACAAGTTTATTGGATGCAGTTTAGAAAAGTTAATATTGGGTCATTGCATGTCAATTCACGAGGGTATTACACCCAACACTGAATTGGTTGAAATCTCTCTCAAACGTTCCCCCTTCATGAGTTATGAAAGTGTGCCAAATTTTGTGCTAATTTTTACCCTTTCGATTTGAAGTATAAAAATTTTCCTGTTTTTTACCTCTAAATTAAAGCTATGCGGTGTTGCAGAATATTTTTTAAAATACTTCCATGCATTCAATATTGCTGAAATTTGCGATGTAGGACAAAGAATGAACAACGAAATAGCCCCCCTTGAAATTCACGTTAATTTCAAAGTTACTTAAAAAGTGTATATACAAGTGTAATATTTATTCAAAATCCATATCAAACTAATTTTCACTCACTTATTTTTTTATTGGGTGTCTCTGGTTAAATCCCCAAAATTCAAATATGGCCAGTGTCCAGTGTTTTGTTTGATAGAAAATGAAACGGATGACTGAAAATAGACTTGATTGTAGATAAAGTGTGTTTAACGAGATATATATAAGTTAATGTTAATTTCATTGAGGAAAGGTACTGTTACGGACTAAGTAACAAGGAAGTAGTTGATAAATCACTCCCAAACTAACAACGGCAACCGACATAGACGAAAGAAGAATATAAAACACCTTGCTTCATATTCTGAAATTGGCAGATTAGTCTTGCAACTGATTGCCGTGTTCAGAATTCGGTACCACGGCCTGTTAGTCTAGGATCTTATATACCTTATAATGCTGAGTGTTTAGCAAGGTGGCCTCAAGTACTTTTTTATTTTCATTTATTTATTTTATTTTTATTTATTTTATTTTATTTATTTATTTATTTATTTTTGAGTCTTTGGTGTATAATGTGACATGCCGCCGCCGCCGCAGCTCAACCTCCAATACGAATAATCATGAAATAAAGATGACCAAACACAAGACATGCGCTCTTCCATCACATCCTGTCCGAAGTCAAGCATCCATGTTTTTTTTTTTTTTTTCTCGCAATACGTCTTACTATTGCCGGTGATAAAAACACAGGAAAAGTCTTAATTTTGCTTGGGAAATTAATTTTTTTTTCTTTTTCGAGGGGTCACAATTTATGATTGCCGGTAATCAAGTCAGAATTTTGTTTGAGGTTTGGTTTTTGTAAGTGACATGCTTAGTATACATTATTAACCTGTAATTGCAAAATTTGGCACCACGAATATTGTCAATCACGTTTTTAAACTTTAAAAGTCAAACCATTTTTCTTCTCGATTGTTCTTGTGAATTCCAAAAATGAAAATAATTTCACAAACTAAAGCGCAATTACTTTGTCAACATTGAAATATTTATATCTTTTTAAAAAGTATGTTTATTATAAATGTTAGCTTAAAACTACCGTTACCACATCCCCGATGGTTTCAATTGTAATAATTATTAGAAAAAAATCGCTAACAATATTGGTTGTTTTCCATTCAGTTATTACTCGGATATTAACCAAATTTGAAATTAACTAATTTTTATCTTTTAAATAAATGCAGGAAATGTCCCCTAACAAATCTAACGTCATCAATATCGCTTTTTGGAAAGCTGGATGGTCTTCATTTTATCCAATCAGTTCCTGTCACCATTTCACCTTCTTTTCTAAAGAGTTTCTCTGAATATTCTTTTTTTGAATATTTCTTTGACTTTTTTTTAAAGAAATACATTTCAATCACGTTAAAATGGCTTCTGTTATGGTAGTAAGTATTTTTTTCCCTAATATTTCATTATTTATTCTCTTTTTACTGATGTTTAATTTTTTTTTTTTTTTTTTTTTCACATATGATTAAATTTCTATTAAAGAGATTTTTTTATTCATCAAGTGAGACTGTACCACGTTTGGGGGCCTTCCTTATAAAAGAAGACCCCGAAACGTACGGTCTTTCTTGATGATCCCTAAAACAATCATGGGGTTAAAACTGCTCGGTGGAAATAAGAATGGCTAAAGAAACATTTTCCATCCGATCACTTTTTGGTGAGTTTCTGTTACTTGGTAAGTAACTTCCTTTTTCGTTGGAAAGATTTTAATCTAATTTTATGTAGGAAATCTATTAACTTTTAATTGTTTATTAATCGATTATTTCATTAAAGATCTGAAAAATAAAACAATATTTCAATTTGACTCTTTGTGTCTGATCATGTAAATACTAGTTAATTTATCTTAAATGAAATGCTTTTTCTTTATTTGCTTCTGTTGGAAATGTTTTCGGGGATTTTGCCATTTTTTTGTGGCATTTTTCCCCCCTTACAACTGAAAAAAAAATTTTTTTTTTTTTTCCCCACGTGAACCTTATTTTTGTTCACTTATGTTTTTTTGCTACCAAAGAAAGTTGTTTTCTGAATGTTTTGTTGTTGTTTTTTTTTTCCACGTGAATCTTATTTTTGTTCAATTTTGTTTTTGCTACCAAAGAAAGTTGTTTTCTGAAGGTGTTGTTGTTGTTTTTTCCACGTGAACCTTATTTTTGGTCAATTTTGTTTTTGCTACCAAAGAAAGTTGTTTTCTGAAGGTGTTTTTTTTTTTTTTTTTTTTTTTTTTTTTTTTTGTTTGTTTTGTTTTTTTTTCCCCCCACATGAACCTTATTTTTGTTCAATTTTGTTTTTGCTATCATAGAAAGTTTTTGTTTTCTGAAGTTTTTGTTTTTGTTGTTTTTGTTTGTTTTGTTTTTGTTTTTTGTCGTTTGTTTTTGTTGTTTGTTTTGTCTGTCTTTTTATTTTTTTTTTTTTTTTTGTTTACTTTACTTAGATTACATTTCTGTCTGCTTATTAGCCGTTTTTAAATTTATTTTTTACAGCCCCATCTTGTTCAAGTGAAGGTTGAGATTGGCCATAAGGCCACACTACGAAGTAAAACTACCTCAGAAGGGTTTACTCATGACTGGACTATTTTTGTTCGTGGACAAGAAGGCAGTCCCATCTATCATTTTGTTGAGAAAGTTATTTTTTACCTGCATGAAAGTTTTCCAAAACCAAAGCGAGGTAAATATTTTTTTCTTAAATATATATCCATACATCGCTATATATATATATATATATATATATATATATATATATATATATATATACACACACACACAATTGTTATACAAAATTGGTGACATGGTAACTTTGAGTTTGTTTTATTTTCATATCGATTTATTTGGTTGAGGGTATAGGGTTGCGAAAATTCCTTTTTTTTTTTCTTCCCCCCTTTTTTTTGTGTCTGGGGGATTTCTTTTGATTACTCTCAATTAAGCACTAAAGGAAAAAAAAACTTGTGGTAGGGGTCAATTTGTTACATTAATATCTTGTAAATCCTGGCGTAGTGACGATTTCGCAAACATCACCTGCTAAAAGGGCCTTGTAGATATTAGCTCTGCTTCGATGTTTTTGAAAGAAAATATTAAAATTTTAAATATTTTAGGTTTTTTTTTGTTTGTTTTTTTAATTTTTTTGTTTTTTTTAACATCCTGTCTAACAGCAGACATTTATGATTTTTGTGGGTCATCACGGTGGAGCTAAATATTTTTTAAAAATGAAAGATTTTCTTAAAATATCAGGAACTACTGATTTTCAATAAGCACCAGTATTTTACTAAAAATTTACCCGCAAATTGAGCACCTCCTAAAATAATTCCTCACTCTATATTTTCAATCGGATTCTTTAGTGCTTAATCGATGTTAATCAAAATAAATTTCTCTAAAAGATAAAGATATTTTCGATATGGGATCACAGCCCTATACTTGGCTATTTTCTAAATTCATTCCCCCCTCGGGGGGGGGTCATTTAGAATAAGCCAATTGCAGCCTTGTGGGACGATAAGATTTTCCCTAAAAAGGTTATCCTTCGTATGATATCTGGTGGTGAGGCTTCAATTCTGGATCTCCATGTGGAGTCACCCTTCATTAACATTACTCCCAGGTTCACTTTGAGATTATTTTCATTAAGTATTATTACTTGATACCATATAACTGCAAATTTGGATTGAGAATAGCTACTTGAAGTTATGTTGGTTGGTTGGTTTTATGGTATATCAACCATTGTAGGTTATTTAATGCCAAATCGATTTTGTACATACAAACAGTTCTATTTCAAACAATTCAATTTAGTATAAGCACACAGTTTAGTTCTATCTGACCTATAGATAGGACTCTCAGGTGCTACCACTCTGGGAGTGATAGCAATGAAGGGGTACTCTGCATTCCCCAGAGCTCCAGCATTACAAGAGCCTCACTATGATTTTTTTAGTGTCATATTCAGGACACTTGTTGGGGGAGTTTTATCCCTCTGCAGAGAAGGAGTCAGTGTATTCTGTAGCCCCAGCCAACTGACTGGGCAATTGAAGTTATTATTCACTTAAAAAAGAGCACTTCAATAATCTGTGTGGAAAACCTGAAATCACTGATAAACTTGCTGAAGAAATTATTTATTGCCAACTAGACACCAAACTTGGACATTTTATGGAGAATAAACTCCTAAAGTATAGAAGACCAAGATATTTGACAGCATGCTTCAATCATGCAGCACTGTATAAACAAAACACAAAAAAAATAGATAAAAGGTTGCATCCTCCCCTTTCCAAATAAAGACAATCTCAGTATCACTAAGAAACATGGAGGTATAACTCTTATGGCATAGCTGTTAAGGTTTTTAATGCCCTGTTTTTTAATCATATCTGACCTGAAGTCAAAAAAATTCATTGGAAAAATCAGAAAAGATTTTGGAGAAATCAATCTTTAACTTCTAAGATTCTAACTATTCATTGAATCATGGAAGAGGTAATTGCAAAAAATCTCAAGGCAACAGTTTAGTTGGTAAATTTTTCCAAGGCATTTGATTTCATACACAGAGGAATGATGGAGTGAATTCTTCTTGCATTTGGTCTGCTCAAAGAAACTTATTATGATGCTCTACAAAGACACAAAAGCAATTGTTCACTCACCTGATCATGACACGAATTTCTTTGACCTTGTTGCTGGAGTCTTGCAAGGCTATTTATAATCTGCATACATTATGTACTACAAACCCTAGTAGATCTAATGAAAGAAAAAGGACAAGAAGCAGACTATCCTATAGAAACTATTATGGGTGCAGACTACACCGATGATATAGCACTTCCTGTAAATAAACCTGCTTAAGCTGATCTTTGCTACATAGCGTAGAGCTGGTAGCAAGGAGCCTTTATATGAACTCAGATAAAACAGTTTGTGTTTTAAACACATTAAATGGCAAGTCTTTGAAATCAATTGATCAGTTCTCATACTTCAGTAGCAATATCTCATTTACAGAAACCAATGTTAATATACACATAGGTAAGGTATAGACTGCTATTGACATGTTGTAGATCATATGGAAATCTGATCTCTGAAAAAATAAAGCAAGAATTCTTCCAAGCTATAGCCTGTCAGTAGTACTGTATAGATGCACTACTTGGACTTATAAAGTGATTACAGAAATAGATAGATAGGAACTACACAAGGAAGCAGCATACTGTTTTGAATAAATCCTGGAAGCAGCAACACAAAACAGCAGCAATATGGCTTCTTGCTTTCTGTCTTACAAACCATCAAATTATTTGTATTAGATAGGAATACTTGATACTGTATAAGTGAGTAAATTATTTGTATTAAGAAAAGTTACTTGAAGCTGTTATTGTTCACTAAGGATTATCATTTGTTAGCTACACAAAAAATGTAAATATAAACATACAATATATATGATTCCCTAACCTCTAGGCATAAATTTGGATCTTTTCAGTCAAAGCATGACTTTTTGTTAATAATTTAATTTTATTTTTTAAAAATCAATTACCATGGATACGAATTAAAATCTCAGGCATTGTATTTTAATTTTACTATTTCATTATTTTTTTCTTTTTTAAATCTATATTTTTATTAAATCTTTTTTCTAAAGACATTTTACAACCTATTGTGTGTAGTGTAAAAAAAAAAAAAATTTTTATTCAGTGTGTTGATAATGATGCCAAAAAGATCCAGAACTTTTCACTTGGAGCCAGATTGTTCATTGGAATGACTTGTATGTTAATGACATATCAGTCAGCTGGGGCTGCAGAATACACCGACTGCATCTCTGCAGAGGGGTTAGACTCCCCCCAATGAGTGTTCTGGATATGACACAAAACAATCTGATGGTGAGGCTTCGGTAATGCTGGAGCTTTGGGGAATGTGGAGTACTCCTTCATTGCCATCACTCCCAGGTCTACTCTGGCCTGGAGTAGTAGCACCTGATAGGGTCCTATATGTGGGTCAAATAGGACTATTTGACATTTAAACTGAGTACTTATGCTAAATGGGGGGGTGTCCTTGTGGTGTAATGGTTAAAGCGATGGACTGCGGAATCGTAGTACGCGAGTTCGTACTCCAGTCACGCTATTACGTTCACTTTCGGGCAAATACCCTTGGGAAAGGTATGAACCCCCTTATCCTCCCAGCTATGGGTTAAATAGGACCACTACTGTTCTTCTAGGGGAATGGCTTTGGCATTAAATAACCTAAAAAGAGTTGATATGCCATCAAACTTAGAAACCAAACCGAAACCTTATGCTAAATGGAATTGTTTGAAATAGAACAGTTTTTACATCTGTGTAAATAAATGACCAATACATAACAATACTTGAAAACATTAAACTGTGTCCAAACAAATGATTAATAGTAAATAGAATTATTCATATTAGATAGAAATAAGTGAAAGCATTTATCTGGGTGAGAAAAAAAGAGCTCAGGCTCATTTTAAATTGTTGTCTACAAAATGTGAGTAGAAAACGTATATTTAATATGTATAAAAAGTATTTAGCCTTAAATGACCTGCAATGGTTGATATGCCATAAAACCAAACCAAATCAAAAATCAAAAGATATCACTTATGACATCACACTAAATCAAGCATTCTGATTGGTGTACAATGTCTAGCAACTTGTCTACATGATCCAGCTATTTTTGTTTTTCTGTTATAAAGGGATTTACTAATGCAAACTAGAAAATTCACATTGTAATGACTCCTCATGCTTTTATTCACTTCCAGGGATCTATATGAACCTCTTTGAGAATCCCTGGCATAAATTATACTCTTATTCATCTCAGAGATTTTTATACATATGACTTGTTTACAATTGGAATAAATTTGTTGGCTGTATTGTTGTATGAATCTACCTAAAAAAAAAAAAGCACTGATTTCTATCCAGCAAAATTTTAGATTTTTTATTTTATTTATTTATTTATTTTTTTTTTTTTTTGTTATGCTGAAAAAAAAATATAAAGAGCTAATTTTAATTTTTTGTTAGAATTCATTAAAATTACTGCTACATGATTCTAAAACAATTTTTGAAATTTATTAAAACTTCAGTCTTGATACTGAATTAAGAGTTCTACATAGAAGTGTCACCAAAATAATCACTCCTTTCTTTAAGTTTCTGAGTAGCCTGATATATAACATTAATGACTTTTCCTAATGAAATTAGCTAATTTGCATTTTTTGCTTTGAAATTCATTTCTTGGGGGGGAAAAAATGGGTTGAAAGGAGTTTGCCTGTCATCGTGGCTAACATACTGGTCTACAAGATTTTAGTAAACAAATTCAAACTCCAGTTGTGCAATTATGTTCATTTTTAGAAAGGTATGAAACTCCTTACTCTCCCAGCTATGAGTTAAATAGTACCACTACTGTTTTTCTTCAAGGATAGTTTAGGAATTAAATAACCCTCCAAGGTTGATATGCCATTAAACACACACCAACCCAAGTCATATGGCATTGTGTATTCGTAATACTTATCTTATACATGATTATATGGGGGGGGGGTTACCCATGGTGTAGTGGCTAACATTGTAAGTGAATTTAAACTCCAGTTCCGCTATTACATTCACTTTTGGACTAATATCCCCTAATGCCACAGAGCTATGGGTTAAATAGTAACACTGCTGTTCTTCGATATGGCTGGCTTTGGCATTAAATAATCCACAAAATTTAATATCCAATTAAACAAAGAAACCAAACTCTACTTAAGATTGAAAATGAATTGTTTTATTTTCAATCCTTTTTAAATGTTTTTTTTTTTCTTTTATCCTAGCAAATTTTTTGTTGGTAGCTTTTTGTAATCATTTTCACCTCCTACAGTGTCATCAAACTTGGTCTTTCCGAAGATAAGTTACATTAACTTTATTGTAACTCAAACCATCCACCTAAAATGTTAATTGAATCTTTCTCTAAAATTAAATATTTTTATGTACTAAAGTGAAGGAGTTACTTCACAAAAATTAATCTTCATTTTTTTTTTTTTTTTTTTTTTTTTTTTTTTTTTGCTTTGTTTTGTACTTGTGTTTTTGTGTTTGATTTCAATGTTATTTATACTTTAAATTGACACAATTATACATATAATCCATGGAACTTCCATGAGTTCATTTGATGCAATATTTTTTCAAAACTATTTCACTGCAGTCAGTTTTTCTAGGAACAACCAAATCCAGTTATTCATAACTAAAAATGCTTCTACCAATATCTTGAGCATAATTCCACTAGAATATCTGGAAGGTGGTAACTTTAGTAAATAGTTATTACTTAAAATATTTGGACAATTAACCTCATCTTTTATGTTCCTAACGTTTTGACTGGTTTGTCCTTCAGTTTTCTTCAGATGTTTCATGTCGAACTTGGGAGCCCGCACAAAATCTTGAACTTAACCCTTTATTTGAACCGCAGGGATAGACTGTTTCAATTCTGTTAACCATGACCGGGTGAAGGTGTTATAGTAGGTATTCCTTGTTAGTCTTACCTGTTGTTGGGATTGAACCTGCAACCTCCTAGATGATTTCACTCAGAAGCACCTTTCCAACCAAATGCCTTATCCACAGTGCTGATAGTTCAGATTGAATTAAAATTTTAGTTTCTTTTAAAACTGGTAAAATTTAGTAATTCAATCTGGAAAGGATTTTAAGTGTATTTACTCAGGAGAAGATTCTGTAAAAGTTCAATGTATAATTAGTACTTCCATTTTAATGTGTCCAAGGTGTGACCCTAAACTGTATCTACTGGTTAGGCTCCATTTCTGGAACTTTGGGGAGTATAAAGTCACTCTATCATTACTGGTTTGCACTGATCTGGAATGATAGTATTTCTGAGGATCAAATTGATTTATTTGAAAATTATTAGTATGAGAATAACTTGAAACCAAATGTGTGCAAATTGTTTGTATTAGATAGGAATACTCAAATACATATAACTGCAAACAAATTATTATTGGCAAAGTGGGTAGAGGTCGAGTCATACCAAAGACCTAAAAAATGGTACTCAGCATTATAAGGCATGAATCAAGGATAAATTGAGCAATTCAAGAAAGGAGTAGTGCTCTCCCCTGTACCTTGTAGTAGCTGTTGAACAGGGAGCCTTTGGGTCACCCTCGACTATAGTCAGCCAACTTATTTTTACTAGCAAATTTGTGTTAGGTTCTGCAGGCAGCTTCGTTACTTTGTGACAGGCTCATTATACTCACATCGTTGGCTGTTTTGTGAAGGGCTTGCTGCATTTCCAATGTTACCATACACTAATAATGAATATCATATAATCTCAGACATTGTTTCCTCACAAAATGTGGAAAAGCATTCTTGGTATTATCTTTAGCCTAAAAAAATTGAGGGTTTTGTTTTTATATATTCAATCCATATAAAACAATAGTTTAGCTAAGCACAGGTCTATAAACAACTTCTTTCTCCAATCTTGCTTTTTTTTTTTTTTTTTTTTTTTTTTTTTAAGATCTTAGATTTCAATGGAGTGTCAGTATGTAAACTTCTGGAAAACTAGTAAAGAAATATTGGTGTTATTAGCTTCAACTACCAAAGTTTACTTTGACATGTCTATAGCAAAATTGCAGTTCATATGTGCTTTTGTAGCTAAACACCTGATGATCAGCTGAAGCAATAGGGCAGGTTGATTCCCCCTCCCCCGTTTTTTAATCCAACATTGAACCCAGTGTAAAATCGAGGGTTTTGGATGTGAAAAGAATTGACACCAAAAATTAGATCACTGGCTTTTACCAATTTTTCAGCATTTAATTTTGAAGATGGTCTACAAAAATGTACAGTAACACCTATTTTCTGCAGATTTTTAGAGTCTTCAAAATTTTACCATTTTAATAATAGAGATAAAATTGATATTTTTATTGTTTTTGATACAATCAATGGAAAATATTTTCAAACTAGAATTCTAAGTATGATACACCACATGTAAAAATTGCTTCTTTTTTTTTTTTTTTTTTTATCGTATTCAATAAATAACTAAAAATTTCAAGATTATATAAAACCCTAATCACGAGTTTTTTGTTTCTTTTTTTCTTTTTTTTTTCTTACAGGACTGAGATGTTCAGTATATTTTCCCTTTGTATTAAAAGCAGGTCTTATTTTAAGACACAATCTTTCTGTTTAGTTTTCTTGAAACCTAGTCTATCTCCCTCCTTGCATATGTAATATTCTCTTAACAAAAGCAGTTGTGGGGATCATTGCTTGCCAAATAGTTTTTTTCTCTCCCCTTTGCAATCAATATTGAAATATCCTGTGGGGATAGGTATTTTCAAGGAAATAACTAAACTGGATAACTTTTCATGAAGTTAGAGATGCAGATTTATCCAAATCACAAGATGGACAAGAACATGAGAGCAATATTGAACAAGTCCTGGCGACAACACCCCACGAGACGCCAACTGTACGGCTACCTGCCTCCCATCATGAAAACTATACAGGTTAGACACGCCGGACACTGCTGGAGAAGCAAGGACGAGCTCGTAAGTGACGTACTCCTATGGACCCCCACATATGGCCAAGCAAAAGCAGGACGACCAGCCCAAACTTACATACAGCAGCTATGTGATGACACGGGATGTAATCCAGAAGACCTGCCGGAGGCGATGAATGATAGGGAGAAGTGGCGAGAGATGGTCAGGGATATCTGTGCTGGCGGCACGACTTGATGATAACTGGACATCTTTTCCCTAGACATTTTATCTGGGAGTTGACAATTATAGCACAGTTAGGGAGAGTTTCTGTCATGTATTAACTAACCCAAACCAGGGTTAGTTTGATTGAATAGATGTATTAAAGGGTGGGTCTAAAATTTTTGCTTGAAAAGACAGGACCACTAAACTAGACTTGCTACACCTAGCCCTATTCGCAATGCTATAGGGTTTAGAGTAAAATGTTTTGTTTTTTTATTTTGTTTTTTTTTGTCAACCCAATAGATAAGGAGCAGATAAGTGGGTTGGTTTCTTTGTTCTGTGGATTATTTGATGCCAAAATCATCCCGGTTGAAGAACAGTAGTGGTACGTCTCGTTGGGATGGGTAAGGAAATTCATACTTACAATGTCACAGTTGTGCATGTTAACCACTAGAAAGAAAGCCATTAATTTGCAGAAATTTAAACATCAAATTTGTTTAAAACACTTCAAAAACTATGAGAAAAGTTGTTTTTTTTTTCCCCCAAATCATGAATTTGGGCAGGGTGTTTAAGTAAAAATTTACAAGGGGGCTTAGTATTATGCTAAGGATGTCACCTATAAAAAAAAAAGTATCAGCTTTATTTTTTAATATTAAACTGGAACATACCCTATTAATATAAGTTTCAAAGATCGAATGTAATTTGAATCGAAGGAAAAAGATAGAACAAAATGTAAAATGAACATATAGTTTCTTTCAAAGAAAAAAAGAAATGTTTTAGATTAAACACCAGTCACTTTGAAAATATGGAATTAGGCAAAATTTAGTTTAATCAACTTATCTTTTTCAAATAATCAAGTCTGTTGCATAAAAATATGAAAGAATTAATTTTACAATTAGAAACACAATTGTTGATTTGTTTCAATCTCATATGATAAAAATAACAAGATGTTTATAATGAGGAAAACAAATAATATCTATAAAAAGAAAGTTCTGTAGACAAGATTCATGAAGAAAAAATATTTGTTTTGCTACTGTTGATTAAAATGAAATTTCTCACTTTTATGATGTTTTATTGAGAATTAAAATTGAATTTTTTTCCATTGAAAGATAACAAACCCTGAATTTCATACAATGAAAAATAAATTAATCTTTTTTTCACTGCCAATAACCTAAAAAGATTATATCTAATCTCCATTTTATGAGTGAATATTTTTTATATTCATAATTCTGATTTATCTTTATTTGAGGGTGAGGCTAATGTTGCACTTGGAAAGCATTTTATCAAATGACATATACACATTTGTTTTCCGTAAGGGTACAGAATTTTTTGACAGCACTAAATCTTTCACAGATCACCAGAATTGCAGTCCAAAGCTTCAATTTTGAATGTAAATTTACTTTTTAAACTCATTTCCTCAAAAAACAGTTATGATTTGGAAAAAATATTGTCATTATTTTTCATCTCAAACCCCAACTTACTTAATTATACAATACCTTGGTTCCAAAATTGAGCTGCTCTATTGTAGTGGAGTTACTTCCACCTATTAAGCATGTTACAAAAGAAGTAAAGTTTATTAACCCTGTCTTTTAAGTTTAATTAACTAGTTTGATTCTGATTGGTCAGCATTTACTATTGATGACTGGACCATTTAAGAGAAAGTTAAAAAAAATTTACCTGATAGAATAAGCTACTTTATATATAGATTAATAGCTGAAACCATATCGTAAGTAAAGTTGGCGACCGTAGTCAAGGGCGACCAGAAGGCTCCCTGTTCAATAGCTACTACACCAAGATGTAGGGAAGGGCACTACTCCTTTCCCTGGATTGCTCTACTTTACCCTTAATACCTACCTTATATTGCTGAGTGTTAAGCAAGGAGGTATCAAATACCATTTTTAAAGTCTTTGGTATGACACGACCTGGGATTGAACCCCGGTCTCCCAGACCATTAGCAAACACTCTACCCACTAGGCCAATGAGCCAGTTTGAAACCATATAATTGTCTATAAATTATTAGTATTAAGAATAATTACTTGAAGTTATTATTGATTACAAATGATTATCATTAATTACTTGAAACTGTATAATAAATTTGGGGGTGGGGAAGACCTCATTTATTTAACCCAACAAGGGTTGACATGTCATAAAACCAACCAATTGGAATGTAATTTTTGCTGTGGTTTGATAATAAATGTAAAAAAAACAATACTGCTAATTCAAGCAATCAAACTTGTGTGAAAGCTACATTCCAAATGGGACGACCTTATACATTGTACAAAATATTTTAACACAAAATTCACAAATTTAAGAAGGGATTTAAAAATAATTAAATTAAAAATATTTACACCCATTAATTCTTATAAATATTACTTACCAAAAACTTAACTTTAAATATCAATTTTAATTAAATTGAAAATTTTCATTGTTTTTTACCTCATTTATTAAATTTTATATTTTGTTTCAAAATATTCCATTAAAAAAAAAACAAAAAAAATTACTAACTCAGTTTTCATACAGGTCGGTTGGCTATCTTCCAATTGTAGATTGAACCTGAATATTAGCTCATTAAATAGATGCTTTTATTGATCTACCTAGTTTTTCATTGGAAATGACCAGAAAAATAGAAAAGTAAATTCCTCCTTAATTTCTTTTTTTTTTTTTTTTTTTTTTTTTTACCCTCCTCTCTTTTTTCCCCCGAGTTTTTTTTTTAACCTCACTGAAGCTGAAAATCTTTGCATATGCTATCCTTCCAGTACGCTATGTGTAACAAAATATTCTCAATCTAGCACCCTAGATTAAGGTCACCAGGTCTAAATGGTGACAGAACTGAGGGTGAGTTATTTTGTGAACATATATATATCACAGACTGCTTTTGGTGGCTGGGATGCAAAGAGATGAACAGAACAAGGAGCCAATCAAAGATGCGAGAAGAGACAATTCTTACATGAACAAAGAAACCCAGCTAGCATATGGTGTCCTACATACATTTCTTCATGCTTCCACAGATTCAAAGACAGAATGAAGAGAATAAAACAATGAAGATCCTAACATTAAACAAGTTGTTTTTTTCCTCTTCCCAGTTGAGGATTAGCTATCACCAACCTAGCAATCACTGTGCTATACTAGGGTTCAGTGCCTCTAGTTTTGAAATCTAGAGCTGTCCTCCTCCTCCAAAATTGGTTGTTCTATTATTTTCAGCATTTTATAAGCAATTTAAAATATATAAAATTGAGGTATTTTATTGGCAATAGCAATGTAGAAATTTTAACTTTTGGTTTTAATTTCATAAGTTTGTGCTCAAAATTATCTTATTTTATTAAAAGATAAAAAGTAAAATTTAATAAAGTTAGTCATTAGGTACATTTTTTTTAATTTTTTTTATGCATAATGCTGATTTTAGACTTTTTGTCATCCAAAATTACTTATAAGTGACTATAAGACATTTAAAGTATTAAAGACCAAAAGTGAAAACAAAAACAATGATCAGATACAAGTCAAGGATCACAAATGATAGAGTAATAAAATTGCATATATTGAAAAGAAAAAGGACATCATTTTTAGGATCTGCAATCATTTAGTCTCAAATATGTACTAAAAATGTCAAGAGGAGCCTTAGAGTACATGCTCCAGATGTCTGCTGTTCAGTTAAAGACAGCATGCAAAGTTGCTGATAATATACACATTCCTTCTTAGTGATCTCTTGGATCTTCTCGTTGGTAGTTGCCTTCCGTAATGCAAGGGTACCCTGGTAGATGTTCTTGAGGAACACCCAGTGGAAGAAACCTGGGGGTCCAGGTGAGGTGCCTATTCCACTTCAGCTTTATAGCTGATGAGGTCCCCCCCCCCCATTTTCATGGAGCTATGCCATAGTAATATTAGCTGTGTGAAAAGGAACACCATCCTGCTGGAACCACTGTTCCTACTCATCAAGGTCCTTGAGCTCTTCCCAGAACTGCTCAAGCATTGGAATGTAACACTCTAGTGTTACTGGAGCTATGGTACTCTAATCATCTTCAAAGAAAAATAGTCCAATGGTGCCAATAACTCTGAATGTTCTTGCTTCCTCAAAACATTCATTTCTTGGACTAAATATGACCATTCAAGAGAAAGTAAGCTTCATTCAAAAACTAGACATCATTGAAAAATTCCTTGTTATCATTGATCTTTTTTGAAAACCACTGGCATATGGCTACCTTCTTTTTCATATCAGCTTGGATCAGTTTGTGCTTAATCTGGATAAGGTCGGAATAAAGTTTGAGATCCTTAATCAGAAAGTGCCGGACAGAAGATACAGAGTTCTTGGCTCTTCTGTCACAAAGGTCTGGATGGACTCAGGCCGACTGACTCTTGAATCCTGGTGATATTCTTGGATTTTCAGATTGTTATTGGAGACCCAGATAGCTAGGAATCTGTTGCCCTATGATCTTTACAAGTACCATGTGCTTTAAAGTTCTTCACCAACTTAAAAATCAGACTCCTGTTTGGAAATGTGTTGAAACTGAATTAACTTCTGTATCTTGTGTGAACAATCTTGAAAGAATTAGTTTCGTAATATCTTCACACAAAAGATCTTCTGCTCCATCATCCAAGGCATGATTTTGTGATATTTGGTTGAATTTGTCAAAATGTTAAGTATTTTTCAGCAATAATCTGAAAAGAAAAAGAGAATAAAATCAACTGGGAAGATCTGAAAAGTCACTTAGTTTTTGGCATACAGGGTGTTGAAACAGTCAAGGGTATCCAAAGCATATAATTCTGTTATTTTTTAATGGTCTTCCATTGGAATGACTTGCACATTTTCTGGATATAATAAAAATGACAATGAAAAAAAAAATAATTTAAAAAAAAAATGACAATGAAGAAAAAAAAATTTTTTTTTTTTTTTTTTTTTTAAACCTTTTAAAAAATTTTCTTGTGAAATTTTTTTCTTTTTATAATTTTTAAATTCAAATCATATTTTCTACATTTTTAGTTCATTTCTATATAAAACTCCAACTGATTTAATTTCTTCTGGGACCAATAGAAACATTTTTGGCATCGAAAAAGATATTGAGGTGGTTTCAACAGACTTAAAAATTATTTTCACAAACTTTTGTCTTTATTTTTTTTATTTATTTTTTCATTCATGAATAAGTGAAAATTTTATTATCAGATAATTTTAATAGTTCTTAAGATATTGGTATTTTTTCCCTAAAATTCTTATGCAAATTATTCTATCACTATGATATGTGCAGTTTAAACAATTAGAAATATCTCTTGTTCTATATAGTGGACACGGATAACTTTTATATTGGAATTTTCTTTTAAAAACAAAAATTATAATAAAATTAACTTTTATGTAAGTTTCAGGTGTTTTTCCACCATATCACTTTTTGTCAAAAGTACATGAAGTTAAATACTTAAAATTAAGAAAAATTTAACTTTTTTATAATTACATTGCTTTATATTAAACTTGGCCTAATGAGTAGAGTGTTTGCCAATGGTCCAGGAGACCAGGGTTCGTTCCCAGGTCGAGTCATACCAAAGACTGAAAAATGGCACTTGATGCCACTTTGCTTAACACTCGGCATTATAGGGTATGGATCAAGGATAAAGTAGAGCCATCCAGGGAATGGAGTAGAGCCCTCCCCTACACCTTAGTGTAGTAGCTATTGAAAAGGGAGCCTTCGGGTTACCAATTTTATTTATATAAAACTCTAATCTATTGTTTGCTGATTGAATTTTTTTAAATTTAACTAGAATTCTTTTAGGACAATGCAACATTAGAGAGAAGGGGGGAAAATAAAATTTAATTCTATTTTTTAAATTTTTAAAAAAATTTTATTTTTTAATACAAATTTACTATCTTAAAATAATGATGCAATTTTTCAAATTGTGGTTCAGAGGTTACAGGATGTCTGCAACATCAGCAGAAGTCTGCAAAATTTGTATTATCCAGTTAGTGATAGAACTGCAAATTCATATTAATAATTACTAGTATTCACCTATGAAAATTCAGTTTAAACAACTAGGGTTGTCTTAACGCATGAACACCCTGAGTAGTTGCCATGGGTCCCACCAACACAATCGATCATTTACATTTTTGTTTTTGTGAGTGGTTGCCTAGGTAGGCATACCTAGTGGTCTGCCATGTTCTGGGGCTTATAATGCTGATAAGGTGGTCTTGTTTTAAACAACAACCACTCTCAAAATTATGGCATAACATGGCTTCTGTGTATCTATTATCTGAAAAAGTAGTCAAAATGTTACTGCCTTTTTTGCTACACGTTTATGTAAAATGGTATTTTCAACACTTATCAATATGGCCAAGTACAGATTTAGACTGAGCCAGGGCAGTAGTATCTATTATCATTTCATCTATGGTTTAAATAGATCTATTTGCAAATTATTTGTATTAGATAGTACTTGATATCATATAACCATGTGGGGGGGGGGGCTCCAAAAATGTAATTATAAACATAAGCAATTCCCAAACTTAAGTATTTAAAAAAAAAAAAAAAAACCCAGATGGTTTGGCATGTTAAAATCCCTCATCTTAATCATCACAGATTTAGATTTGTAAAAAGTGAATTGCACGTATCTTTAGTCTAAAATATCCCCCAAAATTGACAATTATTACCAAACAACGTAAGCACATCTCTTTCTTGCTAAATTTCATTTCATGATATAGACCTTGAAATAGAAAGGAGTCCAAGCTCCCAAAAAATTTGAAAACCATTCATCACAGTCACTCTTGTATTAAAATTATAAATTATTCACTAGATACTTAAAAAAATTTTAAAAAAACCATAATTACAGAAATGAACACTATAAATCACCAAATACTTTTTTTTTTTTGTCTGTCTGTCAGTCATAACGTAACTCTAGAACAACTACAATTATGGCCACCAAATTTTCTCTATTTATCAAAGCCCAGTTGAATATACTGACTGCATCTCTGCAGAAGGGTAAAACTCCCTCCCAATGAGCATCCTGGATATGACACTAAACAATCTGATGGTGAGGCTACAGTAATGCTGGAGTACCCCTTCATTGTCATCACTCCCAAGTTCATTCTGGCCTGGAGGGGTAGTACCTGATAGGGTCCTATCTGTGGGTCAAATAGAACTGTTTGACATTTAAACTGAGTGCAAATAAATGACTTATGCTAAATTGAATTTCTTGAAATAGAATTCTTTGATTTCACTGTGTATAAACAAATGACTGTTTACTTGAATTGTTAGTGATTCGTAGCAATGTTCGGAATTATTTTACTTTGACTTATGCTAAATTGAATTGTTATAAATAGAACTGTTTGTTCATTTAACTCGGTGTATCTACAAAATGTGTTAACAAATCTATGTATAACAGGATTTAGCATTAAATAACCAATAATGGTTGATATGCTACAAAACCAAAACATCTAGTTATTTATGGAATTCCAAAGCATCTTTTCAGTATATCATTTTTTTTAAATTACAAGACTTTAAAGTTTTTACTGAGGTGGGATTAGGATTCAGTTATATAACTTTGATTAAAAATAAAGTATAAAGGAGCTTTTCCAAGAATTTGTATATATTTACTCAAAAGAACATCAATTGTTATGTTGAAATGACCCATATTTTCTAACAATAATATTATGACATTCCTATCTGTGACTCAGGTGTTTTATTTATCTAGATAATTTTCATAAACATGACACTGACCTTCAAAATTATCAAGTCTACTTTATATGATTAAGCAAAATGATGATAAAGATTCAGTTTAGTTAACCTGATCAACACAAAGTAAGGTACAATTTAGCACATGGCTTCTCAAATTTGATGCACCCTTGTAACCAGATTTAATTTCCATTCAAACTTCCCTTAGTAAATCAATTGAATATTGTCAACATTTTTTTTTTCTTAGTTTCAGTGGATGCTATGATGTGAGAGGTTGATTTAAAGAAAAAAAAAAGTTTTCTGTTTCAAGATTTAAATTCTTACAAAATACAGAAAAGATATTATAAATGGAGTATTGAATCATATAACCCCCACAACCATGCCAATCTGGCAATACTAAAACTGACTTAACAAGTGAAGAGTCAAATCTCTTTAATCTGAGTGGGATTTTTAGTTAATTTGATTTGTTAAATCTTAACTTGGATAAGAATTAAAATTTCAGGCCTTGTATTTTAATTTTTTAGGCTTTTTTTTTTTCCAAATCAATATTTCTATTCTTAAATCTTTTTGTTCTTTTTTGTTTTCCAAATACTGCTCATAACCTATTATAAAAAGTGATATTTTAAAATTGAATATTTTTAAAGAATAATTCTTTTTAAAAAAAAAGTCTTTCCTAAAAATATGATTATATGCATCATTAAAGTAAAAAGTAAAGTTGGTGACTGTAGTCAAGAGCAACCAGAAGGCTCCCTTTTCAATAGCTACTACACCAAGGTATAGGGGAGGGTGCTACTCCTTTCCCTGGATTGCTCCACTTTACCCTCGATACGTACCTTATATTGCTGAGTGTTAAGCAAGGAGGTATCAAGTACCATTTTTAAAGTCTTTGGTATGATGCGATCTGGGATTGAACCCCTGTCTCCTGGACCATTGGCGAACACTCTACCCACTAGGCCAACGAGCCAGTTATTATGATACTATAAATATCCAGAATTTGCAGTCAGAGCCAGTTTGTTTTCTTATTTCAGTGACCCCCCCCATATGTTTTGAATGAGTTATATATAAACAGCACATCTCGAATGACCATCACATCTACTCAGGCTTTCTGCTAGGTGTACAGTATCTAATAATTAATCTTAATTATCCAACAATTTCTGTTCTGTTATAAAGTGATAAATGCAAACTAGTAAATTTTATTCACCCCCTTGCCGTCTATGTGGATCACTTTGAGAAGCTCTTATTGTAAACTATCAAGTTTACTTTTTATGATTTATCTAATAGGTTAACTGAACTGAATCCTGATCTAACAGTCACTCAGGTAGAAACAGTTTAGCCTTATATTATATATTTTTAAGAATCAAACTGAATCATTATATTAGTCACTTTTATGATTGCTTTGGTAATATTGTGTTAAAATCTTCCTTACTAAGCATAGAATATTTAAATGAAAGAAGATGCCGACTAGTATATACATAATGCCAACACTTTTTACTAGTATTTTACCAGTATCTCTCTAAACTTCTTGGAGAAAGCAGTTTCTACTGAAGGACTGAATATAATGTGTGTTTGTACTTAACGTAACTGTGTTATTAAATCTGTCAACATTCCAAATACTTATCAGATTTCACCTCCATCTTGTTGGAGAACCTACTGAATAATTTGTCATTACTCCAATAATAAATTGTATTTCTGATATGTGTATTACAAGTTCAAGAACTCTCTATTTATAGAATTAGATGAGGAAGCTCTCTCTCTCTCTCTAAAGGCTACTTAGGTAAAAGATCAATACGTGGCTTTTTTTTTTTTTTTTTAAACATAAAGTGATTAGTTGCTTTTTCATAGCTTTTGGCAGCATAGATTTTACTCATATGTATGTTAAGTCTTAGGAAAATCTATTTTACTTACATACACACACACACACACACACAAAATTGGTCCCCAACTTATGTGCTACATGCAACATTGGAAGAAGTGCCATTACAATTACAGTTGGAACTCATTGATCTTTATGTCCTGGGCACGACACTAAATAGCATCTAATAGTGAAGGAGTGTAGAGTACTTCTTCATTGCTCTTATTCTCAAGTCCACTGTGGTGCAAAATGTTGTATAGCCATGACCACTATACATACACATATACATGCAGAGACATATCCAACACAATGAAGACGAGTGGACACAGTTCTTTAGAAAAATATACCTCTCACTTTATTCAAAAGGGTTGTGTGTGAGAGGGAGTTGGAGACCGAACAAAGACTGCAACATATTGACCCCCCCCCCGACTCTTCTGGCTATCACAGCCTTTCTTTCCTGTTTTCCTGGGTTGCTCAACCAAGGGCCTGGGGGCCCAGCCTCTGCTGGGACATGGTTCTCATTCCAGCATCTTCTCTCCAACTGCCTGACTTCCTGTCTCACCCGGCTTATATCATTGTTTTACGCCCACTCAATTCAACCTGTCAACAGTCAAGGTTATCCCCTGATCTCTTCAACCGGATGCACCTGTTATTTACACAGGTGCATTTCTCATTTGACAGCTTGGCCTGGTCGGAGGCCAAGATGCAACACAAACTGTTTCATTGAATGGCATTGATTTCACAATATCTTAACTTGAAGACGTCTTTATTAAGAGTGAAAGCTGAGAAAAACATGTCAAAGAGGTTTTTGAAAAAATAAAGCAATATGGCTTGAAACTTAGTCTGGATGAATATGAATTTTTTTTTTAAAATCTAAAATTAAGTATTTGGGACAGATTATAGATGCAGAAAGCCAAACCCATCGAGGTCAGATGCTTTAAAGAACATGCCTGCCCCGACAATGGGTCAACTCTACACGCATTCCTGGTACTAGCAAACTACTATAGTAATTTTATCCCAAATAGGCATATATTAAAAGCTCCTAAACAAATTATTGAAAAAGATTCAAAATAGAATTAGAGTACGAAATGTCAGTGCTTTCAAGGAAATAAAAAAAAAAAAAAATTAATGTCTGACTTGAGCCTGACACATAACAATCTAAAGAAGGATATTATTGTTGCGAGTGATGTTAGCAATTTTGGTTTAGGAGCCCTAATATTGCACAAAGAAAGCAATGGCCAAGTAAAAGGGGTTGTGCATGCATCAAGAACCTTATTGCCAGTTGAAAAGGCTACAGCCAAATCAAAAAAGAGGTTTTAGGGATAATTTGTTGTAAAAATCTTTTATAGATTCATTCATGGAAGAAGCTTTATGCTCCAAATGGACCACTGACCATTTTTGGTTCCAAAAAAAGGGATTCCTACACATACTGCAAATTGACTCCAAAGATGGAAAAAATACTGTTAAATTATGATTTTAAGATGGAGTTACTCCTATCGAAGAGGTTAAGGCATGCAAATGGGTTATCAAGGTTAATCCCCCAAACCATGTAAAATATTAGAAGAAACTGTGATAGCAACCCTAAAATTAGAAATAAAAAAAAACCTGTTTTGCAACTCCATATGAAAATAACCTGTGACAATTGAGATTATGAACAAAGCAAAAATAGTCAAATACATCACAAAGAAAAAGAAACAATTTATCTACCAACAGTACAAAAAGATTGATGGAGAGAAGATTTTTTTTTTCCATCTGTGATGGAATTTTGATGTACAGCAAATGGGTGGTGATACCAATAGCACTGAAAAAAAGAATATTAAGACTTCCATACTGGTCATCCCGGTATATCGAGGATGAAAGCTTTAATGAGAAGCTATATTTTTTTGGCCAAATATGTACAAAGAAATAGAAGAAATGTAAAATCCTGTAGAGGTTGTGTGATAACAGCAAAGGCATCACCATTGAAATTTATCCTGTGATCAAAGACAAACAGACTTTGGTCAGGGCTGCACATAGATTTTGTAAGTCCAATGAAGGGACAATATTATTTAATAGTGGTTGACAATTTCTCAAAATGTCTGTCCAGAGGTGATGAAATGTAAAAACCCTATGCGCAGTGGTACAATTAGATTTTTGCATGAGTTCTTTGCTAGATTTGGTATTCTGATACAATTTTGTTGGATAATCGGACACAATTCACAGCAAAAGAGTTCACAGATTTTTGTAAAGCCTTTTCAATTGTACACATCACTACCACACTAGAACATCCATGATCTAATAGACTGGCAGAAAGATTTGTAGACACTTTCAAGTGAGCATTAAAAAAAAGTCAGAAACGAATCTGTTGACAATATCCTACAATTTTTAAGGGTATATAGTATGACTCCAAACCTAGTACTACTTCAGGATTGTCACCAGCAGAGTTCCTGCTTGTAAGAAAAATAAGATCTGTGTTCGATAAACTGTAGCTAAAGGAGAATAAAGAAAAAAACATGCAAAATCCTATGTAACAGGAGAAAATATTTTCTTTGAAGAGTACAAAAATGGGAAAGCAATCTGGAAGGCTGGTATATTGATAAATGTATCAGGAGATTAATGTATATAATAAGACCTGAAAAAGATTAAGAGATATCACAACCAGATCAGGAAAAGGTACTTGGAAGATATGAATAACAAGAAAGAAGAACTGATGAAGGTTATTTATGACTTATTTTATGTACTGATGCCTTAAGTAGCTCAAGGAGAAATGTTCAAATAAACGGAAAGCAACATTTTCAGGGACTATGGAGATAAACTTGAAAAGAAAAAATACAACTTAAAGAAGCAGTAGTCAATTCAAAAAAGGGTGATGTTGTGAAGTAGCTTGAACCCCACCCTACCAAGATAGACTAGTCTAAAAAATTTAAAGACTCAGTTAACAAATATGACTAAAGTTATTTATATTGGTTGGCATACCAAACTGTACCATATTCTCTCCAGGATAAAATATCTCATTTTACATGTGTATTAATCTTACTTATTTCATTACACAACAGTTGATATGCCATTAAACAAAAGAAACCAAACTTAATAACTTTTTGCACTATCTCATTCTCCTTTCTTGTGGGGTCCTGCTTGCTTCTGTTTTTGTTTTATCATTTTTGAGATATCTCTCACCTTGATCGGCTTTCTGATCCATGGGGTTTTTTTGGGGGGTGGGGGGTTCCTTAGTTATTCCTAGCATTGCCCTTACTACTGACATCTATTAGGACAAACCACCAGTGTATCCTTTTACTTTTTTTATGGCCATATGATTTTTTTTGATTTTTTGTTAAATCAATTTGAACCCCAATGTTTAGAGTTTCTTTTTTAAAGATTTTTTTTCCAATGCATTTTATCAAAACTGTATATTATGGTTTATCATAAAATATATAGTGCGACCCATTTATTGAAGAAAGGAAGGGAAAAAAAACAATCTCTATTTAGTTGATGATTGCATAATCAATAAAGACATCTTTTCTGTAGATTATATACTATTAAAAACTTGAGTATATGTATATTGCTGGGGCACAGTTGAAAGGATGGCTCATTCAATCACTCTAGAGCAATTTTTGACATCTGGGGGGCACAGTTAAAAGGATGGCTCATTCAATCGCGCTAGACCAATTTTTGACATCTGGGGGCACAGTTAAAAGGATGGCTAGTTCAATCGTTCTAGAGCAATTTTTGACATTTGGAGGCACAGTTAAAAGGAAGGCTCGTTCAATCGCTCTAGAGCAATTTTTGACATCTGGGGGGCACAGTTAAAAGGATGGCTCGCTCAATTGTTCTAGAGCAATTTTTGACATTTGGGGGCATGGTTAAAAGGATGGCTCGTTCAATCGTTCTAGAGCAATTTTTGACATCTAGGAGCATGGTTAAAAGGATGGCTCTTTCAATTGTTCTAGAGCAATTTCTGACATTTGGGGGCACGGTTAAAAGGATGGCTCGTTCAATTGTTCTAGAGCAATTTTTGACATCTAGGAGCACGGTTAAAAGGATGGCTCGTTCAATTGTTCTAGAGCAATTTTTGACATCTGGGGGCACGGTTAAAAGGATGGCTCGTTCAATTGTTCTAGAGCAATTTTTGACATCTGGGGGCACGGTTAAAAGGATGGCTTAATTAATCGTTCTAGAGCAATTTTTGACATCTAGGGGCACGGTTAAAAGGATGGCTCGTTCAATCGTTCTAGAGCAATTTTTGACATCTGGGGGCACGGTTAAAAAGATGGCTCGTTCAATTGCTCTAGAGTAATTTTTGACATTTGGGGGCACGGTTAAAAGGATGGCTCGTTCAATCGTTCTAGAGCAATTTTTGACATCTGGGGGCACGGTTAAAAGGATGGCTCGTTCAATCGTTCTAGAGCAATTTTTGACATCTAGAACTGTTGTGTATCTTTCTAAATGTCAGTTCCACCCAAAAATAAAGTACCACTTGCAATCATTGATAACGAATTCAATACAAGATCTGCTTAATGAGGAATTTTAAAAAATCTCTTCAACCACTCTCCCATTAACATAATATTGCTAATCTGTCACTTTTCTGTTATTACTTCCATGGAATGTGTTCACACAAGCATTGTGCCTTGGTACAATCAATATAGAAGTTTCCAATGAAAACTCAGTTATCAAAGCTTTTGATTCATCTATGCTTTCTTGATATTGCTTGTTCCCAACATGTTCTGCATACAATGGTTAGGCTCCAGTTCATTACCATTAATCCCAAATCCGCTCCAACTTGAAGTGGTAGTATTTGTTGAGGTCTCATCTATGGGTCAAATAGATCTGTTTAAAAATGATTTGTATTAGATAGGAATCCTTGATACCCTATAACTGTGCAAATAAGTTGCGTTAAGAATGGTTATTTGGAGTTATAATTGTTTACTAAGGATTGTTATTTGGTACTTAAAATCATAACTACAAACAAGTGATTAAGCAAATAAAAAAAAAGTGCAATAGAAGATTGAAAATATAGTTAGGATTATAATCAAACAATTAAAAATGAATCTAATTTATGCATTAAATAATCCATAAGGATTTGGCATGAAACAGATAAACCAAATCTTGTTCTTAACATAAGTTCGACACAAATAGTTTCTTCTTAAGCACAGTAATATAAATTCCCCAGAGATTGTTTTTGAAAAGCATCTGACCTTGTGTTTTTAAAGTCCAAGGTCAATAAATATCATTGGTTCTTAAATGTCATCCATTTATACTTTCATATCCCTATCTTCTTCCCTTATTCTAAACTCTCTAATTTTTCCTCTTTATTTACAACCTCTTATTGCCATATCGTCATTACCCTTTGTTGATTAGTGACCATTTTCACGACAGTCACCAATTCCCCCCCCCCATTTTTTAATTCTCCAAAAATCACAATGTTTCCTTATTTTAGTTTTTATTATTTTTTTCGTTTATAGTTGTTGTTAATAAAACACCATTAGAACATTTTGGAAATTATTTATTTTGGGCCATTTAATCTTCAAATTGGAGTTTCTACGTTTTTGGGGTTTTTTTTAAGTACGAAGATTTTTATTTTAAAAAGAAAAAAGATCATTTTAGCTTGTAAAGGAAATAAAGGCAAATTTTTAAGTCATTGGAGAATGTCCAAAGCAATATTTGTTATTGCTGATACAAAATGTACAGAGCATAAGAGAGGAAACCTGATTATTATGCTTTTTATACGAGTTCATATCAAATCTTAATAATAATCCAAACCAAAAAATAAAGATACAAAAAATGATGCTGTCTCCATTCCTTAACTTGTTGTAAACAAAAAAAAAAACTTTTTCACAGATTTGGATGAATTTTAAAAATCTACAAAAAATTTTTTCATTTTTTTTAATTAATAGTTAGTTCTACTTTATTTCATTTTTTTTTTTTTTTTTAATTCACTCTCTCGTCAGTTGTCCTCAACAAATATTCTAGTGACAACGAGACACCGTTAATCTTAAGCTCAGGACTATATTGGCCTTGCCTACAGTGTAAAAAATTATATCATGCCAAGCGTATTGTAATCTGATACAGGACCTTTATCGGTAATTTCTTGGCTAGATTTGTTAGGCAAAGTTATAGCAAAATTGTCAGTTTCAGGGTGTCTCAAAATAGATGCAACCCATTAACATGATAATGATTTATTACAGAGACAAGCGCAATGGCAGTCATTTGGAACACATCCTATAAAAAATGCATCTTTTGTGCTAAAGACATCAAATCAATGTTTTTTTATTGTTATATCAACTTCCAGGACATACAATCTTTTTTTGAGTTTCTAGTCTCAGTAATAAATCATTATTATATTAATGGGTTGGATCTATTTTGAGACAGTTTTGAATAATTTTGTCTCCAAATAAGTAGTGATGCAAAATATTTTTTTCTGTCTTGTCCAAGGCATTGTGATCGAGAATCAATTGATGTTGTAGTATACTAATCTCAAATCTGAAAAAAAAAACACAACATAATTATTAGTAGAGTTATTAGCAGTCACATGGGTCCCATGTATATTGAGACACCCTGTATTTATACAAATATTGAGTGGGCAGAAATATTAGAGCAGTCACATGGGTCCCATGTATATTGAGACACTCTGTAGTATCAAAAGACAGGATTGTCTATATATCATTAAAATTTTCATTATGTTAGTATTTAGGTAATTATACCCAAACAAAAATGGCACATCTTAATACAATATTAATTAGAGTATCTATTTGATTTCCTAATAAATTGACACACCATTAAAATAAATCAATCAATCACTGCATATATTATACAAAATGGCTTGAAACTGTCAGGAATATGTCTTGACAAGCTGCAAATATACAAGGTGAAATAAGTGGTCTTTATTTAACAAGGCTTCTATACATGCTAAATTTTATCTTTAGGGGGAAAAAAACCTTCTGTAAAAAGATTGATGAATTTTTGTTTAATAGCATTTCAATGAAAATAGCAAACAGACATGAGTTTCAGTACAACCCTCACACTTCAAACACTCAAAAACAAATCTTCTTACTAAGTGTATTTTATTTTATTTTCAGTTGTCAAAGACGCCCCTTATCAGGTTTGTGAATCTGGCTATGCTGGGTTTGTCTTGCCAGTTGAACTTTATTTTAAGAATAAAGAAGAACCAAAAAAAATTCGTTTTGAATATGATCTGTTCCTGCAAGGATTAGGAGCACCTCCAGTTTATAATTCTCGATGTGAAAAGTTGACGTTTCAAAATCCAACAGAAGAATTCAAAGAAAAATTATTGAAGGCTGGTGCTGTAAGTATTTTTTTTTTTTTTCAATTATTTTTTATTTTTATTTATTCATTTTTGGTAACCTGTTTTCTTCCTCTTTTTTTTATTCATTTATTTTTTTATGCATACTTGCAGACACATATCTACATTTTATCTACTTACCTAATCATAGACAGGATGTAACTCAAGGTCAATTTTTATGTAGAGTAAAGTTTGTTTGAATTCAGTTTTCCTTCTCCTGGACTGGTTGCCTAACCAAAGCTAAAAAAAATCCAATCTACTCAACTATTTACCTTGAACTGGTGATGCTTTCTCCAAGGGTGTTAGTGTGAAGTTAAATGCAAACAACCTCATATCGGGTTTCAACTCTGGTCACTGATTCCATTATCTTAGAATGATAAGCTATACTGAACCTTCTTGCCTACATTTTATCTAACTTTAATCATCAGTCTAATTACTTGTTGATCATTTATCTACTTAATAGATAGATCATCTATCCACTTAGTGAAACATCTACCTATTCAACTGTTATATTACTCTTTCTCTCTCTCACTATTTATATAGACATAATTTTAATGTATTAATTTGTATATTTTCTTAGATGCATTCCATAGGTTCTAGGAAGATTCACCATTAACATTTTTGCCATAGGAAAACTTGCCTCAGGAATTTTTGCCATAAGACAATTTCGCCGCATTTTTTTTTTTTTTTTTTTTTTTTTTTTAATGTGAAGTACCTTGGGTTTTGTTCAAATATACAGGTGGAGGGGAAAAAATAAAAATGAAGGGGAAATTTTTAATTAAAAAATAATAGGAAATTTTTTTAAAAAGGAAGATACTTCAAATAAGTTTATAAAAAGTTTTAAATTATTTCTTTGCTAATTTGTTATATTTTTAGTCTTTTATTTTTAAATAAATGTTTACTTTTTAATTTCTTTTCTGATGCTTGACCCTATAAAGTAATATTTGTAAAAATAAAGTCCTGTCTATAAAAAGCTTCTTTTTTTTTCCTATCCTTACCAAAATAAATCAATGTTTAGAACACAAGCAAAAATTCCTGCGGCGAGTTTTCCTATGGCAAAAATGTTTGCGGTAAATGTTCCAGATATGCCTTCCATAGAAGCTGTACCTGGCCCTGATTATCAAGTCCCTATCTACCATCTCTCTCTCTCTCTCTCTCCCCAACACTTTTTATATATACACAATTTTAATGCATAAATTTATTTTTTAAGGTGCCTTCTATACAAGCCATGATTGGCCCTGATTTTTTTGCGTTAACACCCGCAAGACCAGAAACAAAGAAGAATAAATCTAATGGAACAATTAAGGTAATTTATGTAGCAGCTCTCTCAATATTTTTCTTGAACAAACTGTATACATTTTGAATATAGTTTGTCTTCTAAATTGTATTTTACAAAAGTACCATTATTATTTGTGTATAAGATGCACCCCTAATTTTGGGCTATGAAAGGGGGTGGTTCTCATGTATAATATGCACTGGCTTTTTAGAATTTGTAGCAGCTAAATTTAACCGTTATTCAATTTTTCATTGGTTCATTCTGACTAAAAATAAGAATTTACGTAGTTGACATCCTAAAACACAAAATTTATACAGTATTTAGAGCCGACACGAATATGTTCATGTAAGAATGTAGCATGTTTATGGTGAAAATAAGTTCACGTGAGGAGAAACAAAACTGTATACAAACACATTCCAGTGGATATTTCTCTGCAATGGCATAAAACATGTTTGTTTGGACTATAGATATAACTTACCTTTGATCATTCTGTCCAAATATGGTGAGGCATGTGGCCAGAAAAAAAGGGTAATTATATAGTTCTTATGTATAATATGCACTCAGCTGATTAGGCAGGTAAAATAGTTCATCCAGAAAATAATCCATCCACTCTGACTTCAGATACACAAATAATTATGATAGTACTTAATAAACTTTAGGAGAATGCGACTGAAATGTTACTGAAATTTGAATTAAAAAAATTTTTTTATTAACATGCACACTCGAAAATATACCATAAACTGTCACTATAACTGACATTGATGTTAATTGTTCTGTCAGTGGGATCTGGAATAGTCCAACTGTATCTCTTGCAGAGGAGTACTCTCTCTTCTCCAGCAGGTGTAGGTTTGGCATGAAACTGCATCTGATGGTGAGTCTCCACTTCTAGTGCTCTGGGAAATATGGAATCACCCCTTCATTGCCATTACTCCCAATTCCACTCTGACTCTCTTGTCAATTCATGTTAAGGCTCCATTTATGGGTCAAATAGATCTATTTGAAATTTATTTTTTATTAGATTGGAATATTTGAAAGCATATGGCTGTGTGGAAATTATTTGTATTAAGAATATTTACTTTAAGCTATAATAGTTTACAAATGATTATTATAATTAATTGAATTCATATAATTGCCTGAAAAAATGATTTGGGCTTTAAATAACAAGGGTTGACATGCCATCGAACCAACTAATCTGTAATGAATGAAATGACTTACCTCCTGCAAAACGCATCTGTTTGGTGTGTCATGTTTCCCCGAAAGCTCATGGCCACCATTAAAAGTCAAATTTATAGGTTGTGGTCATGGTTTGTCTCGTTTGTGACATGATCGTGACAGCACCTATGCAAATTTGTGCCCACCTTCATTGCATATAAACCAGCTAATTTTGTCATTTGGTGGGATTGGACTTCAAAGCAAAGGAATTTGTTGTCTCTGCCACAACGTGTATGTGAGGAAGAATGGAAATCGCGTGAATAAGGAAGAATGGAAATTGTGGAAAACTAACCTATTACTGGCTATTTCAGCAACTCCACTAATAGGAGATGGATAGGTTTGATTTAAAACTGATCCCAGAGTTTAATGGTTTCCCTATTGCTCCGTCTGCTGTCGAATGGTTCAAGAAGGCGGAGCGCATCTGTAAGTTGTTCAGAATTAAGGAGCCTGCATTAGTCATCCCATTGAGGTTAATAGAGGGGTGCTTATGCAGTCTACCAGTAGCTCAAGGAAGAAGCAAACCTGGACGAGATAAAACATGCCCTTTACACAGCATTTGGCACAGATGAATCCATTATTTGGAGGCAGTTCATTGGGAGATGTCTCCTCCCAGATGAGATTGTTGACATATACCTGGCCGATTTAAGAAAGCTATCAGTGCCATTTGGTGGCTAAGGTGATCAGATATTGGGATGTGCATTTTTGGAATCGTTGCCCATAGATGTTAGCTGGCTCTTGCGAGCATCATCAAAGCTGGATGAGATGAGTGTAGACCAGCTGCTGACTAGAGCCCGAATCATTTTAAAGGAATCTGAATATGCAGTAGCAGCTGCAAGGACAGAGGAAGCATTGTTCAAATAAGAGAAGAGTACTGCCAGCGATTTTTGTGTCCCCAGAATCCGTAAAGGCTCCAAATGCTTCAAGTGTGGCAGTCCCAATCACTTCTTCTGGGGTGTAGAAGTTGAAGAGATATGGTGGGGGCAGGCATTGGAACAAACTACATTGCTACTGCTAACACAGAATTGTCAGGGAAATGGGCCTGGGGGCAAGGAACCGTTGCCACCCTTGCCCCCTGTCAGTAAATACAGATTTGCCCATTGCCAGTGTATGTGATATGGGATGTTCTCATTCAATAATCAGTGCCAGCAGCTGTAGGGCTGGAATAGGCAACACATGATGGTTGAGACGATTGACGGAATGCCCCATGTGTGCTGCGGAGTAGGAGTTATTTCAATCCTAACAGAGGGAGGTGATTATGCTAAGGTGGACACACTGATGGTGCATGACAAGCCTCTAGGGTATGATTTACTGATCAGGATTGACACAATATGTGAACTGGGCGGTGTTGTGATAAAGTCTACCGGATAAGTGCAGCTCGGGAGAAAACACAAATTATGTGCAGCTATGGCTTCCGAAGAAATAGATCCATGACCTCACAAATATTAACCATCCGCAGAATCCTTGAAGGTGTACGGGCAAAAAACCTACAAGCGACATTAATATTTGTCAACTTTACCAAGGCCTTTGATTCCATTCACAGAGGAAAGATGGAACAAATCCTACTAGCGTACGGCATATCTAAAGAAACAGTAGCAGCAATAACGATTCTCTATAGAAACACCCAAGTAAAAGTACGATCACCAGATGGAGACACAGAATACTTCAACATTGTAGCAGGAGTACTACAAGGAGACACACTGGCTCCGTACCTCTTTATCATTTGTCTAGACTACGTACTTAGAACATCGATTGACAAAATCAGAGAGAATGGCTTCGAGCTGACGAAGAAAAGAAGCAGAAGGTACCCCGCAAAAACAATTACCGATGCCGACTACGCTGATGACATAGCGATACTGGCAAATACACCCGACCAAGCCGAAACACTACTGCATAGTTTGGAACGAGCAGCCGCAGGCATAGGCCTCTATGTTAATGCACACAAAACGGAATATATGTGCTATAATCAAAAGGGGGACATCTCCACTCTAGACGGAACCCCTCTTAAACTAGTAGACAAATTCACTTACCTAGGAAGCAGCGTCGAATCAACCGAAAAGGACATCGACACGAGGTTAACGAAAGCATGGACAGCTATCAATAGGCTATCAATTATATGGAAATCAGACCTAACCTATAAAATGAAACGCAGTTTTTTCCAGGCAGCGGTCACATCGATACTGCTATATGGGTGCACTACATGGACTCTAAAAAAACGGCTCAAGAAGAAGCTGGGCGGCAATTACTCAAGAATGCTGCATGCAATCTTGAACAAGTCCTGGCGGCAACACCCCACAAGACACCAACTGTACGGCCACCTGCCTTCCATCACGAAAACTATTCAAGTTAGACGAACCAGACATGCAGGACACTGCTGGAGAAGCAGGGACAAACTCATAAGTGATGTACTCTTATGGACCCCCACACATGGCCGTGCAAAAGCAGGATGACCAGCACGAACATACATTCAGCAGCTATGTGAGGATACGGGATGTTGTCCTGAAGACCTGCCTGGGGCAATGAACGATAGGGAGGAGTGGCGAGAGAGGGTCAGGGATATCTGTGCTACCAGCGCGACATGATGATGATGATGATGATAATTTAGGGACAGGGTTTTTGTGCTGTTTTTGACCATGAAAAAAAGGCTTGGACAGCAAAGTGAAAGTGGACAGGAAACAAAGTGCCAGATCAACTGCATAACACCGTTGCGGAATATACAGTGTCCAATAAGAGTAAAGCTGCATACACGACAGAATTAGAGACATGGATAGCAAATGGCTGGTTAATACAGTATCCTCAAGAACAATTGTCCCTCCCTAGAGGATTGATCCCGCTAATGGCTGTTATGCAAGCTGCTAAAGCTAAGGTATGGCCAGTGATGGACTATAGAGAAATAAATTAGTATGTGGATGCCTTCTCTGCAGATGTATGTGCTGAACGAATGAGAGAGTGGTGACAGCAGGGAGCCAGTGTGGCTTTGCTTGACCTACGAAAAGCATATCTTCAAATACAGATCCATGGGACGCTGTGGCCATTGCAAATGGTCATTGTCAAAGAAAGGAGGTACTGCCTGACGCGGCTAGGGTTTGGTCTAAGTGTGGCACTCCTAATTATGAAGATCATTGTTAAGACAGTGTTAGAGCAAGATGAGCTGATGAAAAGAGCTACGTCAGCATATGTCAATGACATATACGTCAATGAGAATATGCTCTCAGTAGATGAAGTCAAAAGTAGATTGGAATTCTTTGGATTGTTTAGTGAAGACCCTAATCAACTAAGAGATGGAGCCGTTGTACAGTGACTCAAAATCTAGGGAGCACAACACATTGCGATGGAAGCAAAAGAACTGTTTTGGAACTCCCTGTTACACTGATGCAATGCACAGGGTTTTCCTTCTGTGGGAAGTTAGTGGGACATTTTCCTATCTGTTGGTGGCTTCTTGTAGCCATAGGAATGATAAAAAGACAATCGAGCTTGGTAACGAATGGGTGACAATACACTGTGAAGGATGCCCCTCTAAAGCAAATGGTGGTTGAAATGCTGACCAGAGTGTGCCAAGATGACCCAGCCCAGGGAGATTGGTGTGTGGCTGGGGAAGACATAAACTCGTGGGTTGATGCAAGTTCCCTGGCGATGGGTGTGGCTTTGGTGAACTGTGGAGCTATACTGGAAGATGCATGCTGGCTTTGACCAATAAATGATATGCAACACATAAACTTAGCAGAACTAGATGCCATTATGAAAGGTATTAATCTGGCATTACAGTGGTGGGCCTTATCATATTTGTATTCCTTTCACATGAAAGGCTGTTCTTGTCATGTGCCATCTCTCAGCCAATTAGTGACCCCTATTTTCAAACTGTAATATTGGCTGATCTTCGCGTGCAGCAGACAGAGGTTTGGAGGAGAGGATATCATCCAGATACCCAGTCCCATTTCTTTCTGATATGGGATATGTCTACTGGTTAACTCTTTTTAAACAGTCCGTTGCTATGACTAGGGGGGGGTAGCAGTCCATCACAATACTTGAAACCATTTAACTGTGTGCTAACAAATGATTATTATTAAATAGGATTAGTTGAAACCATACAATTGTATATAAATTATTAGTATTGGATAGGAATACTTGAAACCATTTAACTGTGTGCTAACAAATGATTATTATTAAATAGGATTAGTTACTTAAAACCATATAATTTTCATCTAAAAATGAACAAAAGAAAAAGTCACAATAGTTCAAATTTCCTTAGACTTTGGTCTGGGATTGTGGCTCAAAAATGATTACTTTTCTTTAAAAATTGCACCATTTATCATTGAAGAACACAAAAACTTTGATCAGTTTGTTGAAATATCTAAAACTTTTTACCTAATCTATCAGAAAATCTTTCATGTATTTTTTTTTGTTTTCTTTATCAATGCATTCGCTTAGTTTTTAAAAGTCACATTTGCTTTTTCCAATGATTTAAGTATTTTACATACTATTCCTTTTTTATTTTTCAGAGCAAACCAAAGCAGAAAATGTTACCTTCAAGTGGAAGCATTGCTTCAAAAGAACCCAAGTCGAGCAGCAAGGATAAAATGTCTCCAAAAGAGTCAACAAAACGTACCCTGGAGTCTTCAACGGTTGAAGAGGTTGAAAGGAAAAAGATAAAGTTGAACATCAATCTGTCTGGGTGCAAAGTCAGTGACAAACAGAGTGAAAACAAAGACAAATCAAAAGACAAACACAAAGATAAGCACAAGAACAAAGACAAAGACAAGAAGCACAAAAATAAATCACATTCTGGGAAAGATAAGGGAAAATCCGAAAAGAAGGACAAAGCACCTCATGCCATTATCGGAAATAAGGACGACAGCTTTAAGATGCATCAAGCCAAAGAGAAAGAAGACAAATCTGATAGCTTTAGTGACATTAGTGACTTTAGCAGTGCAAGCTCGCCTTCAAAGATTGACACGTCATCTTTAAAGCCATATAAGGTTCAAGCTCTAGCATACAGTGATGACGATGATGACGATGATATTTTTAACCTGTGCACTAGCCAGGTGTCTGGCGTATCACCTGACAGTCACAAGGACTCGTCATCAAGCAAGTCAACAAGCAAAACATCTTCATCTCATAAGCAGAGCTCGAAAAGCAAGAGTGAGGGGAATTCAAGTGAGAAACGCAAGTTGTCAACAAGTGGCAATGACAGCAATAATGATAGTGAGAATAAAAAGACAAAGACTATAAAAGAAGAAAAGAAAGAAAGCAGCAAAGATTCAGTGAAGGAGGAGAAGAAGGAGGGTAAAGAGAAGGAAAGCAAGAAGGAAGGTAAGGTGAAGAAAGAAGGAAAGGAATCTCGAGACAGTAAGAAATCCAAAGAATCAAAGGACCATAAGGAGAGAGATGTAAAGAAAGAGGAGAATAAGGAACAGAAGACGAAAGAGTCCAAGACAAGCCAAGACTCAAAGGATAAAATCAAGAAGGATATAAAAGATAGAACTAAGGTACATAAAGATAAAGATGAAAAGAGTAGTTCAAAGGAGTTAAAGTCAAAGGACTCTAAAGAGAGCAAGCAAAAAGAGAGCAAATCCGTCAAGGACAAAGGGAGCAAAGAGAATAAAGACAGTAGTAATAAAACTGTCAAGGATGTTAAGTCCCCAAAAAACAAATCCCCAAAAGATGTTAAAGACTCTAAAACATCAAAAGATTGCAAAGACTCTAAGTCCCCAAGAGATTCTATAAAGTCTCCAAAGGAGACTAAAGACATAAAGGAAAGCAAACACATCAAAGAGGAAAAAGAAACTAAGACACCAGAAACCAATCAGGACACCTCATTCTCATCAGGAAATCTCACACCAAAAGAGAGAAAACATGATAAACAAAAAGATGGAAAGTCTTCAAAAGATTCCAAATCTTCCAAGGAAAATCGATCTAAAGACACTAAAGATCGAGAGGTCAAAAAAGAGAGTTCAGAAAAGAAATCAAGCAAGGAATCCCGGAAAGAGAGACACGAAAAAACGAGAGATACCACAGTCAGTGAGGCGAAAAGTGCTAAAAACTCTGACTCCTCAAAGAGTCAGAACAACCACAAGGAGACAAAGAACGATTCCGTATCAGACTCATACTTAGCAGTTGGGCAGAACAATAACCTCCACGATCTTGATATGGACAAAAAGTTTCTTGATAGTGATGATTCTGACCGAAATGAAGAGAGCAGTTTGCGGTTGACTCCAGAATCCTCACCCTTGATGAACTCTTCAAAAGATCTTAAGGATACCAACAGTGGCAGTGACCCAACCTCTGAAGAGGAAGAGTTCACGCCAGAAGAACTAGAGCAAGTTGCTGATAATGGATACAAGGTGAGAATCCTCTGTAACATGATGAACATTATTAATGCTTCACAAGACAAAGAACTTGTGACAAAAGTAGCCAACTTAGCATCGGAAGACACCAACTGCTTTGTGGAGAATGGTCAGTTTAAGTTTGATTTAATGAATGTCAGTGCCAATTGTATGCGGAAGATTCAGGAGGTGGTAAATAAATGTACAGAAAAGGATGAACATTGATGTCAAGCTCTCCATCTCTTTCACACTACCATTAATCCCCCCCACTTCGTGGAGGGGGGGGACTGAAGCAAGGGATATAATCATTTCTCATTGTTCTTTATCTTTTCTCAACTCAGTGGATATGCAGCAATTTTTTTTTTCTATTTCTCCCCTGCTACCACCACTAACAACAACAATACATTTTTCCCTTTCTTTTTTTTTTTTTTTTTAAATTTTTAAACTGCAAAAAATGAAAACTCTCTCTCTCTCTCTCTTATGATTTTTTTGCACCAAAGATTTTTAAGAAACAAAACGAAACAAAAAAAAATGGTTGTTTCCCTTATACAGTTCTGTGTTGCTAAGCAACACTGAAAGAAATTAGAAAAAGGTGCATGTTTTTTT
>OY757939.1:62047961-62225461 GCA_963585895.1 Sepioteuthis lessoniana
TTCCTATAGGAAAAGGCTGACTTGTCAAAATCATTTGGATAGATGATAGGCTAACATTGAGAAGAAAAAAAATTTTTTTAATGGCGTGTGCGCGCTACCTTTGTAATCTATCTGTTGATCATGAACAACATATTGGGCTCCCTGTTTTAGACTCTTTTTTTTTTTTTTTCTTTTTCTTTTTTTCCAATGAAAAATGCAGTTACAAAAGATTTAAATCAAACTTCAGTAAAGATATTTTTGAGTTAAAAGAAAGAAAAATATGTAACACTAATGTAAAAAGTATTATTTTGAAGAAAACTTTTTCTTTTTTCTTTTTTTTTTTTCATATATTGAAAACCATCCCAAAGTCTGTGTACAAAATTGGTTTATATACTCAATCTCCAGCAGGATGCAACGCAAAGTAAATTTTTAAGCTGAGTTCTTTCTAGACCAGTTGACATATAAGGTTAAAGAGCCCAATCTGCCCTACTATTTACCCATAGCTGAAAGAATAATCGAATGCATAACTTTTCCAAAGGTATTAGCACTATGTGAAATGCAACAGCCTTGTCTAGGAATTGAGCTCTGGTTTCCATAATCATTTCCTACAATGATAACTGTTAAACCACAAGCTCCTCCTCCTCCTCTTCCTCCTCTTGTATACAAGCGCATGTGTAAGCTAATCCTTGTTCTGTAAACAGTTATAACCATATATTTTTTTTGTGATAGGTTTCCTCTATATATTTTGGTATATATCAAAGGTACGAAATTAGATACCAGAAGAAAGTACATATATTCTAATCTGACCTTTTAACCAAGAAAAGACTGTGGGAGTAGAATTCGGGTACAAACACACACACACACACACACACACACACAGAGTTTATGATAACAAAGACCATAACTCTTGTTGTTACTATGTTTCTTTAAGGCACAGTTCCAATAGAATAAGATCACTCACACCCTCCTGTTGTGAAAGCGATTTCTGAATGCTTTTGAATTTGTTTCTACATTGAAGTAACATTTCCTATTTGTATGTACTTCACAATAATTTAAATCACTCAAAATGCAATCATAAAAACAATATTTGTTAATCTTAATTCAACTTGTACATACATACATACATACATACATACATACATACATGTGTGTGTGTATGTATGTATATATATATATATATATATATACACGTCAGACTGAGTTCTTTAGCCCTGCTATGACAGAACATTTAAGAAAAGGAAAACTGAACTGAAACCAACTTCACCCTGCTTTGAAATTGATCTTGTGTCATATCCTGACTGTGGCGGAGGAGTTGGCTTCCTATATATATATATAGTGAGAGAGAGAAGGAAGAGTTTTCATTTTGAAATACTTCCATAGCATGTTTATTTATTTATATATATAATATATATATGCTATAGAAATCTTTCAAAATGAAGACTCCTCCTCCTTTTAAATAGAAGAGATTATCTTTGTGTCCTTTATCATTATTATTGTCGTCATCATACAATACAATAGTGACAGCAGGTGTACAAAAAAAATGGCAAGATTCTTTATAAATATACTTGAAAAATTTGTATATGAATACGATATGTTGGCTTATAAAGACCAAGTGAACATCATAGAAGTGCTGGAGAAAGTCCAAAATTACTTGTGCTTTAAATTTTACTCAAGTAACTATGTTCTCACAATTAATTACCCAAACAATTCTATAGCATTGATACTGATAAATTTAACAAAAAACACCTATGGCATTTTAAGGTTTAATGTGTCTTTTTTTTCTTAATTTTTTTTTCCTTACAATGTAAGAAATCCATTATATTTCCAAATAATCAAAGTCTTCTGGTTAACCTTCTGCATTAATCATCTAATTTTTCAAGTGTCTGAAGATTTTGTTCACTTAGTAACTTTGAAAACAGGATTTCAATCAAGGTCCATTTTGCTATTACCATAGCGACATGACAACACTACCTTGAAATTCAAATTCACTATCATTTGATGAATAAAATTGCCTGCAATGGCTGAACAAATTTTTTGCTCAATGAACAAAGGTTAATGAAATGACTATCAAAAACTTTAAAATGTCAAGAGTTCATTTTGTGTTGATCTATTTACTAAGCTATGTGCATTATAGCGAGTTTAGGGTTCAACTTTGTGATAGCTTTTTTAATTATTTTCTATTTCTTTTTATCTCAATTTCATAAATTTCTTGAACTGCTTAACTTCAGTGACCTATCTGTAACCAGTTCTTAAAGACTGTCTTAGACATTTACTAAGTTTAGGTTAGTCACATGGCCTGAAGTATAAGTCACCTAATGAGGACTAAACTTATAAGCTAGAGTCTGCTTGCTTCACTCATTAAACATTACACCATGTGAGGTGCCTTGGGTTCATAAATTTCTTGAAGAAATAAGTTTGGCAACCAAAATGCTCTTTCTGAAATCACCTTGTAGATTTTTTTTTTTTTAAATCACTTATCATAATTAAATTTAACCTTGTCATTGCTCTGCAATAACTTTTAAAGCTAGATGCTTTTCTTAATGTTATTACTACTGTGACTTCTTTTTCTCCAGAATTAGGGTCTAAATCTAGATTTGTATTCATTTAGTTAAACAATTTTAATGCTGGCAAGCAAAAATCTTTTAACTAGGGTGCAATTCTTTTCTTTCTATTTTGTATTAATGTAAATAAAAATTCAGATCTAAGACATTGTAGGGGAAGTGAGAAGCACCCTCAAAAATTGCTTGACACTTTTAGTGCCACATATTTGACAATAAATTTTGTGGCTAGAATCCACTTTTGACAGCAAAATTTAAAAAAAAAAAAAAAAAAAAGCTTGCCGATAAAAAAAAATATTTACATTTCATAATTACAATACACTATTGTTGTCAGGCAGTATATCATACAATTGTGTCTATAAGAACATCTTTTATTCACTGATACTTCTAAGAATGGCTTTTACTAAAGTGTTATCAGTAATAGTTTTTTTTTTTTTGTTTTTTTTTTATGGTAGGGTGTATTAAACAAGAGGCATTTTCAAGAGTTGGGGGTATATCACGATCCAAAATTTTTACATAATGTGAACTAAAGTTGCATCTCACTCTCATTCATTAAGTATATTTAGGCAACTTAAGTTGCTCTCTGCACCAAAAGGGTTAAGAAAACTCAAAAGATATTTGTCATTTCTTGAATTTGTAATATGAGAAATGATGATAACAAACCATGTACATACTGGACCAGTTTTTCATCTTTATGACAAAATGTGGATCAAACTCCCCTCCCTCCTCCAGAAAAAATTAAGCAACCATTTCTGAAAACAATGGTTTCTATTTTTCCTTTTGATACACTCAGGTGTCTGCATTTTTTGGGCAGCTATTAACCTTATCTATGCAATATTGAATAAAATTACAATCTGATAACGAATACAGGTTTTATAGGATAAACCTGACCTTGAACAATGTTTTTTTGTTTGTTTGTTTTTAAAATCTATTTGTCATTTTTAAAAGCCCCAATGATGTACAAGATGCTATTTGAAATTTCAGGAAATTATTTAGATTAACACCTAATTTCCTTTAAAATATTCACTTTGAACATGTATACACTGGCTCATAGCGGTTAGTGACAAAAGATCTGTACGACATTCAAATTCCCTAATCTTTTTGGTAGCACTATGAATATATTTACTATAAAGCTTCTGTTTATCTCTATATAAAAATATTTTTGTCTTGGAAAGGAAAATAAGTGAAAAAGGTAGATTATCTTGATAAATAAACATAATGGTGCTAATAAAATCTTAAATATTAATAATTCTTTTTTTTCTCTATTCAATTAGCTAAATTTGAAGACAATTCATGTACTACTTTTTATTTAGTTCAGTTTGCATTTAGGAGACATTTATGAAAATTGCTATAATTATTTAACCAAATGGCACTGAACTTTTTACTTAAAATATTAATACCTTTCTTGAATTGTGTATATATCTTTGGAAAGATCCTATGCAAATTATTTATGAAAAAAAAAAAACTTTACACAATTTTCCCCTCAAATAATTTTAGTTGGTAATAAGTTGAGAGAGAGAGAGAGAGAGAGAGAGAGAGAGAGAGAGATCTGTTTATGAGTAAAAAAATTTTTTTTTTTTTTTTAAGTTTGTACTTAGGAAAATCAAAGGATAAATACAAGGTGCTATGCATAAGTTTGGGGAATTTAACTGTTGGGGTAAAAAAAGAAATTACTTAGCCTAACTCTTGGTTTTTATCATCTCCTTTAGAGACATCACCTTTGACATTTGACCCTCAAAATATAGCAGCAGAAAAAAAAAAGTTCTATATTTGAGTTGTTCAGTAACCATTTGAAAACTTTGATTTATTAAGCAGAAATGTCTTTTCGTAGCCTTCCTAATGTACTTTTTGTGTGTGTGTGTGATAATTTTTTTAAAAAAATGTGCATCTTAATTTTTTTTAGACAGAAAGTTAAGTCTTCATACATTCATGCATACAGGGGTGTCTACAAAAATAATTTTGAAATTAATTTAACAAAAAAAACCAAAGATATTGACAGTCACAGCAATTTTGTGGAAAAAAAAAACAGTTGAAGTTTATTCCTGCAACTTGCAGTTACTTGATGTGTGCACCTCTAGTCACACATATCGTCAGTTTCTTGCCAAACACATATTAACATATCTTCTATAGTAGCTATAGCTGTAGTTTTTGGCACCCTGACTAATAATTGAATACTTGGTGCTGCCGAAAGCCTTAATAATGAAGTTCAGGTGTTCATCTACAAAACTATATCTTGACTGTTAATATCTAAAATAGTTGGATTTGTTTATAAACAATTATAACAATTTTTCAGAAACCCTGTGTGTGTGTGCGTATAATATATATATATATATATATGATTAGCAAAAGAAATAATGTTACTACCCAAGAGATATTTTCGCTTGTACCCTATGCTTCTGAGTTGTAAGCGATATTGGGATATTGATATTTTACTACATGAAATAGTTAATGTTATATCTTTGCAAAGTGTTTTTTTATGCATTAAATTCTTTTTCTGTAAGATAATTGGGAGTTAATGTCTATAAAAAAAAAACGTTTTAATTTTATTTTTTATTTGTCATACAGATATGAAACGCTTTTTTTTTCTTTTTTTCTAATTATACGTTTCATGAAAGAAATAGCTTTTTTGGCTGAAGGGAACAGCTGATTATTTTAAAATTTTTTTATGATAAACTGATACAATTAAAAATGAAAATATTTGGTTATGGTACTTTTTTTTAACCTGCTGATGAAATATATCCCTCCCATTTTATGAAAGAAAATATCATCACCACCACCACCACAAGCAACAACAGAAAATGTCGGTCTAACAGGTTACATAATATTTATGAAAAGAAAGTTGATTTAAATTTTTAAAAAAAAACAATCACAGCAAATCATCTCCACTTGAAATTTATTTCCTTTTTCTTTCTTTCTTTCTTTCTTTTTTTTCTCCTCTATCAAATTTTGTTATGTGATCATTGATAGACAGGATAAAACTATCATGCTGATACTTAAAAAAAAAAAATTTTTTTTTTTTTATTTCAATTCAATCTCATCCAAAAGAAAGTTAGACTGGACTCACCAGAAATATCTGAGCCAAACAAATACCCTTATTGTTGTTGTCCTTTTTGTATTTTTTTAAAATGATATTCATGTACAATTAGTTATCATTTCATGTTCCCATTGAATAATTTTTTTACCTTTTTTTTTTTTTACCTTTTTTTTTTAATGCTTACCTCTCTGCCTCTTCTCATATCTTAAGAAAAAAATATGCTCGTCAGCTGATGGCTTAATTTTGCTGTATAGTCTACCTCAAAAGGGTGAGGAACCATTTTATGTTGAAAGGCCTCACATACCTTCTGAGTGAAATTTCTAATTCTAATACCAGTTTATATTGCAATAAAGTTGACTCTATTAGTATGATTATTATCAGCACAACAGTTATACAAATTAACCAACTATTAGTAATATAACAGCTATACAAATTAGAATTAGATTCCAGTACCATCTTTCCTTGCTAAACTCCAAACTGGCTATTTATAAGAAAGAGGCAACTCACAATCAACATTCAGATTTATATACACATGTATATTTACTAACCCCTCTGCTCAAGCTTTAAGCAGTGTTTAACATCTTTGAATTTGGAGTTTTCCTTCTAGACTGGTTGCCATAGAAAGAATTTACCCATAGCCGAAGGGAGAATAATTGGCTTTCATACCTTTCCCAAGGGTATTAGCACTATGTGAAATGCAAACAGTCTCGTCCAAGATTTGAACTCATGTCACTGTTCATTTCCTACAATGGTAACCATTACATCACAAATGCCTCTATTCAATATATATAAATAAAATTTCCTTCATTTTACCAACAATTGATTTTGAAACAGTGTTGGTCAAAAGGCACTCAAGTTTTAAGTTTGTTTTAATCATTTTTTTAACCATGTTCCTTATTTTGCAACTCATTTTACTATGATGTTATAGAAGAAATATATACATATATATTGCAATTTGCCTACTAAAAAGGCTGCACTCAAATTTTTACATTTTTTATAACAAAATTATATGTTTTAACTTTTAGTAAACAACCTATTCCAAATTTTATTAATACTCGACAGGGGGTGTCCTTGTGGTGGAATGGTTAAAGTGATGGACTGTGGAATCGTAGTAAGAGAGTTCATACTCCAGTCGCGCTTTTGCATTCACTTTCGGGCAAATACTCTTGGGAAAGGTATGAACCCCCTTATCCTTCCAGCTATGGGTTAAATAGTACCACTACTGTTCATCTAGAAGGATGACTTTGGTATTAGATAACCTATAAAGGTTGATATGCCATTAAACAAAGAAACCAAACCAAACCCTAATACTAGACAACTCCTGAACCAGTTGTGGTCCATGATGGTATTGATGCTTCTAATTAGTAATTTCAGTTATATAAAAAATTTGCCTAATTTAAAAAAATAAAAAAAGAATATTTAGTACAAGTGCAGACACCACAAAATTATCATTTAGTTGCTGACTAGACTGGAAATTAGTTTCTCTCATTTAGAGAGTTTAAAGTATTGCTCTATCAAAATTCTTGTTTTAATGTAGTTTTCATTTGGTTACAGTTATATATATGCACACACACACACACAAAATTTTAATGACTTAATAGAACAAATTGATCTATTTGCAAATTATTTGCTTTAGATAGCTGTATCTGGTATCCTACAAGCAGAGCAAAATATTTAGATATAAACATATGTATGCAATTACCTAACTTCTCGGCATAAAATAACCTTAGTCTGGTTGACATGTTGTTAGAATCAATTTGAATAACTTTTTTTAAGAAAATATTGATATCTGGTTCTAAAGCAAAGGCGTACAATTTTAAAGTTATGGAGAGCCAAACTTGATGCTTTAAACAACCCATTGCAGCCTTAAGACCACAGCTTCCTCACCCATGAGTTAGGACTTTATTCAACAGCTGTAGATTTATTTAAGTATTGTTTTTTTTGTTTTTGTTTTTTTGTTGTTGTTGTTTTTTTTTTGTTTTTACATTTCATTCTGAGTTCACAATTTCAATATTTTAAATTCAATATCTCTGCTGGTTGCTATCAACATTTCAACTGAGAGTTATAGATTTACTGGTTTATAAATGAAAATATGAAATTTGTTAAAATCCATCTATGGTGTACTAAATTATAAAAAAGATTTTTTTTAAAGTTTGCATAAGTTTTTAATGCAAATTATACAAAACACTATATGCATGTGTGTGTATGTATGTGTATATATACATATATAATGTCAAATTTTGATGACGTTTTTTGGCAAAAAATATTGGTATCAGCCTACATATGAGTATTAATTTTGTAAGATTAAAATTCCAAGATAATGGAAAGAACTAGGAAAACCTCTTGGATTCAGAAATTGATAAAACAAATGAATGATTTTAATAAACATAAAATAAAGGCCAACTTATACCTAAGTTTGACCAGTATATACATTATATATAAAGATAGTTAATGTTATCCAAATCCTTCGGCAACAAGCATTGGTTGCATATGTCATATTGTTAATTTTAACTTGCTGTATCAACTTGTGTAATGAACAATTTTTTCAAGACCAATTTTTCACCTCAAAGACAATGAGTGTATTTAAGTTTACCTTGTTTTTTGGCCTAACCTAACTTCAATCTAAAATGTCCTCACATAACCTATACCTAAACAAAGTCTTTTTGTTAATAAAGTTTTTACTTAACATTGTTTACTATTTATAACACCCATGCAAATATTATAGATAGTAAATAAAGTTATATAAAAACTTCATTATCTTAACTAAAAGACTTTGTTTAAGCTATGCAGAAACATGTTAGGTCCAACTAACAGGGAATTAGATAGAAACATGGGGTACATTGGTAATTACTATGTTATCAATGCTATTGTGTATCAGTGGTGGGGTTTTAGTATGTTTAGAATACCCAAGTAAACATAATAGGCTACATCAAGGTCTAGACTATATTGTTCATTTATGGTATTCCATTGATTTTCATTAGTAGTTTTGAAAGTATAAATAAGTATTTGAATGTTTTCTCTTTATGTCATTGGATATTGAAGAAATATTTTTGTAGGCTTGCATAAGCAAAATTTAGGAGCAGTTACCTTTGTCTTGTAGAAAAATGAAGTCCATTTTTTTGTGGCTCTTATAAATGAGGTTTACTCATTGCGGTTCAAGTCCTGAACCTACAAATAAACATCCAGGTGTTAGCCAAGTCTTTCATATCATATACTCAATCCAATCATTTGTAAAATCAACGATACTCAGAGTAAATATCTGCTCTCACATATCTATATTGATATGTATATCTATATATCTATATTTATCCATCCTTACAAGGCATGTTTGCTTAGGGGTGGCTTTTTCTTATTCATATTACCAGGTTACTTCAAAGGTCACACAAACGAATTATATCAGAGTGTTTTAATGTTGGGAATGTACTTTTACTGTTGTAGTGAATATTAGTTTTTCTTGTTTTTGTTTATCCATACTTCAGCTGTTCAATGTGAGCTAGCTGTGAATTAAACTGTTTGAACCAATGTGCCTGATATTTCAGGCTGAGTGTTGTTTTACTATGCAACATAAGAAACCTGGCATTTCAGGCTCAGGAAGATCACATATAATAACAACAATAATTAAAATACGAAAAAAAGTTAATATGGTGCGCATTCATAAACTTTCTTTTTATGTATCAATGGGATAACTTTAAACAAGAATATCTGTCCTGGAGCAGAATTTGAAAGTCTTTGGTGCTTGATTCCTTTTTAATTTCAGAGTATCTGTGGAATAGAGGTTAAGAGTTAATCAGGTTTTCATCATGTATTGATAAGGAAAGCTAAAGAAAAACATAGGCGTGTTCTGGGCATTATAAAGCATTGGAAACTGGCTTTCATATCTGATATAGGTTGATATTAGCAACCTATTTGTTACTGTTGGCACTGCAAGTTGAGTTTTTAAACTAACATTTCTGTTTTTTAAATGAATGGTATGTTTTAAAGTAAAATGTACACACACACACACACACACACACACACACACACACACACACACACATATATATATATATATATATATATATATATATATATATATATGATTGGAATTTGATGCTAAGTGTTCTTAAAATTATTACAGTGCTCTGCAGAGCAATATTACAATATTTCAAGACATGTCAAATACTAGTTCACCTGTGGATTGAGCCATGAGTTTTTATCCTTACCCTATTTCATAGTTGAAATCTTATATATATATATTTATATATATATATATATAAGCTCATTATATATTGTATTTGTAAAAAGAAAAAAAAAATATTAGGAAAATATGTTTGCATAGATTGTCATGATGGGTAAAAACTGTATTGAGAATCTGAAAATATAGTCAGCTGGGGCTGTAGAATCCACTGATTACATCTCTGCAGGGGGTAAACCTCTCCCTTCCCCCATAAGTTTCTTGGATATGACACTAAATTATCTTATGGTGAGACCCTAGTTCTTGAGCTTTGGAGAATGTGGAGTACTCCTTTATTGTTATTGCTCCTAGGTTCAATTTGAGCCCTGAGTGGGGAGTAGCATTTGATAAGGGTCCTCTCTATGGGTCAAATAGAACTGTTTGATCATTTAACTGTGTGTAAACAAATGATTGATGTTTAATTGTGACTGTTATATAGCAATGCTTGGAACCATTTAACTGTGTGCAAACAAATGATTAATAGTAAATAGAAATACTTGAAACCATTTAACTATGTACAAAAAAAAATGAACTCAGGGCTCATTTAAAAATGTCAACAAAATATATTTACAAATCATATTTGATATATATGTATAAACAAGATTTGGCATTAAATAACCTATAATGGTTGAGATGCCATAAAACCCAAACAAATTAAACTAAACTATGTAGAAATCAATTTAGGAATATGTTTTGACTTAAAAGTATCCTCAAAATAATGAAGACAAAACTACAATTACATAGATATGGCCCAAATAAGTTAGGATTGAAGAAAAATAAAGTACCTAAAAATTATCAAAAGATAAAAGGAAATCCAAAATAATAATTGATTAGGCTTCATCTAAAAATATTAATAAGTTCATATTTTTGTTTCTAATTAGCCAACTTTGACTGTTTTAGATATTGTTTTCCGGGAAAATTTTGACAACTATTATGGTTATTACTTCAAGACAGTTTGACTTTTCTCTGAGTTTTTTAATTTATGGTAGGGTAAACTAAGTGTATAAAAGTAGCAAGAAGCCCAAGTAACAAAAGTCTCATTTTTGAAAGGGCCTCAAATTTATCAATGTGTTATTGCTAAAACATTTTAACACTTCAAATCCTTGCTGTTCCATTCATATAGTCTACTAGATATGTTCTTAATGGTACACTGTAACAATGGAAATAAATACCTCAATAGATTTTTCTGTATTTTTTTAAGTGTGAAACTTAAAAAAGAAATATTAAGATTGTATATACTTGTATTAAATGGGTTATGGGTCCAGTAATCCTTTTTGCTCAAGAGCCCCCAACACTGTCAGTCATTGTAAACTGATATATATATATATATATATATATATATATATATATATATCCTCAAATATCTTTCCTTTGGCTAACAAAACCATGTTTTAAAAGATTTCAAGAATCAGTCAACTAATTATTTTTATATGTATTCACTTAGCATAACTTAATCTGGTACATGGCTACAGAAATGGAGTGCCATTACACTACAGACAACTAACTTTCTTCACCTTTAAATTAAGATTCAACTGTAGTATCTGTTTTTAGACAGGACAGTCAATAAAAAGAGGGGCTGAAACCTTGTTTCAGAGAGTCTAACACAGCAGCACCTCCCTTATTGCAAATTATGAAAAGGGTTCAGAGTAGCTTTTATGATCTGGGCTTATTTTTGGCCTTGATCATGCTGCACAGGTTTCTTGACCTTGTGTTACATATTGCTTAAACTAAAATTTGATATTTAAAAAAAAATTAGACACAAAGTGTTTATTCCCAAATTCTACCAACATGTATCTATCAGCCAGCAAATGAAATCACTTTCAAGTTTTATTTGAAATTTAGCAGAGTGATGTATTTAAAGCATTTTTTTTTTTTTTTTTTACAAATGGTTCAAATTATTGTTAATTGGGTTTTGACCTTGATCTATGCAAAGATAAAATTATTCTTTATGATCAATTCACCTTCAGGACTCTAAACTTTTGTAAACCAACTTTGGACCTTTTTGTGGGGGGGTGGGGGGGTATCAGTAAGCATTAGACGAAACCCCAAGTTATCCATTTTTGAAATCTCTATGGTGTTTACACTTCTATGAATCTCTAATTTGATGCAAATTAAATCAGTCCATTAAATCGTCAATATGAAATTCAGAAAAGCAAACTTTTCAGAGCCACAGACATTTTTTGATGGAACAACTAAACAGAAGACTAATTTTTTTATTATACCTCATCCTTAATCTAAAATAATGCTATTGACGTTAACAATAGTTTATCTAAAATCATTTCTCCCATGAGCATTATTACTTTCTTCAAGTTTTCAAAATCACACAACTTCATTTTTATATATATATATATATATATATATATATACACACACACACACATACACATTTTAGTTTGTGGTACCATACATGAGGCATGTTGTAGTGGGAAAATCTTTGCGCTCATGCATTTGTTAACCTTGTGCCAATCTACAAATCTTTTTTTTTTTTAATAGTATGCCAAGGAATCTATGATTTACATTCAAATTGTGTTAAAGATTCATGTGGGAATTTTAGCCTTGAATCATTCGGCATCTTTTATAATGTGTTTTTTCAATGCATATTGCTTCAAATTTCTCTGGCTAGGCAGAATTAAAGATGAAATTAATGTGTGTGGAGGAGATATTTTCCGCAGCACATTTTATAATATTGTGTAGAAACTCTTACATACTGCTACACATTCATTTATAAACTCTGCCAATCTGGAGGGGTTTTTTTTGGGGGGGGTTCATTTTTATAATGTATGTATTTACCCAACCCCTCTTGCTCAATTTTTTCTAAATGGAGTTTAATAGGTTTGAATTGAGTATTGCTTCTCCTAGACTAGCTGCTATACCAAGGTTAAAGAGCCCAGTCTGCCATAACTAGAGGGAGAATAGTTGGATGCATACTTTTCTCAAGGGCATTAGTGATATATGGAATGCAATCAGTCTCATCCAGAATTGGAACACATGTCAATGTGTCCATTTCCTAGGATGATGACCATTATACCAATGTACAAAGTAGCTTATATGCATTACATATTAACTGTTCAAGAGATACATCAGAAATTTAGCCTCTACTTATTTGGTAACTTTTATGAATTTTTTTTTTTATATTCAAAATTTTATTCAAATATTTTTTTTCTTATAATTTTTTTTTTTATTACACATTTACATCAAATCTCACTTTTGTGTGTATATCTAATTCATCGGTGAAAATTATAAACATAGATAAAAATAAGCTTTTTTTTTTATGTCAGGGGTGGGTGCTGAAAAGTTCTTGGTCCATCTAATGGAATATATATATTTATTCCAAGTTCAGTAGATTTGGCACATAATTTCTCAAGTTTCCTTAAACCTTGAAAATAAATCCAATAATAATTGGTTGGACTAAGAATTTTTGAGCATCCCTTCATATCTTACCTTTGCAGTCAAATGCTAAGATGAATCCCCTGCACTAAAAGAAAAACTGCTTGCTTCTTTTTGGATACTCACTTGAAAGTTGAAAATGTGCTTTTAGACCAAGCTACTATCTTAGAAGCTGATTTTTGCAGTTCAGGCTCTTTTTTTATGTCAGGGGTGACTAATTTAAGGAGTGTATTTGATTTTTTTTATTTTTAACATAAAGAGTTTAGGCTTCTCAAAATGATGGTCTAAAACAAATACACTGAACAAAGTTATTAGAAAAAAATATTCTCAATATCCTCAAATAAAGTGTCCTGACCTCTCTTCTTGAATCACAACCATATCAATGCATCTATTAATATATACGATTAGGATTAAAATTTAACATATGAATGTGATTCCATAAATAATCGTAGATGAGATGACATGGTGTTAAAATCAATCAATCAACAATAGAATTTAACACTGAAAGTATTTTTAATCCATGAAATCTTTACAGTGTTCACTACACAAAAATGCAGAGCAATATCACAGCATATTTCAAGTAAAATGCTCAAATGGGGTAAAAATTCATGAAAGTCACTTTCAATTTGAAACTCTTAAGTTATGAATTCTTATCCTGTTTTATCTTATTTTATACTTGAAATATATTGTATGACATATATACACTCATACACATAGGCATTATATTTGAAGACCTTTTTGTGAGGACAAGGACAAAAAATCTTTTGAAGTTGAAATTTAGACATAATAGAAAAAACTAGAATCAACTGCTGGCTTTAAAGATGAATTCCATAAATGAATGACTGAATATAAAGTGGTCACTTACACATAAGATTGTCTTATATACAACTATATCGTGTGAGAGCAACTGATAGTTTTTCAATGAATATTTCTTTGTGAAGCAAGTATAGTAAAACCACTACTTTTTTTTTTATTTTGTTATCTTATACAAATAAATGAGGGGAGATTCTGGTGTTAGACTTAACATTATCTTTATTTAAAAAAAGAGAGAGATTTTCCTCCACCCTCAAGATTCAGCAGGTATAAAACAATTGATTATAACACTGTTATCACAGTGTTGGGAATGAATTCAAATTTTATTGTGGGCTGCAACTTAATTTCCTTTTTTCTTTTCCTTTTCTTTTTTTTCTTTATATATATATATATATATATATATATATATATATATATATATATTGTATTCTCTCATGGTTGAAAAGCATATTGACTCAGTGTGTTGTGATAAAAAAAAAAAAGAAGAAAGAAAACTGTAATAATGATGATGAAAATTGTATTAATCTAGATTGTTGTGAAAAAAAAAACCAACAATGAGCAAAACTAAAAATGTATTGACTGAGAATGCTGTGATAAAAAAGTAACTATAAGGAGTAAAACTCATTGCACCGTTATTACTTGTGCATAACATGTACCCCTAAATTTGGTCTATGAAATTGTGGAAAAAAAAAATTTTTTTTGTTTAAAATACGCACTAATTTTTTGAATTTTTAGCTGATAAATTAACTTAAATTTAGCATTCGTTCAACTTTTTATCAATTCGTACTGACTAAAAATAAGAATTTATATAGTCTACATTATGTTTTAAAACACAAAATTTACACAGTATTTAGAGCCAACACATGGATATGTTCACACAAAAATGCTATGAGCTTATGGTGAAAATAAGCTCATATTAGGAGAAACAAAATTATAAACAAACACACATTCCAGTGGATATTTCTCTGTAACAGTGTAAAGCACATAAGTTTGGACTGTAGATATAACTTACCTTTGTTCATCCTGTCCAAATATGGTGAGGCATGTGACCGAGAAAAAAGTTATATAGTTCTTGGGTATAATATTCATCCCTAACTTATGGATTGAAAAATTTTGAAGAATAGTTGCATCTTATGCCCAAATAATTATAATAGAATATTTCCATCATTAAAAAAAGAAAACAATAATGAAATGGAATAAAATTGATTGTGATAAGAAAGTATCATTTGAAATAAAATTTGTAATGATAAATTTTAAGTTTTAGAGCCTAGTCATGTAATTTTGTATTTCTCTTTAAAATGTATTCTCTCCATTATCTTTTTAGTTATTAACCTAACCATTGCTTGCCTTTCCACAACTTAAAAATATACTCATTTCAGTTTTTGTGCCAATCTAACAAACCAGTGATTATGAGTTTGTTCCTTAATGGGTGAACCAAACACTCAATAGCCTTTTGCCAGCCAGACTTATGAAAGCTACTGAAAAAAAAAAAAAAATTACATTTATCTATATATAATTTTACAATGCTGTCACAATGGCTTTTGAGGTTTTTCACAATGAATGACACTGACATGTGAAGGTAATTTTTATTGTAATTTAAAAACAGATGTTGTCCCTTTTCCTGAGGGAGTTATTTGCTCCCACAATATTTATTTTGTTCTTTTTTTTTTCTTTTTTAATTTTATCTGTATTTTTTTTTTTTTTTCCAATTTTGACATTATGTTTGCAAATTTGCCGACAGTAAAAAAAAATTTTTAGTTCAAGATTATGTAAAATATATATGCAAATACACATGAAAAAACATACCGATCTCTTAATTTAAAAGAAAAAAATTTGAGGGTATATGCAAGTTAAAAAATTTTTTTTTTTTTTTTTCCTCCAATTTTCTTATTGTGTCCAAATTATTAAGTATGACTCCATCCAACCACAATACTTGTGATTTTGCAAAAATTTAACATCTATCATTAGAAAAAAAATTTTTTTTCTTTAATTAGAAATCATCCATTACTTATTTAATGGTTTGGAAAAAAAAATAGTTAAATTATATTCCTGTCCTCATGACATCCTAGTCTCAGTTAAAAGTGCTATCAGAGTAATCCAAAACCAAATTTTTTTAACACCATATTTTTCCGATGCAGGTATCATTGGGGAACAAGAAAAACTTTAGGTTTTGACCTGTTTACCAAAACTTTTCTCATTCCCCAATGATACCTGCATCAGAAAAATGAAGTTTAAAAAATTCAGCTTTAGTTTATTGTTACTGCGCTTTTAACCTGAACTGTCCATTGTACATTTTGGTTGCAGTAGTTCTCATTTCAACCAAAATAACTGTCCAGTTTTAAACTTTAAAGAACTGGGCTAAGATTTGAGTATTTCTCAAATTATGCTAAAAATCTAGTTGCAAAATAATTTTTTTTTAAAGTTCATAAAATTAGACTTCTACTTTTCCCATCCATTTAAATGTTTTTCAATATCCTGCCTATATATAATAGAATCCAGGTTAAAAAAAAAAAAAGTCACAGAAAAAAAGTGAATCTCAAACCAAGTGTTTACTCAATTAATCCCTTAAGTCTCACTCAAATTAAAATTTAACCCTACCCCCTAACCGGCCACCATAAATTGACTTTTTTTCCTGTGACTTTATTATTTATTATTCTGCCACCATATAATATACTTGCCTCTTTAATTTTTTTCTATGTATGTATATATATATATATATATATATATAAAAAGCAGATCCTCCCTCCCCATTTTGCTTTCATTTTTTCTTTTCATCTATTGGTCAATTCATATGTTGCCATTACGATCATTTCTTTCAATTTAGCTTTTTTTTTTGTTTTATGAGACAATGTATATCAATCATATTGAACAAACATTTGTTTGTCTATAAGACAGGTTTATTTTACCAGTAATATTTCTGAAAATAGAAAATTACTTTGGTTTTAGGTGCATTGAATACAAGCAGAGCTTTAATTGTTTTTTTGGGTTTTTTGTTTGTTTTTTTTGTTTGTTTTTTTAAGTGGAAAAACAACTGTCTTATATGCTAACAAATTTTTATATTTTGACCTTTCTGGGTCCTTATTTAATTTTTTTCCTACATACCTTCACTATTATAAAAATCTTATTAGATTTTTTTGAGAATATTTTCTGGAATGTTAACTGCATGTTTAAAAAAAGCTATTTAAAAAAAAAAAAACAACTTTTAAGGGAGCAAGCTTTTATTTCTTTGGCTCCTTAACAACTGCAATATTTTTTTTTGTAATGATCCCTGCCAAAAAAAATTTACCCTAAGAGTCCACTTTCAGTCCATCCTTCAGATTCACACCTGGTTTAAGGAAACTAACAAAACTGTAAATATATACAGTATACAGTATTTCAATTAGCTGATAAGTGATTGGCTGATTTAAATTTTTTGTCTTTGTTTTTTTTTGGGGGGGGGGTCTAATGATAATACAAGAACCAATAAATAAAATCCACCATTTAATTATATAATAATCATCCCTCTTGATAATTTCTAAGTCCATCCCACCGGTGATGTTATATTGCTTGTATATCATTAGAAGGTAGCAAGAGAGACTTGTTGTTCACACTGGGTGGGTTAAAGTTGATTGTCTGGTCTCTGGGAGGGCCTTTCCTTAGGCAGTAAATTAGTAGGGCTGAATTTATTGCTTAACACCTGAAGTGCATCTAAAGGGAAATGCCAAAGGGACAAAGCATTTTTTTTTTGTGTACCACCCCCCACCCCCAACTATAAGATAACTTCATGCCAAATCTGACTTGGGTGGGAAGTTGGATAAATCCATACCTTATATACTTGTGTAATGAACGACTTTAAGGCCGATTTTTCACTATATAATAAGAAATACTGAAATATTTTTTGTAGACTAGCATAGCTAAAAGTTGTATGTTGTTCATTACTTGTAATATATGATAAAACGCCTTTTGTGGTTAAAAATAAGGTTTTATTCCTTACGAGAAGTCATTCATCACTCCATACATATTGTGTTGGGAGGTGTGGGGGGGAGCAAATAGGTCATTTACACCTTCATCCTTTAACGATTTGCGTTCCAATAGATTTGGCCTTCTTACTGAGGTTGGGGGGGGGTCATCCAGTGTTATTCTTACTTGCACTACAAGGGACAAGTGAGTGCAGTACTCTCTTCACAGGGGACATGCCTATCATGTAACAAGGTTGTGAGTGAGGTTTATTGTGAATTTAACTCTTCTCTAATCAATCAGAAAAGTGGCAGTGGACACCAATACATGTACACATATTCAAGTATAAAGCTTGTTCGATGGATTTTTTATATATAATATTTTCCAAGTATGAAACTAGGTTAATAAAAGAGTATAATAACTCAGTTTCACTTTAGCAATCCTAAGTGAACTGTTGTTCAACATGTCTAATTTCTGTTAGATTCAACTGAATAAATATATACCCTTATGAGTCACGTAACTATTGTGTGGTTGACATAGAAAGTACTATGGCTCACTCTGGCACCAAATTATTAAGTAATTTAATTTTATGGCAGCATTTAGCTACCAACTCTGATCTTTTATTTAGCAAGTGATTCAAACCAAAAAAAGAAAACAGATACAGTATTTTTCCTCCAAGCACAATTTAAAAATTTCTCAAACCCTCATTACAAGTATATGCTCTTTTTATAATACTTCAATTAACTTCTAATCCAAACTATATATATATATATATATATATATATATATATATATATATAAGTCAGAGTACTTAGGTGAAAATCAAAATTGTAGTCAATGTAATGGTAATAGTTTTATTCAACGTCAAAGTAGGTATCAATGGTGACATCCCTATTTCCTTTCCTTTGATTTAGAGGAAAACCTTCTGAAAAGGTCAGAGATTAAAGTGTTAATTGCATAGGTAGCCATCAGCCCTTTCTTTCAGTTGAGCTCCAGTGCACAAGAAATTTGAGACAACCAATAGCTGCACTACAATATCTAATCAGGCTCTAACTACTTTTAGTCAAATGCACTTTGGTTTGTTTTAGGATTCTCTTTTTTAGTCTTTTGTCTTCCAAGACAGCTGGAAAGCATTTAAAGATTTAATCTTTATAATATAGTATTAGTAAGGTACCTATATATAAAATACAATGTGACTTTATATCATCAGTTGATACTGATAATGTTGTCCTTGTCTAAGAAAATAGTGAATAGCAAAGAAGGAATTGAAGTGCTGGTGTTGTTGGACAGACTACCATCGATATTGTCTTAACTTGCATGTTTGAAATTCAGTGTTATGGAATTTCTCTTAAAGAAGTGTATCATGTTTTGATTTCCTTGTAGCCTTGAAAATTGTAGTTATAAACCATCCAATCTACACTAGTAATTTTTATGAGAGATTTTTTGAACAAATGAGCTCAACAAATTGACACATTATCACAAAATGTTGGTAAGGTGGCCAGTCCGAGCCCTTTCGGTCCTATACTTTCCCAATCTTACAAAATTAATCTAACAAATATATTCAAGTTGTTAATTAAAATATCAACTTGTTAAGAAGTGTGAACTGAAGAAATTTCAGATTTAATTCATCTCTTATTTGCAAGAAATATGTTCATTCTTGGATAAAGATAGCACTAACACAATACAAAGAAATGGATATTCAAATGAGTTTAGTGCATGAAAATATAATTTCTGAGTATTGCCATGTGACTTATATTGTATCATAAAATTCAAATTGTATCATTTTATACTTAGATTTGTGACCTTTATGAAACATGAAGATATTTCCTTTGGTTAGTCCGATAAAGAGTCAAATAGGGAGAATTTGAAAGATTGAATAATGTTTATCAAAGTACAAAGAAGATGATCTGATCTTAAATATCAGTATTAGTATCTCTGCTTTTTACCTTGTATTGATCACCAACCACTTTGCATCAGAAGTAGATTAAAAACTATTTCAGTTGATAACCAGGCTCTATCTGACTTTCTGAGATGAGGTTTGATAATTTTTATCACTTGGAATATTCTACAAAGGTTGATATGCCATAAAACCCAACCAACATGGAATATTCAAAAGGTTATATTTCTGCATTACATTTTTTAACAGAGTTGTTTTCATTTTCTGTCCTCATATTTTTCTTTCTGCCCAAATTTGTAAGATGAGGAATTAATCAAAAACATTAATCTGTTCAGACCAGTGTTCTCATCTTGTAGTTGTATAATCATAGCTATTTACTAACCTTAGAAGTATGGGGCACCCAGTGAGGATTAAATTCACAAATGAATGATCTACTAGCCTAACCATTATCCTTCATAAGGCACTTTAACCTTTTCACTGCATAACTAAATTTCATGGTCATTCCTATAATGATGTTAATTATCTACCAAAAAATAAAATTGATACAGGGTCAGCAAAGGTTGATGCAATGTTTGGTCGTCATTGAAGTTGTATCCACTTTTCACAGCATAAGATTTTTTTTTTCAAAGCAGTGGGATAAATCTGCTTTTTGCAGTTAACAGTAATAAAATTTTGAGTGGATATATCCACTTTCTAAAACAAAAACAAAAACATTAACCATTACATCGCTTAAATATGTCACAAGGCCATGAATAAAAGTTACATATCAATTTATCTATAAGATTAGGTTACTAACCATTATACAACTAAGGGATCCCATGGGTGTTATAACTGCATGTTCTGCTTTTATACCTTCCTGCTGTCTTCAGGTTTCAGTCTTAATTGGTAACTGTTGAGGAATTTTTAATCAAACTCTTTTATCCATTCAACATGAGTAAATTTTTCATATTCTACTACCAACATTCTAAGGGATGCTCAATTTAGTTAATTTTTTCAGATGAATTTGTTTTGATGCTAGTTTAGCAGTTTTTGCGGGTTTTTTTACTGAAGCAGAGTATATGATTTGCATTGCTTGACCCAGGTAACCTTTTTGTTTAGGCCATTTTAATAAAATTTTGAAGCCATTAACTTAATACCTGTTCTTTCTCCAATAAGGATTGAATAAATGTTCCAATTCAAGATTTGACAAAAGGATGTTATTAAATATAGGAGATGGCTGAAGAATTCTAGAAGATAAAATGGTCAAAATGTATCAACATAAAGATACTAGTCTGAATAGTTGTGTGTGTGTAATAATTTTATACTCTTTGTTGATGACCAAGATAATTAAAAAACATAATAAAAAGGATTATCAGTGTAAGAGTAATAACAAATATGTTGCAAAATTAGAGACAAGAGTATTGGGTGGCTTTATAGGTGTTGTTTACAACCGGCTCATTGGTCTAGTGAGTAGAGTGTTCGCCAATGGCCCGGGAAACTTGGGTTCAATCCCAGGTCGCATCATACCAAAGACTTTAAAAATGGTACTTGATACTTCCTTGCTTAACACTCAGCAATATAAGGTGCATATCAAAGATAAAGTGGAGTAATCCAGGGAAAGGAGTAGCGCCCTCCTCCTACACCTTGGTGTAGTAGCTATTGAAAAGGGAGCCTTCGGGTCGCCAACTTTACTTTACTTACATTTCTGCAATAGTTCTTATAGGTTAGATGATAAAGTTGCTAGTATGGAGAACCAGGTTTCTACTGGGCAAAAGTGTGAGTTGGAGTCTCACTGGGAACCAATCCTTTATTAATTGTTTCTGATGTGTACTGTTCCTCTCTGATGTAGAGATAATAACCTGAGTGAGTTTTTATAAAATCATGTCAGAAAAGTTTTTAAAAGTCCAGTGTAAAATGTATTCCTTAGAGTGTCCTAATTTGCATCCTCTGGTAAATTTCTCTGATAATTTTTAACGAAAATGCATTTTATATTCATGATCATATGTGTATGAGGTCTTCTTTCTCTATCAAATTCTTCTTTTTTTTCTTTCTTTCTTTCTTTTTTTTTTTTTTTTTCCATGATTAGTTTTGGATATGCTAAATTATGCTTTTAGGATATTTTAAGAAATAATGTAAAAATGAAATTTGACTGGGACACTAATATTCCAGTGGGAGCGAAAAGATTAAAATGTTCCACTTCACTTTAAGATATAATAGGAATAAGTTATGTTTCATACGATATGGCAAGTTTCGAACATTTAGAATGAATTTTCTCGCCATGTATTATTGACCAGTCGAATGTCCTATCTACTTCTATTGCCACTACTTCATCAGTAAACAGTAAGAGGGTTTCCATGGTGTAGTGGCTAACCTGCTAGACTACAACATTGTTTTAAACAAGTTTGAAATCCAGTCGCACTATTTATGTTCACTTTCGGACAAATACCCTTGGGATAGGCATGAACCCCTTTATCCCCTTCACTATGGTTCAAATAGTACTGCTGTGTTCTTCTATAAGGATGATGTTGGCATTAAATAACCTGAGGGGTGATATGCCATTAAACAAAGAAACCAAATCAATCATCAGTAAACATGTTTAAGAGGCAGTTGAAAATACTATTTAAAGATAAAAACAATAAAATGAAAGAAAAAATAGACAAATAAAACCACTTTCTTTAATCCTGGGTACATCTATCTTTGTAAAACTGAATATGATGTTAGTTTCCTTGTTTATTAGTTTGTGTATTATATGTTCTCCTTTTGTATAGATCTTGGGAAAGGCATGAACCTCCTTATCCCTCCAACTATGGGTTTGATAGTACCACTATTCTTCTACAAGAATGGATTTGGCATTAAATAACCCACAAATGTTGATATGTTATTGAACCAAGAAACCAAACTAATTTTGACTTGGCTGCCTCAAATAAATAAAAAAGCTACCGGGATTAAAGTAATAAAAAAACACTTGTCAAAATTAACCCTTTCATTGACAGATAATTTTTTTTTAAATTCTTGTTGAGTGGGCAAATTATTTTCTGAAAATTTGCAAAATAGATGCTATGTTTAAACAATCATATATCAAAAAAAAAAAAAAACCCAACAATTTGATCTGCAATTCTGTGTTGTCATGGTAATGAAAATAAAGCACTAACTTTTAATTATATTTTACAAAACAACTTTTGCCCACTCCTACAATGCTGGGACCTCCTAGAGATGTTTCTATATTTAACATTGAATTGGTCATTGAGCAGCCAATAAGAAAAATTCTTATATAGAGCATAAAAAATGTGGGTCAACCTGTAACAGGGTTAATTATTATTAGTTTTATGTTGTCCAAACTGTTCAGAAAAAGCATTTTAATCTTTATTAGTTTTTGACTTTGTCTTATTTCTGTTGTTTTTATTCCTAAAACATAATAGTTTTAAGATGCCCAAACTGCTTAGATGAAGCATTATCATCTTTATTAATTCTTAACTAGTTTTTTTCTCTTTTATTTTTGTTGTTTGTTTTAAACTTGGTATGTATTTACCCAGCCCCTCCACCACAAGCAGGATGATACACAAGATTGATTTTTAAGCAAAGTGTAGCTAGTTTGAATTCAGTTTTCCTTCTCCTAGACTAGTTGCCTTACCAAAGCTTAAAAAAACCTAGTCTCTCCTACTATTTACCCAAAGCTTGTAGAACAGATGGAGTCATGGCTTTCCTCGGGGCATTAAATGAAATGAAATACAAACTCAGCCAACATTTGAATTTAGGTCATTGATACCATTTCCTATAAAGATATTCATTACACTAATCATACTTCCATTTAAACCTGGTAACAGTAAATATGACAGTCCTAAGTTGTTCAAAATTCCTCATTGAAGCATTCTTATTTATTTTCTTTTATTTGTTTTTCTTTCCTATTTTTGTTGCAACACATGCTTTTACATTCTACAACCATAAAACAAGCAGCCTTGATCAGAAATAAAGAATAAGCTCCCCTGATAAGATTTGAACTCTCATCTCTTATTTTTGGAAACCTGTCTGACAGCGCCTTACTGATAAATTTACAAAAGCTAACTCACATCATTCAAATTTAGTTGCATATATATATATATATATATATATATATATATATATATATATACGCACACACACACACACACATATAACTACATTTTCCATTATCCAGCTTTTACATGGACAAGATTTTATAAATGAGAGTGCAAGTTCAAATCCTGTTGGAAACCTTTTTTTTTAATATTTGCTTAATAGTTGTAGAATGTAAAAACTGATAATAATAATAAAAAGCAACGAAAATATGCTGAATGGAGAAACTTGACAACCTGTTAAGTTCCTGTTGAAACAGTGGTCCATAATGATATAGATGCTTCAGTTAAGGAAGAAATGGAAGATTCTAATTTACATTTCATAATTAACAGCTGTCCATGGTGATATTAATGTTTTTATTTAGAAAGGAGGGAAGGATTCTAATTAGTTTTCTTCATTGTATTGAAAATATAGATGATTTTTAGTGAAACAAATCCCCACAAAATTATTCAGTTTACAAAAATTGAACTGAATATTGGTTTATTCTCTAAGTTAAGGCATAATAAAGTCTTGTCATGTGTTGTTTTTGCTAAGCTCTGGTTATATATATATAATATATATAAAATCTATTATATAATAGCTCTATCACAGATATTGAGCACTCTCCAAATTATATTGCCCTTGGTCCGCCACAAACCCACAAAGTGAATTAGTGACAACCAACATAGTTACAATATATATATATATATATATATATATATATATATATATATATATATATATATAGTACTCAGTATCAGAATAGCATAGACACAGTCAACTGTTTAGTAATTTTAAATTTCTCCCCTATGCAATCATCAGAACAATGTGTGTGTGTGTGCGTGTATATATATATATATATATATATATAGTCAGAAAGAATCGACCTAGGTTTCACCTAACCGGATCATCAGGACGATTCTGACTAAAGAAGGGTTGGACCAAACCTGCATTTTAATCAATAAAATGTAGTTTTGGTCCAACCTTTTGGCAGTCAGAATCGTCTTAATGATCCGGTTTGGTGGAACTTAGGTAGATTCTTTCTGATTTTGTAGGCATTTATATATTGGTCTACTTGCGCTCTCACGTTTAGCTTAAGGAATTTTGTGTTTTATCGTTTGACTCGGTTAATTATTTTCAAGTAGTAACATTTTTTAATAGAATTTTTTCCTGGATATCCCTTTGTCTAACTTTTTTTTTTTTTTGCAAATTGTATCATTTGGGTTTTTTCACACCATCAAAATTATAGAATAGTTATAAAATATATATATATATATATAATCAAAATTAGAATGCTTATCTAGTAAAAACTAAAGTGGCAGTAAATTTAATAAGAAATGAAAGTACTGTATACACAAAAAATGTATTACAAATAATGTTTAAAAAAAATAACAGGCATCTCTGAGTTTCATGACTCCAATCAACAAGTGAGATTTAAAAATTACATTAATGATAAAGAAGGAATAGGAAATTAAATTGTTTAATTAAAGTGCAAAAATATATTCCAACTCGTAATAATCCCCAGGCATTTTAAAATCAACATTGGACTTGCCAGCTAAAGAATTTCTCAAATATTTAAGCTTCTCTAAAAATTAATTTGAGAACATCTATTATGAAAATATTTATTTAAAAAATAATCCAACTGGAATTACAAAATATATTTACATGAATAAAAACAAAATTAAATTCTAAAAAAAAAAGTTAATTTATAGCAGTTGTACAAAGCTCAATTTCATGAGCTACTTAATCTTTCCCTCTTCCTTTCCCCAAAATCATCACAAGCTTCTTTTTTTTTTTTTTTTTTCTTTTTTTTTTTTTTTCTTTTAATGAGTGGAATGTTTAATAAGTTTAAATGTGAAATTTTACAAAAAAGTTACATCCCAGAGATGGACTTTTCGGTGTTAAAACATATAAATTTTATGTAGATTTTTTTTTTTTTTTTTTTTTTCACTCACTCTTGTTAATATTTATTTTAATTGTATTTTCATTTTTGAAAAATTTTGTATAATGTGTATATGAAAGTCTTAAAAGTAAATCGATTTGGAATTGACAAAAGAGTTTTTTTTAAATTATAACTGGTAATAAACCAGTGAATGAATCTTTTGCTGACAAAACAAAAAAAATCTAAATTTTGTTCTTATTTCTTGACTTTGAATTTTTTAAAAATCTTTTATATATATATATATATATATATATATATATAAAGTCCTTGTTAACAAAGGCTGTAGCAGGTGTCAGTTCATCTGGTCATGACTTTCATTCTTCATTTAAACTTATGTTGTTAGAAATATGGTTGTTTTGAGTTTGAGCCTATGAGTGGACATCTAGACAAGTCTTTGCACCTTTTGCTCATTGCGGTCAGTCTATTTGTGTGTATGGGGTTTTTTTTTTTTTTTTTTGGTTTTTTTTTTTACCCGCAATATCCTGGTGTATCTGTTCTTTAACAAAGGCTGCTGACAAATATGAACTCAATCATTGTATGACCAAATTATTCTTGACTCTTTTCAATGGAAATATTTTACTTGTAATGAAAATGTCCCTGCCTCATCATCCATGCATCTCGTGACCTTGTATATCATTGAATATACTTTTTTTTTTTTTTTTTTTTTCCTTATCTTCTTTATTGTATGTATCCTAATTTGTAATATCACTGACTTAAGTTTATACTTTTTTTTCTCTTTATACTTTTCTTTCGTTTTTATCTTCATCTTGATTATGTTTATCTATTTTCAGTTGTATTATCACTGACATATTTTTTGTATTTTTTCATTGTTATACATTTTTTCCTCATTTTTTTCCCTATTTTTTTATTTTTATCTTCATTGTGTTTATTCAATTTTGTTTGTAAAATCACAAACATTTTTTTTCTCCTTACATTATCCTTCCTCTTGTTTTTATCTTCATCTTAATAATGTGTGTCCTATTATCACTGACATCTTTTTTATCCTCAACTTTGTGCGTATCCTATTTTGGTTGGTCAGTTTTATGAAACTTCCAGTAAGTCTGGCATCCCGTGGATAGTCTTAAATATTTGTTTTTAATAATAGATATTTAAAAACAATTCTCCAGATGTCACAATCACCTGATGATAGCTGGAGAATTGACCTGGTTACAAATGTTAGTTAAAAAGCAGCAAAGATGACTATGAATATATGCACTCCCCCCGCCATGTCATTATCATTAACTAATAACCCTACTTCATACTTGAATTTCCATTGGTAATTTATTATTTTATTTTCTCAATCTAAAAACAAAAATGAGAAATTTGTTATATTGAAGTTAAGTCGTAAAAGTTACAAAAATAGTCGAAACCTATAGACTTCTGGGACCTTTTTTTTCTCTTTGTCTCAATATATAAAATATTCTCATACAACTAGAGAAAGGACTAACAAAAAGAAGTAAATACTAACCCCTATCTCATAATAGTTGTTACATTTGTATATATTTCCATACACTAAGCATACCAACTATTATGGGACAGAGGTTTCATTCTCTATTTCTAATACCCTTCTTAAACCTTTCATTAATCATATGCTACTTCTGTCTCATAATAGTTGTTACATTTCTATATAAATTTCATTAGCTAAATATACCAACTATTATGGGACAGAGGTATTATTCTTTATCTTTAATATCCTTCTTAAATCTAGGGAAAAGGGTTTTGGCTAACATAATGAGTTCAAACATCAGTTCGACTATTGCACTCACTTTTGGACTAATGCCCTTGGGAAAGGTATGAATCCCCCTTAACCCTCTCAGCTATGAGGGGTTAAATAGTACCACTCCTATTCTTCTACAAGGATGGCTTTGGCATTAAATAACCCATGAAGGTTAATATGGCATTAAACAAAGAAACTAAACAAATCTTTCATTTATTGTAAAATACTACTGTTATTGTCTCATAACAATTACATTTCAGTGTGTGTGTGTGTGTATGTATATATATATATATATATATATATATATATCCCTAAAAATATGATTATGAACACTAGAAGTCTCTTACTTAAAATTTCATGTGGTGTACACAACTCTCGATTATGTCTAATGACGAGGCACACCATATGAAACTTCAAATAAAAGACTTCTTGTGTTCATAATTGCATTTTTTAGGTTTTATTATTGTTCTGCCATTATAATGTCAAGTGCTTTTCTGATTTGCATCTCTTTTATATATATATATATATATATAGTAGACTAAATCAGGCATAGGCAACCTATGGCTTATTAGGCAGGTCATACTACTAAAAAAAAAAAAAAATTCAAGGTAATATAACATTGAAGTTACCTCAACCACTTTTACTATATAAATAAGCATCTACCTTAAAAATAAGGAAAAGTTGGGGGGGGGGGCTCCTCTCTTTCTATCTCTCTCTTTGGTAAAAAGAACTTTTCTATTAAAAAAAAAATTGAAATCTTAGGCAGGCCATTTTTAAAGCACTGCCAGCCAGTTTTCCCATGACTAGACTATAAGTCTCAAACACAAGGATGCAAAAGAACTCTTAATGTTCTGGGTAATAGGCGCATAAGGCCAAAAGTGATGTGAGGTATCTGTTAAGCAATTTTTACCAGTTATTATAGTAAAGTCCAATACAGACCACATGCTATTAGGCAGACACTTTATTTATCTAAAGAAATATATGTGACAGGAAATGACTGGAAATATTCAAACTTGGACAAAATGTCTATTGGGAATGAAAATTTTAAGAAATATTAATTTTTAAAAATGAATCCTAAATAAATAGTATGTGGACTGTATACTTGAGAACCTTGTATTAAATGTGCCTACTATTATGGGACAGGTATGTTCTAAAAATAAAAAAAAGAAAGAAAGAGAGCAAAAGTGAAAAGATAGAAGATAGTTAACACCAACCATGACAATAAATTTAATATTCTGCTGTATTTTTCAGTAAAACATTGGTTTTAGGCTATGCTCACCATATAAGACTACTATTTAGGCTATGCTCACCATATAAGACTACCCACTCAAAGGCAGCTACTAAACTTGTATAAGGTTAGATATTAACTGCATATATGGTGGTCTTTCAGCTTGATATTTGTTAAGGTTAAAAAGTTATCTTATTTTCTTATATGCAGTATTTCCAAAGGTTTTTTTTAAATTTTTTGAAGGAGAGGTAGATGATAATGTTTTTTGCTATCAGTTTGATTTCTATTTTCTTTTTTTCTTTTTCTTTTTCCTCTAACAAATTTTAATCATAAAAAAACATTGGACTGTGAGAATGATTATTTGCTGCAGTTTAATTGTTTTCATATAAATAAGTTTAATTTTCTAACACTGAATATTTGTTAATCTCATCTAAAAATCCCAACTCACCTAAAGAATAAAATATAGTTATTTACTTAGCTTATGTACCGGACATTGGCATAATGGTTAGAGTGTTCGCCAATGGCCCAGGAGATCAAAAAATGGTACTTGATGCTACCTTGCTTAACGCTCAGCATTATAAGGTGTAGAGCAATCCAGGGAAAGGAGTAGTGCCCTCCTCTACACCTTGGTGTAGTAGCTATCGAAAAGGGAGGCTTCAGGTCACCCTCGACTACGGTCGTGAACTTTACTTACTTAGCTTAGTTTGTCACCCAGTGAGAATCAAGCTCATTAACAATGATCTGATAGCCCAGTTTGATAATAATTACTCCATGAAAGGTAGTCATTTACTAAGTTTAGTCTAGTTTAGTATAAGGCCAGAATTATGGTTCACCCAGTGAGAATCAAACTCACTAATGGTCTGCTGACCTAGCTCGCTGAGTATTATATTGGTGCGTTGTCGTTTACTAAACTTAGTTTAATTCAGAAGTATGGTTCACCCAATGAGAATCGAATTCACTAAGAATGATCTGATAAGCTCGCTTAATAAGAAATCATTTTGAACCATCTCTTAACAAAGCAGCAGTGGGTAACAAATAGAAAAATTTGTATTAGGATGTCTCACTAATGAGGATTGAACAATTGGCTTACAAGAGTGATCAGTGGTCTAACCACTAATCTATTGCAGCCTGCAATTTTGATATATTGGTAAAAAGAGTTATTTAGCAGTACCCAATGCTCCAAGTAGCTGTATTTACCCAACTCCTCAGGTCAATTTTCATATAATAAACATAACTAACAATATAAATATGAATAAATTATCTGTATTTCTTTACTCTAATCCATAAGTATATAAACAGACCTTTTTGGTTATATGGGTTTAAATTTTGAATTAAAAAAAAAAAAGCCTAATCCTGGATCCTTTCATCTTTGCTGTGGATGTCAGGGCTACTCTCTACTTGACTCTACTAATCATGTTAATGTGGGGGGGGTCAATTTTTAATCTGCTGGTTATTTATATATTTATTTAATTTATTGTGGCCTATCCACTTTCTTGTGAAGGCAATGGTAATTCAGTATTAATCAGTAAGTATGAACCTCCATACTTTCTTTATTTCTCTCTCTCTCTCTCTCTGTCTCTTCATTTTATTTATTTATTTATTGTGCTCTCTCTCTCTCCCCCTCCTTCCCCCCTCACTATTTATTTCTCTCTCTTCCCCGCTCTTTTTCTCTTCTCCCAATTTGTTTGTTCTCTATCTTTGTCCCACTCCTTGATTTTTTTTCTGCTTTGCCTAGTTTGGTACAAGGTCAGAAGTAGGAATCTGTGGCTTCTGCTCGAGAGAAATTGGTTTTTAGTACAAACTGCTCCACTTTTTTTTTATTTCTCTCTCTCTCTCTTTCTCTTTCACCTGCTTTCTTTCTCTCTCTCTTTCTCTTTTACCTGCTTTCTTTCTCTTTTCTTTACTCTCTCTCTCTCTCTCTTTACTCTGATTTCTTTCTACCTCCCCCATTTCTAACTTTCTACTTAGCGTAACTTAGTTTGACACAATGTTTCTCTCTGTTTTCTTTCTTTCTTTCCCTCTTTCTTTCCTTTTTCTATTTTGGTTTTACCCCTTGATTTCTTTCTTTCTCTTTCTACCTCGCCCTAGGAACAAATAATTTCCTGATCTGCCTAGAATCAGTATAGTATTTGTATATTCTTCCTAACTTGTTAATTTTACTATGCTGTTTGGGCAGCAGAAATAATGAATACTTGGGAGGGGGGGGCATTATTCCAATATTTACTCCTCTCCCTCAATACCATTTTTATACTCTTTTATAATTACTCCACCCCACCTCACCATCAGTTCAGAGCCCATAGAAAATCGAAATGAGCCTAATTATTTAATCACTATGGGTCATAATGTATCTTTAAAGCCATATGTAATCATTCACTAAGCTTAGTTTAGTCTAAAGCCACAAAAGACACTCAGTGAGAATCAAATTCACTTGTAATGTAACATCTGCTTTTACCATTACACCCACCATCTGTCATATGTAATACTTTTGTAATATTCATATTATTCTGACATAATTGAAAATTGGAGTAAATGTTAGTTTCAAAAATTAATTCCATAAATTAATGATTTCAGGACCATAGATTATACGTCAAAGACACAAAAGAGCTTGGGAAGGTGCTCAGTGACCCAAAATTGAAATGGGATGAGTGCTTTGCTAGTTCTAATTTTTAAAGCACTAAGGGAACTATTTATCTAAATGAATGTGTATTTGTCAGTAAATATCATTAGGGGTGGGGGTATATAAACAAGTACAAAAAGTCAATTTTGAATAAAAAAAATAATAAAATGAATATTTTTTTGAAAAAAAAAATTCTTTTATTAAATATTCAAGTTTTTTGAAAATATTGCTAACAAAGATGGTTCCTCCTTTAGCCATAAACAAATAATCCTCAGACCAAATGTTTGGGAACACTTCCATAAATCAAAAATTGACCCATGTACAAGATAGGATTATATGTGTGTATACATTAAAAAATCCATTTTCTTTAAACAAGTTATATTTATATCTTTTTGTGATGAGTTTTCTTAATTTTTGTGCATATATATATATATATATATATATATATATATATTATTGGATGCCAGATTAAAGTATACTTATTCTAATCTGACCTTTTAACCAAGATAAAGTTATGGGGGTCAAATTCTGGTACAAACACGCACACACATTTTATGATAAAAAAGGCCATGACTCTTGTTATTAACATGTTTCTTTGAGGTACGGTTCTAATAGAATAAGATTACCATACTTTTTTTTTTTTCTTTTACTGTTCATGTGAAAGATCATATTCTTGAATGACTTTGAATTTGTTTATTTTATTACTACATTGAACTAACACTTCTCATCCCTGACAAATACTCTACAAAAAAATTAGCCCTATCAAAATGCACTCACAAAAATTACATTCATCAATCATAATCCAATTTGTTATTTTGTGCCAATATATGCTTATTAATACAGTATGTTAGTAGCACTTATTCTCACAAAATCATCAAAGTTAAGCAACATTATCTCTGGCTCTTATTGACTGGGTTACTATTTCAAGAGTACCATGTAGTAATATGTAATTCAAAGCCCCTGATAGATCTTTGGACATTTTTTTTACCATCCTTTTGTTTGTTAGTTTTTTTTACTGTGAAAAAGGTAAAACTTTGATTATTTTGAAGAACTGCTGTTTCCTCACTTTTGATTAGAGAAAATGAGTGATCTTTATGAAGAGTTGTGCCCCTTCTCTTTTTACACATATATATATATATATATACACACACACACACACACATATTAAATAAACATTGCAACTAAAAGAACCTATTAAAATAAAACATCAGGGTTGAGGTGGGGTACCATCTTGTGCCTCTCACACTTAAAAAGTAAAATGTGTAATTATTGGGTGGGTGTCTACTTACCTACCTTTATTTTTTACCTGGTCTCATATTGGATGTAAGTTTTCAAAGAGGTTTTACATTTTATGTGTGTGTGTGCGCGCACACACACACACAATGCTTAAAAAAAAAGAAGAAATAATTTCATTAAACTATAGAAACTTGTTAGAAAGATTTGGGGGAAAAACTTGAAACCCTTAAACTGAGCGCAAAATATTTGTATTAAAAACAATTACCTGAAAATATGATTGTTTGCAAATCATCATTAATAGATACTTGGGTGGGGGAGCACAAAAGGATTGACATATTGTAAAACCAACCAGCCTATACACACTAAATGGTTAAGAAATAATTTTTATATAATTGATTGTTAGCAAATCATCATTAATAGATGCTTGGGGGAAAAAAAACACACACAAAAGGTTTGATTTACAGTAAAACCAACCAGCCTATACATACACATATTAAATGGTTAAGAAATAATTTATAAGAACAATAGAAACAAGTTTCAAATGAGCTTGAAAGAGATTCTTTTTTTTTTTCTTTTTTTTTTAACTCAATGAAAGTTATAATCAACTCAAACAACCAAAATAGATTAATTATTTAACTACTTTAACTCGGCATTAAAAAACAGATATTTTAACATTGTATTCTGCACTTAGAAAATATCAAAAACTTTGTTGCTCTGGGTTTTCGTGTTCATCTTCAAAACTTTTAAAATACCAAATTAATCCAAAATTAAAAGATCAAATTGTTTAATTTAATAATCAAGAAATATTGAATATAATCTAAAGAAAAAAAATTAATCTTCTCCCTTATCTTTTTGGCATAAATAAAAAGAATTTCATACTAAGAGAATTGCTGAGGAACAATACTATATTTTAGGCAACATACACAGAAACTACACTCTGATCCAAAGCAGAGACTAATCAATATTATTGTTATTTTTTTACAAGACCTATGCCACAAACAAAATGAAATTTAAAAAATATATTCTATATGAATAATTCAGATAACTTTCTAATAGTTTTCTACATATAGAGGAGGAGAGAAAGAAAGAAGTTTATATTTGCTGTTTAAAAAATGACAGTATTATTGAAGTAATTTTACAATTATGTTGTACTTCTAAAATCTCAACTATTTTATATTGCTCTGCATTTTCTTGTTTATGTTCTATAATTTCTGAAAATGAAAGTAAGTTGAGATTATAATTAATCCTATGCCTTGTCCCCTTATTTATAGATGGAAACAATTATAATTAATAAAATTAATTTTAATATATATAATCTTTAAAATTGTATTTATCTACATAACCAGTCTCACCTTGAGAATTCCTTTAACACATTATTTGTTATTTACAAAAGTGTTGTGTGTATGTATGTGTATATATATATATATATATGTGTGTGTGTGTGTGTGTGTTATCTGTATACATGGCTGTCAGCTTCAAAGATTTTTTATTATTTAAATGTTTTACCTCTCCCTCCCTCCCCCACAAAACATTGATAAACATTCCATTTCCCATTGATTGATTATTGAAATTTATTCATTAAGTTTAATATATAAAATTCTATTTCTATGCCACCAAAAGGGCCCATAACATGATACCTCATGTATTAAAGAATTTGAACAATTAAAAAATGACTTTCAGTGCTTTAGTACAGACTCCACAAAGAGCATCATCCAATTGCAAATTGGATTGGAAATTGCTTTATTCTTTAAGTTATAGCATTTTAAGTATATTACTCTCATAAAAATCTTGCTATGATGTGTTGTTTTTGCTGGGTTATAGTTACATAAATATACACACACACACACACACACACACACAAATATAAAGTGAATTTGGGGATTATATTAGACAACCTTTGAACCCATTAGATTCTTATGGTAATGATGATCCATGATGATACTCCTATTTAATAAGTGAAGACTTCTGTTTAGCATTTCATAGTCATCTCATTCATATTGCAAATTTGAATGATTAAAAAAAATAACAAAACAAACTCCCATAAAATCATTACTCAATTGCAGATTGGACTGAAAATTGCTTTATTCTCTAAATTTGAGCAGTTTAAGTGTATTGCTCTGCTATAAATTTCTCTATGATGTGCTGTTTTTACTGGGTTTCAGTTACATATATAAATATGAACAATGAGAATTTTAGTAATATATATATATATATATTTACTCATATTTGATGACATGTAAGACCTCTTCCCCTCCCCCAAGTTTTTCTATGCAATCTTGAAGCATCTGGTGGGTTTGATACTTACCTAGATGCTGTAAACGACCACTATTTATACAGAGCCTAACTTTATAACACTAATATTCAATATAAATGGGTCCCGAGGGCAGGTGCTTATCTACCATCAAATATGGTATCACAGATTTTGAAGCAGTTACTTTTATCTGTCCAAATATGAGGTCAGGCAAATATTAGGGTTGCAGGGGGAGAGGCAATATTTTAATATTTGTCCCTCCCTCCCAACACTTTTTTTTTTTTTCAAATGTCAGTTTCTCAATATTTCTTTCTTTCTTTCTCTCTCTCTTCTTTTTTTATTTTCCTCCCAACATAATCTACGCAGTATTTTAGAAATCACTGCTGGTGGAATTCCATTGTATTTAAAAAAAAAATTTTTTTTTTAAATAAAAAAAGAAGACTTATTCACATCATCCTCCTGTTCTTCCTTCCATCCTCCTTATATGTCCCATTTACCTCTGTTGTGCAGAGGTGTGGCTCTCTTTTGGTCAGCCGAGTTACTGGCTTGACCAGCTTGACCATATTCCTTAATATATATTTTTTTTATCGCTCAAGCAGTCAATTACAACTGAAGGAAAAAAAGACAACTAAAATAAATTTAAAACGTACATATTGTTTGGTCTATGTGTAAATAAATAAGAATTTTTTCAAAATTTTTCTGGTCATTCCAATGTGAAGTATATTAATTAAATAAATGCATTATTTTCCTTTTCTAAAAATGTTGTCTGTTTTTTATATACATTATTTCTCAGAATCGAGTGTATTGTGTATATGTGGTATCTTGATGTTTTATGGTCATCATCATCGTTATGTTTACAGCATGAAGTTACCAGATTCTCTCTCACCATCTATCACACTTTGCTGGTCCTCTAGACTGCATCCTGTGTCCACACAGAGCTGATGTATGTAAGTCTTTGCTGGTTGGCCAACACTGGTGTGTCCATGTGTAATAGTTCATAAGAAAACATCACTTATGAGTTGGTCTTTGCTTCTCCAGCAGTGCTCTGCATGTTCATCTTATTTGGATGGTTTGAGATATGGGAGATAGATGGCCATACATCTGCTGTTTTGTGGGATATTGCTAATTTGTTTTATGGAACAGGACTTTAATAAAGCTGAACATTTTTTTTATTGATTCTTAGAAACTTCTTTCTCCTGATACTCACCAAAGGAGCTCCATCAGAAAATATATTTAGGGTCGCAAAAAGTTTTCAAATCAGTAGCGTACACTAATTATAACATTGTTGAATAAAACAAAAGTTAACAAAATATTTCCTCATTTTTTTTTAATGAATTACCATATTTGATGGCATATAAGGAGCACTTTTTTTTTTTTCTTTTTTTTTTTTTTTACTAAAAAGATATTTTAAAATTCCCCTGCATCTTATTGGGGGTGTCCTCGTGGTGTAATGGTTAAAGCGATGGACTGCGGGATCATAGTAAGCGAGTTCGTCCACCAGTCGCGCTATTATGTTCACTTTCGGGCAAATACCCTTGGGAAAGGTATGAACCTCCTTATCCTCCCAGCTATGGGTTAAATAGTACTACTACTGTTCTTCTAGGAGAATAGCTTTGGCATTAAATAACCTACAAAGGTTGATGTGCCATTAAACAAAGAAAGAAACCTGCATCTTATATGCCATATGTAGTTTTAAAATTTGCGATAGTCTGCCAAAATTAGGTACCTGGTAACTATTAGCTTAGACTTTTTGAGTAACTTTCATATATCTATTATCATTATTTAAAAGGGTATTATGCAGATTAAATAGCTTATCATTGATAATATTCATTATATTAATTTCATCATGTTTAATATTAGTACTTTGGTTTTTTTTTTCTTAATTTGCCTTGCTGAAATTGGGGTATGTCTTATACACCTCTGTGTCTTATATGCTGTCAAATATGGTAACTGAAAATATAAATTGTTTTTGTGCACACAAATTTGTCTTTTGCCAGGTAAGTAAATTTAGTTCAAGATCATTAAAGGAAACAATGATCTAGCTTTATTTGAAATTTTTAAACAATTTTAGTTATTTGTATCTGCACAAACAGGATTATCCAATGAATGTTGGTCAACAGCAGAATCCATTATTTGAGTCTAATATCATGAAGATTGCCAAACACATGGTAGAACACTTAAAAGAATTTGAGAGAGAGATTAGAATTTATATGAAGGAAAAGACACTAAAGCCAAGTTTATTATTTAACTGGGTAATGTTTTCAGGGGGCTTTAGTGTGCAATATTAAACGGTAAGGTCAAACGATAGGTTCTGCAGCTTTCTAGTTCAGATACTAATTCGAAAAGATAACACAAAGTTTTTTTTAAAGGAATTTTATACAAAAGAAACAAGAATGAAAGGGATAGAAAAGATAAAGTGTTGCAAATTTTAGTACACTCTGCAGGAACTTATCTGAGAGTGTCCGGATAAACAAAGTTCTTTGAATTTGAGTATTTTTCTTTTCTTTTTAATTTTGTTGAAATGTTTCAGTTTTCATTTAATTTTGAGTCTTCTTTAAAGTTCTTTTCAGCAGAATTCTTGGTGGAATTTTCTTTCAGCTATTTAACTTGGTAGAATTTCTGTAGTCGACTTTCATTTAATTTTGGTTATATTTCTTTAGAAGTTTCTTTCCTTTTTAAAATATTCGTTGGCTATTCAAGAAGCGAGTGATGAAATCCATCTGCTGGCTATTTTTTTCCTGCCTTCAATTTGGTCCCCGAATTTGTAATGAGGGTCTCAATAGTAGTTCTCGACAAAAAGATTAGGTAGCTTTTTGGCGCCATATTGTCTGGGATTCCTTCTCCTTTTTCCACTCTGGCCAAATCAAGTGCTTGGAAACATTTAATTCTTTACAGACAAATGATTGGTCTTAAAATTAGATAGGAATACTTGATGAATAGAATTACAAATATTCAATAGCAATATTTGAAACCATTTAACTGTGTGCAAATAAATGAGCTCTAGCTTGTTTAAAATAATGTTACCAAAGAATTTTATTTATGAATCATATAAATTTAATATATATGTATAAACAGGATTTAGCATTAAATAACCTACAGGAGTGGATATGCCATAAAACTTACCTAGTTTTTTAGCTGGGCCATCTGGTATTCATGGCAGATGGGGTATCAAATCAGTAGTAAACTTGAAGCTGAAAGGCCCCCAGATTCAGCTGGGCCACCCTCAGGTGGGCAAGGTGCATTATTGTCACCATTGTATAGCACTAGACCCCATGGTCCAGTTTAAGCTATAATCAGGCATCCATGCCTGGATTCACATTTGAGTTTATATCCAGCTAGGCTCACATCGCAATAAGTGAGCTGATATCTAGCCGCAGGTTCACATTGTATTGTGAGCCAATGATCAGCACAGTCCAACAAGGTTCGAGCCTCGGCTCATGCCCGACCTTACCCTCCCCTAACCTCCACTCTAAGCCAACCTTCAGGTCATTGACCTTGTGTCAAGTCCTGTCTGGTGGGAGGCAGAGACAAACAAGCCATAAAACACAACCAACCCTGTCTAGCTCAAGTGAGGAGCACCTAGTGAAGACCCAACTCATTACAGTAATAATAGTCCATAAGACTATTTTTTTTTGGTTGTGAGGCACCTTCTAAGGTTTACTGAGCTTGTGTAGGTATGGGGCATCAGGGAGGATTGAACTCACTTCTATAAGACTTATTTTCTAACCACAACCTCTTAGGGAGACCACATCATAATAGATGCTTAGTTAAGACGAGACAACCTATAAACCCATTGAAACAGCCATTCTTGATATTGATACTTCTATTTAGTGAAGAGTGAATACTATTTCATTGTTCTCTTTATTATATTGAGAATTGGGATTGTGAGTTATTTTTATTTTATTTTTTATTTTTATGTCAATTTTGAAATGGTGCATACATCATTAAAACTTGGATCCTTATAATTTTTTCTGATTCCAGCCATTTGGGATTTTCCTCCTTCTATCAGGGAATATTTTTGCAAAAATTTTTATACAAATAATACAATTTACACATTGATAGTTTTTAGATTGACATACTTAAAATTATATAACTAAGACTACATAAAGAATGTTGTACTCATGTCTGGGCTCCAGTGTCTAGACGTGGGAATTGTGTGATATTAAGATTGGTGGGCATACACGGATGAATGACAAAAATAATAAAAAGTCTAAAAGATTACAGTTACTGTGTGACGTTACCCCCTCGGCCCCCACGTTACATCAACTTCTTCAAACCATTTCACTTCTTGGCCAGTGATCAACTAGTGGTCCCGATAGAGGCATTGCACATTTCTTTACGGCTTTGGGTGTCCTCGTGGTGTAATGGTTAAAGCGATGAACTGCGGAATCGTAGTACGCGAGTTCGTACTCCAGTCGCGCTATTACGTTCACTTTCGGGCAAATACCCTTGGGAAAGGTATGAACCCCCTTATTCTCCCTCCAGCTATGGGTAAATAGTAGGACGGACTAGGTTCTTCAGCCTTGGTGAGGCAACTAGTCTAGGAGAAGGAAAACTCTGAATTCAAACCTGTTAAACTCCACTTAAAAATTGACCTTGTGTCATATCCTGCCCGAGCGGAGGGGTTGGTAAATAGTATTTCTTTACGGCTACAAGAAATACCATCGAGGGAGCGGGAGGAAAAAGAACAAACAAACAATATGCCTGGGGTTAACTCAAGTGCAGAAGGGAAGTTATGTATCATTGTGCATATGTAGACTAACGCTAGCGTGGATTTCTAGCGAAAAGTCTACAACGCTACTGGAATGCCAACCTATCTTGACTGGACTTCACTCACTGGTCTGGACCCTCTCTCATGCCGACTCGTCTCTCTGCTGTCCGGTGTCGACTGGTCACTCGCATCACCCTTCGCCAACCGCCAACTTCGAGTTCCTTTGTCCAACTCTCTCTTCTCGCGTTCCCTTACCCACTTCCGGTCACGTCGAGATCTCTAGTCCAAAACCCTTTACAACTGGGAAAGATTGAAGAAATTAGGATTGACTACTAGAAACAATAATGAGAAGTGATCTAAATGTAACTTTCAAAATAATGGAATTTCTAATGATGGTAAACATTTTTTTAAATATTTTCCATGAAATGGCAATTTACTGTAATGAAAGATTTTTTTAAAAAAGTCTATAAACCGTTTTTATCTATGGAAGCTCACAAGAGAACCAATATAAAAACGCTGCTTAAAGGAGGTAAACCTTTTCGGAAAATTTATTAACAAAAAAAAACACAGAATAATATGCTTTTCATCATCCATACTTTAGAAAAAAAAGGGGCATGGCTTGTCAGTCATAGATCATAACATTGCCAATGAAAAGTGGGTTTTTTTCGGGGGTTAGTTGTACATGCCTAAATGTTTGGTATTCATTTGGCTTCCCACGGGGCCAAAATGTGACACAAGGTTGGTTTAGATATGGAGTACCTCCCAAGACGGCAATGGATAGCAAAAATTGTTTGGTTCTGATTGTAACAAGAACTATCGCCGAAGCAACCAAGACTGAAACACTTAATCACCAAACATTTTATTCAAAACAATTTTATATATAAAACAACTTGTCCAGTTGGCTGGGGCTGTAGACTACACTGACTGCTTCTCTGCAGAGGGGTGAGACCCCCCCCAACGAGTGTCCTGATAATGACACGAAACAATCTGATGGTGAGGTTCCAGTAATGCTGGAGCTTTGGGGAGTGCATAGCACCCCTTCATTGCCATTGCTCCCAGGTCTACTCTGGCCCAGAATTGTTTGAATTAGAACTGTTTGATTAAACTGAATAGCTTGAAATAGAACTGTTTTTGACATTGAAACTGTACTTACACTACACTGAATTGTTTAATATAGAACCGTTTTTGACATTTAACTATGCGTTAACAAAATCTATACTTATACTAAACTGAATTAGCTGAATTAGAACTGTTTGAATAAACTGAATAGCTTGAAATAGAAATGTTTTTGATATATAAATTGTGTACTCATACTAAACTGAATTTTCTGAAATAGAACTATTTACAGAAAAAAGGATTTGGCATTAAATAACCTACAAAGGTTGATATGCTATAAAACCCAAACAACCAACCAACTAAACCGAATAGCTTGAAACAGAATTTTTTTTTTGACAATTAAACTCATGCAAAATTGAATTGTTTGAAATCGAAGTGATTATTTGCATAAAAAATGGATTAGGTATTAAATAACCTACAAAGGTTGATATGCCATAAACCCTACCAACCAAGCATGTTGTAATTTACTAAGCTTTTTACTTAGATGTGGCACAAGGCCATACGAAAGGGGCACCCAATGAGGTAATTTACTAAGCTTTTTTGCTTAGATGTAGCACAAGGCCGCATGAATTGGGCACCCAATGAGACTCGAACCTGCTCGTGTAGGCTTGCTAGTCGAGCTTGCATGTTGTCTACTTTCATATTCATTAACTCCCGAAAGTACCAGCTTCGACGGCACATATACTAAAACTACCGAAAGAATCCTGCAAAATGGTTTTAATTTTCGTACAAATTTCTAAAAAAAAAACAAAAAAAACCCCTAAAAACTATTGAAAAGAAAAATGTAAATAAATTAATTTTGTATTTAAAAGTGAAAATTTTTAAAAATTATAATACCATTTTTTTTTTTAACTTCATGATTTTGTTATCAGAATTATTTATTTTGGTTTGTATTTTATACGAAAATCTAGGTACGAATTGTCTGCCAGCTTTGTAGTAAGCAAAGACGAAAGACGAGGAAAGGAGCACGTTGTTCCGAATGTTTTGAAAGGTTGTGGAGGATTATTATGTAAGAAAAGAAATACAACTTGAAAATATTTTTCGGATATAAAAACAGTCCAAAGGTAAAACAACCACCCCCAGATATTTTGCTCATTGTAATTGATAGATATAAATACGTTCTGCTTTTATTATTTTACTGTTTTTGTATGTAAATAAATTCTTAAGGATCTTGTGTACGACGATAAATGTAACCTTCACCTTCCGAAAGTTACAAGAGCTTGTTTAAAACCAAACAGCATTACCATGCCATTTAAAAGGTTGTTGGTTTAAAAAAAAATGTAAATTGAACTGAAAATTGCTTTATTCTCGAAACTAGAACATTTTTATTGTTTTGCTTTTATAAAAACTTTCTTCAATTTACCGCTTTTTGCTTGGTTACTATTACAACAAGTACATACACATTATGAAAAAGATTTTTAAAAAAATATTTCACCTGTCTCATCTCCGGCTATTATTCTATGCTCTTTAGATAGATCTCGTAATTCTAAGACTTTTTATGATAATAACCAATCGCAAATGAAGTATTTTTGAGATATTATTTGTGATTATTTTACAAGATACTTTATATATTTTAATTATTACTTGAAATATAAAAGGTAAATGATTTACTGTATGTTTAAATACATGTAAAAAGTAAGCTTGCTTAGTTTGGCACAAGCAAACCTTTGAGCGATTCCCAGTGAAACTGGAATTCATTTTAATTTGCATTCTTCAAGACGACTGCATTGCTTTTCTGAGAGCAAAACAACCCATGTCTACTAAGTTTGACACAAGGTTACAGTGGGGGGGGGCACCTGATGAAGATCGACTTCACTATACTAGCTAGTCTTATTAAATCTTTGTACTCTGGTTGATGTCGATTTTTATTTTTTTAGTTTTGTTTTGTTTTTATTGGAGTTAGTTTTTTTGGGTTTTTTTTTTAATGAAACATTTCAAGTAATATAAAAGATTTTTGGTAATATTGTAGTATACAGTCTACCATATTTTGCTTCTGTTGTATGTGGTCCACACTATATTTCAAAATCGATTTAAGTATTTAAAATTTAGTACAAAGTAATACTTTATAACAAATTTACCCCTATTTTTAACAATCATAATTTAAAATTAGTAAAAGGCAATTAAAATACTGAGACTCATGACTAAATATACACAGATATAACCATAAAAGATCAATAACTCAAAATATTGATTCACAAGAATCATGACTTAATGGTATTTAACTGACCTCCTATCAAATCAGAAGGAAGCACAAAGTGGGGAGCCAACTCATGCACAGCCAAACCAAAAAATTCTTGGTCCTGTTGGTATTCCCCTATTGGGGCACCTCAGGTGCCAGCCATGAACTCAGCTTCCTGAAACCAAGAGGATGTGACAAAATGCTCTCTACCACCCACCTGAGGCACACCTGTAAGGATACCATATTGCGCTTGTCTAAACCTATAGCTGTAAGCTGGCAGCTACAGCTCAATAAAACTCATGACTTAAATACTTTGGTCAGGGTTTCTCAAACTTTTTACTTAATGCATCACTAGTAACCAAATTTAATTTTTATTCATTCCCAATCAAATTACAAAACAACTATTTTACCAGTGTTTAATATCATTTACATTAGAAGAATGTGTTTGGTAGGCACTGAGGAGATCATGAATATTAAGTTGAAGGTTTGTAAGTTTGAGCCACAAATCAGCACATTCTATGTTCAAAGTGCTTCTCTATTTGCTTTGTATATAATGCGCTTAGCTCAACTCAGATTCCACCATATACATCATCATTCATCATTTATGTTGTGCCGCCAGCACGGATATCCCTGACCCTCTCTCGCCACCTCTCCCTATCATTCATCACCTCTGGCAGGTCTCCAGAGCTACATTCTGTATCCTCACAGAGCTACTGTATGTATGTTCGAGCTGGTCGTCCTGCTTTTGCTCGGCCATATGTGGGGGTCCATAGGAGTACATCACTTATGAGCTCGTCCCTGCTTCTCCAGCAGTGTCCTGCATGTCTGGTTTGTCTAACTTGGATAGTTTTCATGATGGGAGGTAGTTGGCCGTATAGTTGGTGCCTTGTGGGGTGTTGCCTCCAGGACTTGTTCAAATTGCTCGCTGCATTCTTGTGTAATTGCTGTCAAGCTTTTTCTCCAGCTGTTTTGTTAGCATCCAAGTAGTGCATCCATATAGCAGTATTGATACGACCATTGCTTGGAAGAAACTGCGTTTCATTTTATCGGTCAGGTCTGACTTCCATATGATTGATAGCTTATCAATATCGATACTTCTTTAAATCTGTACATTGTCTTCCTTCCAAGATTGAAAGGCATTTCAATAAATTCTTCTTTCAGAAAGGTGTCTAATTTTGCCCTTTCCACCTCTATATGATTTGTCTATTTAAATGACCTGTATGTTTTGAATAGGTCATATTGTTGTATCATCATCATGTTGTGCGGCCAGCACAGATATCCCTGACCCTCTCTCTCCACGTCTCCCTATCATTCATCGCCTCTGGCAGGTCTTCAGGGTTACATCCCGTATCATCACATAGCTGCTGTATGTATGTTCGAGCTGGTCGTCCTGCTTTTGATTGGCCATATGCGGGGGTCCACAGGAGTACATCACTTACGAGCTCGTCCTTGCTTCTCCAGCAGTGTCCGGCATGTCTGGTTTGTCTAGCTTGGATAGTTTTCGTAATAGGTGGTAGGTGACCGTATAGTTGGTGCCTTGTGGGGTGTTGCTGCCAGTACTTATTCAATATTGCTCTCAACATTCTTGTATAATTGCTGTCTAGCTTCTTCTCCAGCCGTTTAGTCAGCGTCCAAGTAGTGCATCCATACAGCAGTATCGACACGACCGCAGCATGGAAGAAATTGCATTTCATTTTATCGCTCAGAATATTGTTGTATAGCCACATAATAAATATGCATATATACTCATATACATGCAGAATACATATTGACACAATGAATAAAGACGAGCGAAGACGTCTTTAAAAAAAATATACCTCTCACTTTATTTGAAAGTGTTGTGTGTGAGAGGGAGTTGGAGACCGAACAGAACTGCAATATATTGACCCCCACTCTTATGACCATCAGCGTTGTGTCTTTCTCGTTCTCCTGGGCTGCTCAACCGGAGGCTCGGGGGCCCAGCTTTCTGCTGAGTGCTGGCTTTCTCTACCACATCTTGTCACCAACGGGTCTGGCCTCCAAACTGCTCAATTGAGGGTCCCAAGGGCCCACTCTGCAGGGTGCTGGCTTTCTCTACCACATCCTCTCTCCAACTTCTGGTCTCCAAAAACTCAATCAGGGTCCCTGAGGGCCCCTTCTGCTGGGTGGTAGCTTTCTCTACCACATCTTTTCACCAACAGGTCTGGTCTCCAAACTAACTGACTTCCTGTCTTCACCGAGTTATATAATAGTTCAATCGCCCACTCAATATCTTTGGAATGGCATATTCGATCATCATCAAGCGGTAATAACTGTCATGCAGTTCACAGGTCACTCTCTTCCTGTGCATCAGTCTTATAACTGTACCGTGGGATTTTATCTTGTCCCATTTTGTCAGCCAAGCTCGCCCACGCCAATGGAATATGCACTTCCACCGTCTTTGGAATGGCATGTTTGGCCAGGTCGAAGGTCAATATACAACAATATATAAATGATACATCATTAGTAGTCATCACACCAAATCAAACATTCTGCTAGGTATATGATGCCTAGCAACTAGTCTCCATGATCCAGTGATTTTTTGGGGGGGGTCTGTTATAAAGAAATTTAGAATTGCACACATGTAAATTCACCTTTTCTGGACTTCTATGCTTTTATTCACCCTAATGGTCCACCAATTGATTTTAAAGGGATCTCAACTTGTCTAGGGTTATTTTATGCCTAGAGGTTAGGAAATCATGTTCATATTTATATTTTTTTTTTGTGTAGTTGTTTCTTGAGATTTTTTTTTTTTTGCACACAATCCTATCAAATACGAATAGATCTATTTCACCCATAGATAGGACAAACAAGTACCACCACTCCAGTTAGAAGGCTGAAGAGATAATCGTCTGAAGGTGCTAAATCTTTTTATTTCCATTTCATACAAAATGGTAGGCCTGAGGCCTCATGGTTTTGTGGGGGAGGGGAAGGAAGTGGTCATACCATAACTATATTTTTTAGGAGCTCTAGCTAGCCACATTCGACAACTCATTCAACAATACAATATATAGTCAACCATCCTTCAACAAGCACACTACATCCACCAAAATACCGCACTTGCTCTGTGAGAAGACCTACTTAAAAACCCCAAAATAAAATGTATGATTTTATTTACAAAATGCTATGTGCTGGGGATGGGGAAAAAACCCAAAAGAGAAACAAAAACAAATAAAACCAAGGAAAAAATTCCCCGTTTGGTTGCCCTCCCATCCTCCCTTCTCTGAAGGTGCTAAATCTTACCAATCGATAATGTCCTCCTTCCACATGACAATGTTCGACCACACACAAGCATCAGGATGAGAGATAATCACCTCATTCAGGTGGATAATTTTACTACATCCTCCATAATCACTAGATTTAGTGCCTTCAGACTATCTCTTAGGCCCCATGGAAGAGGGTTTAAGAGGCAAATATGCCATTGACAAGAAAGTGAAAACTGCAGTGATGAAGTGGCTCAAAGAATCGTTAACAGAATCTTACACGGCAGAGATATATGCTCTCATTCAAAGGTAGAACATTGCTATTGAGAGAAACAGTGACTATGTTGAATAGTAGGAATGTAATCCACAGAGCACAAGCCTCATTTTGATGTATGATTCATGTTCTTGTGTTGGTAATTATTCTTATACTAAAGAAAAAGGCATTACTTTTTTGGCTCACTCTTGTGTTATTCTGTTCTGTGCAAAGATTATTTTTTTATCATAGATGTGAGAAGATAGTAAAAAGGGGAGATAACCAAGGAGGCATATCAAAATCAGAGATAATTTTTAAGAGTCTTCAACTTAATGTCATTTTTGTCTGACCTGGCGACCAGAACAACTTTGCTTTTCTTTCTTTCTTTCCAGTCTGAATTGCGTAAGTAATATAAATAATGACGACTCCAAATTTCAGAAATTTAGACCAATTCCATTTTATTGTCAACAGAATTCATCATGGCTTTCCTGCAAAAAATAATGTCCTGCCACAGCTTAACTTCCCAGTGTCTTTTGTTGCGGAGGGCCTGTTTCAACCAGAGAGCTTTGAGCACAAAGGCAGCTGCTGCTCAGCGGAAGGCATTGTTAGATCGAATAATCCGTGTAGACCATGCTGGAGAAATGGGAGCTGATCGGATATATGCTGGCCAATATGCCATCCTAAAAAAGACAGGAGATGGACCTCTTATAAAGGTAAATCTTTAACCTATTATCTATAAATATTAATATGAATATGAGCACAGGTAAAAAAATCATACATAATAGTAGTAATTCTAGTCAAGTAAGAACATTAAGTTTATAAGTCCCAAAAATTCACTCTGTCCAGCAGGACACATGGTGTAACAGTTATAGACGTGGGTTCCTTAAGCTTCTAAGGAGACAATCATCTGGAGGTTGCAGGTTCAATCCGAGTAACGATACAGGAATACTTAACACTTGTACCCAGTTATGGCTAACGGAATCAGAACAGGCGACCACCCCTCTGGTTTCAATAAAGGACGTAGTTCGAAGTCCCGTGAAGGTTCCCAAGTTCGACAAACACCTGATGAAGACAATAGTCTGAAAGCCCTTAATGATAAAATCAACAAGCTTTGTCTATTATCTATAAAAGCTTTGATGGGAATCACCATGGTGTAGTGGCTAACATGTTAGATTGTGATATCAAAGTAAACAAGTTTGAACTCAAGTTGTGCTATTATGTTCACTTTCAGACTGGGAAAATTATTAATCTTCTTATCTACCAAGGGGAGAGTTCGCATGCTGGACTGTGATATTATAGTGTTTGTTTTTTTATGGCAGATCAACCTTTGTAGGTTATTTAATACCAAATCCATTATTATACATATAAACAGTTCTATTTCAAACAATTCAGTTTAGCATAAGTGCACAGTTTAATTGTCAAAAGCATTTCTATTTCAACCAATTCAGTTTAATCAAACAGTTCTGATTCAAACAATTCAGTTTAGTATAGATATAGTTTTTGTCCACACACAGATATTAAAGCAGTTCTATTTCAAACAATTCAGTTAAGCATAAGTATGAAGCTTAGTTCTATTTAACCCATAGATATGACCCTTATCAGGTGCTACCACTCCAGTCCAGAGTGGACCTGGAAGCAATGTCTCCACATTCCCAGAACCTCACCATCGGATTGTTTAATGTGATATCCAGGACACTCATTTGGGGAGTCTTACCTCTTTGCAGGTATGCAGTCGGTATATTCTACTGCTCCAGCCAACTGGGCCAGATATTGTAGTGAGTGAGTTCAAATTGTAGTCATGCTATTATGTTCTTGCTTTGGATTAATACCCTTGGGAAAGGTAGGAATCCCCTTCTAGTACTACTACTGTTCTACATGGATGCATTTGGCATTAAATAGCCCATAAAGGTTGATATGCCATTAAACAAAGAAACTGAACCAAAATGGGTTGTTAGATGTATCTCTGTATAAGATACCCTTCCCCCAGGGTATGACACTAAATTGCATCCAGTGGTGAGACTCCAGTTCTAGGGAGTGTGGAGCCACCCTTTTCTTGCCTTTTCTACCAAGCCCAGTTTGATTGATTCACCAATTGATTTTAACAACATGTCAACCTGTTGAGGATTATTTTATGCCTAGAGGTTTGGGAATTGCATTCATTATGTGTTGATATTTACATTTTTTGTGTTGTTTTTTTTAAGAGTATTTTTGCACATAGCTATTGGATATCATGTATTTCTATCTAACAGATCTATTTGATCTGTTCATATGATTCTAACAGGTACAACTTTGGATCTGAGTGAACCTATATGACATTGAAAATGAAGAGGTACTCCACATTCCCCAGAGCTCTAGAATAGGAGCCTCTTCCTCAGATGCAGTTTAATATCATACCCAGAAGATACAGTCAGCATATTTTAAGCTGCACCAAAAGGGAAGAGGCCCAGTCTAAGCTGGAGTGGTAGTATCAGTCAGGATTGAATCTCTGAGTTTAGATAAATCTATTTAAGATAATGTTTAAAGTGACTGTGAACTTTATTTATACAGTTGCTCTCCTAAAACATTGATTTTGCTATGTAGAATAAAGTGTTGCCTGTTTAAAATGATTGTGAAGATACATTTTTATATTGTATATGATTGGAGGTCATAATTGTTATTGCCCAGTCGGTTGGGGCTGTAGAGTACACCGACTGCACCTCTATAGAGGAGTAAGACTCTCCTCCCAAACAAGGGTCCTGGATATGGCACTAAACAATCTGATAGTGAGGTTCCAGCAATGCTAGAGCTTTAGGGAATGCGGAGCACCTCTTCATTGCCATCGCTCCCAAGTCTACTGTGGTCTGGAGTGGTAGCACCTGATAGGGCCCTACCTATGAGACAAATAGAACTAAACTGCGTACTTATGGTAAACTGAATTACTTGAAATAGAACTGTTTTGACATGTAAACTGTGTACTTATGCTTAACTGAATTGTTCGAAATAGAACTGTTTTGACATTTACCTGTAGCTTGAAATAGAAATGTTTTTGACAATTAAACTGTGTACTTGTGCTAAATTGAATTGTTTGAAATAGAACTGTTCATTTGTATAAAGATGGATTTGGCATTAAATAATCTACAAAGGTTGGTATGCCATAAAACCCAAACAAACAAAATTGTTAAACTGATTTCAGCATAAAATAACCCAGCAAGGGTTGATATGTCATAAAATTTTTATGAAAAAAGCCAATTTTAGTTTTTTATTATTATTGATTTTTTTGTTTTTGTACATTCTTTCATGTTTTAATTTTGATTGTTTTTTTCTCTTTTCGTTGAAAGTCATTCTAGTTGTTTTTACTGCACCATATTTGTTGTTTTTATACACTAATAATAATAACATATACATTTTATACACTAATGACAATAATATCATATACACTTATAATAATAATAGCATATACATTTTATACACTAATAATAATAGCATATACATTTTATACACTAATAATAACATATATATTTCATACACTAATGACAGTAATATCATATACACTAATAATTATAATAGCATATACATTTTATACACTAATAATAATGACATACATTTTATACACTAATAATAATAGCATATACATTTTATACACTAATAATAATGACATATACATTTTATACACTAATAATAATAGCATATACATTTTATACACTAATAATAATGACATATACATTTTATACACTAATGACAATAATATAATATACACTAATAATAATAATAGCATATACATTTTATACACTAATAATAATGACATATACATTTTATACACTAATAATAATAGCATATACATTTTATACACTAATAATAATGACATATACATTTTATACACTAATAATAATAGCATATACATTTTATACACTAATAATAATGACATATACATTTTATACACTAATGACAATAATATCATATACACTAATAATTATAATAGCATATACATTTTATACACTAATAATAATGACATATACATTTTATACACTAATGACAATAATATCATATACACTAATAATAATAATAGCATATACATTTTATACACTAATAATGATAACCTATTTTTTTTTTCTCAAAAAGAAAACACTTGTTAGAGTTAATAGTAATAATTGACAGTAAAAGTGAGATGGAAAAATCTGGTATAGCAGACCTTATATGGTGAGAGAAATGTACATATTACTTTTTGAGATTGATAATGAGCATTGTTGAGTTATATAAAAACTCCTCTATGTAAGTTGGATCGAACATAGGGTCACTTTTTTAAGCAGAGTTTAGCAGATTTGAATTCAGAGTTTTCCTTCTCCTAGACCAGTTGTCATATCAAGGTTAAGGAGCCCAGTCTACCCTAGTCGGAGGGAGAATAGTTGAATGCATACTTTTCCCAAGTGTATTAGCACTATGAAATGCAAACAGCCTCATCTAGGATTTGAACTTAGATCGCAGTATCCATTTCCTTTGATGATAACCTTTATGTCACGAGTGCCTTCTGCAAAAATTAAGTGTGTACATATGCAAATGTAAGATAAATTTAGAGTGTGTGTGTGTCTAAGTTTAAAAGAGAGGGAAAAAATCAAGAGTGTATGAATGCATGCATGTGTGTGTGTGTGTGTATGCATGATAGAAAAAAATTTAAAAGTATATTTACCTAACCCTTCCAAAACAGGCAGAGTGTGACACAAGGTCAGTTTTTAAACAAAATAAAGCTAGTTTGAATTCTGACTTTTCCTTCTCCTCAAATGGTTTCCTAACCATGGCTAAGGATCAGTCTGCCCTACTCTTTACTCATAGCTGGAAGGGAGAAAACAGATGGATTCATGCCTTTCCCAAGGACATTAGCATGACTTGTCCAGAATTTGAACTTGGGTCACCAGTTCCATTTCCTATGACAATAATCGTTTCACTGAGTGCATATATGTATATTTATGCAAGAAAGAAAAATTTAGACTGTGTGTGTGAGAGACAGAAAAATTTTATAGTTTGTATGTATGCATGTGCATATATATATATATATATATATATATATGTGTGTGAGAGAGAGAAATTAAGTTTGTGTGTGCATATATAAGTGAGAGAAATTAAGAGTGTGTATGTGTTTATGAGAAAGAAGTTAAGGGTGTGTATGTATGTGTGAGAGAGAAATTTAGTATGTGCATGTGAGGGATATTACTGATATATAAGTAAGTTAGCTGACCATAGTCAAGGGTGACCTGAAGGGTTTTTTTAATAGCTACTACACTGAGGTGTTGAGGAAGGTGCTTCTTCTTTTCCTGAATTGCTCCACTTACCCTTGATCCATACGTTATAATGTTGAGTATTAAGCAAGAAGGCATCAGGTACCATTTTTTGAGTCTTTGGTATGACTTGACCTGGAATTGAATCCTGGCTTCCTGGGTCATTGGTGAACATTCTAACCATTATACCAATGGGCCAGTATTGATCTATAATTGGTCCATTTATCGCACTAAACTGTATCTGATGGTGAGGCTCGAGTTCTGGAGCCTTGGAGAGTGTGGAATCATCTCTTCATTGCCATCACTCCCAGGTCTCCTCTTATCCCGAGTGTTAGTATCTTTTTGAGTGCCGTCAATGGATCAGATGTGTTTGATAATTATGAGTATTAGATGTTAATACTTGAAACCATATAAAATTTATTTTTTGATAATACTTGAAACCATATAAATTTTATTTTTTGATAATATTTGAAACCATATAAAATTTACCTTTTGATAATACTTGAAACCATATAAAAGTGTGCAATTTATTTGTATTAAGAATAGTTGATGCTATAGTCATTTGCAAATGATTATTAGTAACTTGAAATCATATAATTGCTTGTGGAAAAAAGAAAAGACTGACTTTGGCATTAAATAATTCAGCAAGAGTTGACATGCCATAAAACCAATCAACCAAATCAAATAGTCTGATATATGAATAGATATATTGATAAACAATATGTAAAAGACTAAATTAATAACCCCAGAATATTTACAAGTTGACTCAGATTGCACATTATTTTTTATTTATTTATTTTCAGGAAATGTGGGAAGAAGAGAAGCGACACCGAGAAACATTCGAGAAATTGATGATCCAGCACAGGAGTCGTCCAACTGCCCTCATGCCAATTTGGAACATTGCTGGGTTTGTTTTAGGTTAGCAAATTTGTTCCTTTAATAAATTGGAAGACTTGTATAGCCACATACATATACATAATACAAATATAAGCAGAAACACAGTCAACAACAATGACGACCTTAATGAACGAATGAACACACCTCTTTACAAAAATACATCTCTCACACTTTATTCTCGAAAGGGTTGATGTTGGTTGTGTGTGAGAGGTGAATTGGAGACGGGGACGGTCCGCTATATTGACCCCAAGTTCTTCCGACCACAGCAGCACCTCTCTCGCATTCCGGCTGGGCTGCTCAACTGTGGGTCACTGAGGGCCCAAAGCCCTCTGTCTGCCACTGGCTCTCAATTCGGCATCTTGTCTCTAACTGACTCCAACTGGAACTGACTCACCCAAGCCGTCTGTGGCACCTGGTTATATAATTGTCTTACGCCCACCTGCTTCTGCTGTTCCTCCGCTTATTTACACAGGTGCATCTCTTGATTGATGGCTCGGTCAAGGGTCTATATATAACAAGACCCCTTAATTATTTAACTACTAAGTAGATGAGGTTCTATATTCAACTCTAAAGATATTCTTATGTGCTGGAAACTCATCGGAGTGAGAGGAAATGAAAGAGCTGACTTGGCAGCCAAATCAGCCCTAGATTTGGTTCCCGACAAATTATAGATTCCTTATACTGACTTGAAACCTAGAATTTATAGATTTCTTCATACAAAATGGCGAAAATGCTGGAATAACAATGATTACTATAAGCTTTTCTTAAACCTACTTTGAGAAACTGGTGACCAACATTCAGAAAATCCAGAAAGAAACAAGTCACTATATCCTGGTTATGCATTGGTCACACAAGACTTACACACTCCTTTACAATCAAACATGAACAACAGCCTCAATGTATAACAAGTCAAACATCCTGCACTGTTAAACACTTTCTCATAGAATGTAAAACTTTCACTTACATCAAAAAACGCCTTTTCAAAGTAAATAATATGAAACATCTATTTGAAAATATCAACATAGACGAAATTCTGTCTTTTTTGAGAGAAACAAAATTGTATCAAAAAATATAAATATAAACCTGATTAATACTATACAAAGTAACCCTGCAACACAATTCCCAACAATGCTAGCATATCGTCAAAACCATTAACTACAAAAATATAATTGTAGATGTAGAATATACCTTATTCCCTAACTGTTCGGCATAAAATAACCCCAGGCAGGTTGACATGCCATTAAAATCCATTAAACCAAACCAAAACAAACCAAATCTTGCCCAGTCAACTGGGGCTGTAGAAAACGCTGGCTGCTTCTTTGCAGAAGGGTAAGAACCCTCCAATGAGTGTCCTGGATATGATACCAAACAATCTGATGGTGAGGTTCCAGCAATGCTGGAGCTTTGGGGAATGTGGAGTATCCCTTCATTGCCATCGCTCCCAGGTCCACTCTGGCCTGGCGTGGTAGCACCTGATAGTGTCCTATCTATGGGTTAAATAGAACTAACAGCATACTTATGCTAAACTGAACTGTTTGATTAAACTGAATAGCTTGAAATAGAAATGTTTCTGACAATTAAACCGTACTTACATTTATACTGCATGTTTATGCTAAACTGAATTATTTACAATAGAACTGTTTTTTAACATTGAACTATATTTACACTAAACTGATTTGTTTAACATAGAACTGTTTTGATATTTAACTGTGTGTAAATAAAATCTGTACTTATACTAAACTGAATTAAAACTTTGAATAAACTGAATAGTTTAATATAGAAATGTTTTGACAATTAAACTGTGTACTCATGGTAAACTAAATTGTTTGAAATAGAACTGGTTATTTACATAAAAATGGATTTGGCGTTAAATAACCTACAAAGGTTGATATTCCATAAAACCCAAACGACCAAACCAAATTAGATTGATTTATTTGTGGTAAGGGTTTCTAACCACCAACCTTTGCTTTGTTGGCAGGGATTAGAATACACTAACTGCATCTCCTGCAGAGAGGTAAGTCAGTTGTAATTTGTTATTGCTGTTACTTCAATGAACAAATAGCCTACGGCTTATTGACTTTAGGGATTTATTTAAATACATTTTGCAAGAATTTGATGACTTATTAATGTAAATTATGTATAAATTACATATGAATAAATAAATAAATGTTTTATTTTATTTCATAGGTGCTGGTACTGCTTTAATGGGCAAAGAGGCTGCAATGGCTTGTACTGTAGCTGTTGAAGATGTCATTGGAGACCATTACAATTCGTGAGCATTCATTTTATTACATTCTTTATTCAGGAGCATAGATTATTCAGTATTGAAACAGTCACTAAAAAAAAAATGTAAATTCTGTTCATTTAATTTTACTATAGAAATGTATTGTAAATTATTATTATAGACAAACATTGAATATGGGGAAGGATTTGGTTTAGTTTGATTTTATGATATATCAACCATTGTAGGTTATTTAATACAAAATCCTGTTTACACACACACATATATATATATATATATATATATATATATATATATAACCAGGCCATTGGCCAAGTGAGTTGAGTGTTCGTCAATAGTCTGGGAGATCGGGGTTCAATCTCAGGTCGAGTCATACCAAAGACTCAAAAAATGGTACTTGATGCTGCCTTGCTTTGCACTCAGCACTATAAGGTGAGTATCAAGGGTAAAGTGGAGCAATCCTGGGAATGGAGTAGCGCCCTCCCCTACACCTCGGTGTAGTAGCTATTGAAAAGAGAGCCTTCAGGTCACCAACTTTACTTATATATAAAATTATTATTTGTGAACACATAACATTTTAAACAAGCTTGAGCACTTTTTTACCAATAGTTGAATGGTTTCAAGTATTGTTATATAACAGTCTCAATTTAACATCAGTCATTAGTTTGCACACAGTTTGTTCTAATTGACCCCTAGATAGGACCCTATCAGGTGCTACCACACCTGGGAGCAATGGCAATGAAGGAGTACTCTACATTCCCTAAATCTCCAAGGTTGGAGCCTTGCCATTAGATGGTTTAATGTCATATACAAGACACTCATTGGTGGGGTGTCTTACCCCACTACAGAGATGCAGTTGGTGTATTCTACAGCCTCAGCTAACTGGGCTTAATATGGAGGAAGGAAAAGCTTGTTTAAGATTAGTATTACTGACAAAATGCTAATATACTTCCCCTGGCAAAAGTTCTGGAATTAGCACACTTAGAGAATGTTCACTTAGGTTTCTTTATCTGTCCCTTAGATTCTTGTGATCTATTACTACTCTAGACAAAAAACTGACTTTGTATTGCATCTTGATTGTGTGAATAGGTTGGTAAATATGTAGTACTACTCTTGGCAATAATTATGGAATTAGCATGCATGATGTTCACTTATTCTTTTTTATGTAGGAGTAATAATTTGTAATAATATTGCATAATAGATTGGTGAAATTTATTCTTGACACGTTGTGTAGAATTTAAATAAGTTCTAACCATAAATTGTGTGGAAAAATACGAGTCATTAATTTGAGTGGTGTGTTGTTAAATAGTAAATTGACTAAATCTTTTTATTTGTCATGTAGTGTAGAATTCTAATAATTGTTAAATGTCTAGAAAGATACAGTGAGTCAACTCAGTTTAATTGACAGGAAATGACCATTAAAGCAGTTGAAACCTTGACTGTCATTGAAGGATTGTAAAGTCAGGTGACCAAAATCCTCAAAGTTAGATTTTGTAGTGAAAGGTGAAATGAATTACCTTGTGATCCTCAGTGATCTTATTGGACACCTATGGATCTCTTAGGATCACAATGTAATTCATTTCGCCTTTCACTACAGATTTCAACTTTAAATTCAGCATCTCAGAGTAACTTGACACTTATTTCCATCCTTGGTGCAAGGAGCACTTCCAACTTTCATTTGAGAGTTGATTTTGCTATTAAAAATAAATAAATAATGTACATACTGAAAATGCCTTGTTTATTTATCCCAGTAAAGAACATCAAACAGAGTAAAGTGGTAAAAAAGAGAAGGGTGATTACCAGCTGAAAGAGACAAGAAGATGGTGATACAACAATATGCTAATTCTTAGCATTGTTAGAATCCATGGCTGTGATTGGATTAAAAGAGTCATGTGATAAGATGAAACTGGAAAAATTGGGGTAACAGTTTATGAGTAGAGATTGGGTTCCATCTGTGCTGATCAATTCCCCATAAAAGTTGGGATGAGTGAGGAAATGGTTGTTGTCTAAGATTAGATGTACACAAATAGTCTCTACATTATTTGTTATCCCAGCAATGAAAGACTAAGACGCTGATTGACACAAGGTGACCCCCAACTGGAACAAAGATGGTGGCCAGTAAAACAATGTAAGATAACAGAAAGAGTGAGATGAAAAGATGGGTCCTGATCAATATAGAAAATAAAAAAATAATGTAACATATACAAGGCAAAAAACCCCCCAGAAAAGACTATATAACTAAAACAGATAAGATGTAAAACATTTTTTCTTTCATAGCTGAATTTTCTGGCTTCATAAAACATTCTTTATATGACAGTCTTAATTTGGTGGTGGTGGGGGGGTCATGGATTTCACTAAGTTAAAGCAATATTCTTTATCAAAGTTGTTCCAACTTTCCCAACTGGTAGTTTATAGATCTTTGGTGGATGAAGCCTTCTTGTGAACCATTTTTAGAATTTCCACCATAAATCTTCAGTTAGATTTAGATTCAGACTGTTCCCAGGCCATGTCATTACTTTTCTATGCTTTTTCCAAAGAAAGCTCTTGGAGGAGAATTAATTCTACTCTTTTTGTCAATGAATTCCATAATTTTTCCTCAATATTAGATTAGTTTGTATTTTTCTCTATATAGCTTGGTAAAAAATTATATCATCAATTTAGATAATTTAATCTAGTTTGTTTAAAGTATATTTTATGAAACCAGAATTTTTTGTTACAAAATAAAAGATGTTTTGTGTCTTTTCTGCTATTAGTCTATTTACTGCTAAATAAAAAAAAATGTTCTAATTCCATAATTTTGACCAGGTGAAATATATGTAATAGATCACTAGAATCTAAGGGGCATAACTCGATTTTTTTCCAAAGTTTTTATTTTTTTTCAAAATTTTCTTACCTGTTCACACGTTAATGCTTTATTGATATCATATGGCTATCATATTTATATATATATCATCTTTCTATTATATTTATATCTCATTTGTTTTATTTGCTTTATTCATAAAAAGAATTTATGAAAAATGACATCTGCCCTATATCATTATATAAGTTTTGTGTGAATTGTTTTTAATTTTTTTTTTTTAATTTTTAGACAAATCCGAGAATTAGTTGAAGACGATCCAGAGGAACACAAAGAACTTTTACAGGTAATGAAACTTTTTTCTTTGTGGTATTACTGGACAGCCAGCAAAATCATATTGCCATTAAATATCATGACAAAAAGAAGAAATCACATTCAATATTAAGTATTAGGTTATGCAAAAGTCTCCAATATATATATATATATATATATATATACCAATCCCTCTGCACAACCAGGATGTGACACGAGTTCAATTTTTTAAGATTTGAATCCAGAGTTTTTCTTCTCTTACATCAGTTGCCATACTAAGGTCGAAAAGCCCAGTCTGCTCTACAATTTACTCATAGCTAGTTTGTAGAAATTTTTTTAAGGAACTGGCGATCCTGTTTCACCGAATATCACGTGGATCACGTGGCGTCCACTATAAAAAGAGCTACGACTGAAGATTCTTCCTCTTTTTGCCATTCCCACCGCTGTTAGCAACAGGTCCATTCATAGCAGCCCTTGACGGCAAACGTATTTGGTACCTTCAACACACAGCCTGGAGCCTAGAGCGACGAACGCACGTGCTGAATTAAAAGGAACAGGACACACAGCTAAATTCCAGCGGGCATTTTATCTGCAAACCAAACCTTCACACAACCTAACCTTACCTTAAACCTTTACCTTATAACTTTATCTTACACCTTTACCTTATAACAACCTTACAACTAAACCTATCTGAACCTTGAATTTTTTTTTTTAACTCTTACATATTCGTTGTTTGTTCCATTTGGTGTAAAACCCTGTTTATTGTTGTTGTTGTGGTATATAAATTTTGTAACACTAAAAGTCGTTCGTCTCCCTTCTTCAAAAGCTGTCACCATTTCCCTACTGCTGTTGAAGTACGGTTTATTCTTTTACAAAATGTAGGAATAAACCGGGCTTTTCGGGGTTTATAAAAATCCCCACAAGTTAGATGCATATCATTCCCTACAGTATTAGTGTTATATGAAGTACAGCCTTATTCAGGATTTGAACTTGGATTGCCATATTCATTTTCTGTGACATTAACCATTACACCACATGTTCCTCCAAAAAGTTTCCAGTCTGTGTTTTGACAAAATCTTTTATCCATAGCAATTCATAGCATTGTTATTCAGCTATCAAGGTATTTTCCGTCATTTTTTGTAACTTTGCACCCCTTTTCAGCTGAGTTGTATGCTTACCTGGTTCTGCCCTATTTTTTTGGACCGTTGGGTTTCAGCCTCGTTGTAAGCTCCATCAACCTTCCTTGTCAGGTGTTTACAAGTATTTCATGGTTTGTTTATATGGCATAGATCAGGCATAGGCAACCTTTTCAAAATGTGGGCAGTATCACATGGCTCATTGTCAGGTTGGCTGCATAACTAAAAAAAATTCATGGTAATTTTTTGTTGAAGGTACCTCAACCATTTTTACTACAGAAGACACATAAGCATCTGCCTTAGAAATTAGAAAAAGGGTTTATTTATTTATTTTCTTCTCTTTGGTAAAAAAAAGTCTTTTCTATAAAAATTTGAAGTCTTTGTATAATATCATTGATATCAAAATGATTAATACACACTGCTGCTCTAATACATTTCAGAATAAGTAAAAGAATGAAATTAATATTTGAAAAATCAATATATTCACTTTACTAAACTTGGTCATTGATCTTATGAGTAGAGTTTTTGCCAATGGTCTATGAGATCGGGGTCAATCCCTGGTCAAGTCATACCAAAGACTCAAAAAATGCTACTTGATGCCACCTTGCTTAACACTCAGCATTATAAGGTAAGGATCTAGGATAATGTGAAGCAATCCAGGGAAAGGAGTAGCGCCCTCCCCAACTCTTCGGTGTAGTTGATATTGAAAAGGGAGACTTCGGATCACCCTCAACTAAGGTCGCCAACTTATTTAATAAAGATTATTTTCTTTCTGAAATTAGGCTAGTCCTTCAGAAAGCACTGGAGGCCACTGTTTGCTTGTGACTGGCAGAGATGTTTAAGGGCTGGATGCTCTACTTGCCACTGAACACTCTTATGACTTTTTTGGTTTCAATTCAGAGTTTTTCTCCTCCTAGACTGATTGCACTAACAAAGCTAGAGACTTCAGTCTGCCCAACTATTTACTCATAGCTAAGGGAGGGAAAGATGAGATGGATTCATGCCTTTCCCAAGTGTATGGTGAAACACAAACAGCCTTGAACTGAATTTGAACTTTGGTCGCCAAGTTTATTTTTTTTTATGATAACTGTTATGCCTCCTACACTTTTTATATTTTATAAAATCTGGTATTATAATCAAGCAGCCTTGTTAGCATGGCTTAAGATATACATCTTTTGCAGAGGGGTAAGACACCCACCACTATTTAAAGAAATGTCTTACTTGAGTAGGACTGGTGGACATGCCATTAAAATCAAGTGATTGACCAATTGGGCTGTAATGCTTTTGTGGAAGAGCATGAATCCATCTCTTTTCACATTAGTGTGTTTAGAAAAAAAATATAGGGTCGTCAGGGTTCTCTGGCCTAGGGAGTATGGAGTGCTCTTTTCCTTGCAATTATTCCCAGGTCCACTTTGAGTCAGAGTGGTAGTAACTGTTAGTCCTGTCTATAGGTCAAATAGATCTGTTTGAAAGTTATTCTTATCCAATTAGACCATTTAACCTATAGGCATAAAATAACTCTAGACAAGTTGACATGCCATTAAAACCAGCAGTAGATTACCAGCTATTGATAACTAAGTTTGTCATTGGAGCTGGTAATCTCATTCTGTAAAATCTACTTTTAAAGATGATCAGCATGCATGATTGATTGGGGGGTGGGGTGGAATGATATTGGGTTCATGTAAGAATGAGTATAAGAAAATAACAGCTTTTTGATTTTGTTTGTTTATACATAAAAAGATGCTCTTGTTCACTACAGTTGATAATAGATAATGTTTTTTCATATCATAAAAGAAAAATTAAAATGATGTTGTATGCAATCTGTATATTTAATGTCATTATCATAATTTATATTATTCTTGTCATTGTCTGCCTTGTTGGTGAGGCTTAGAATATGCAGAGGGGTGAGGCCCTCTCCAAAAAAAAGTGTCCTGGGTATGACACTAAACTGCATCTGATGGTGAGGCTCCAGTTCTGGAGCTCTGGAGTGTGTGGAGTATTCCTTCATTGCAATTACTCCTAGGAGCACTCAGAACTGGAGTGGTAGTACCTGTTAGGGTCCCATCTCTGGGTCAAATAGAACTGTTTAATCTTTTACTCTTTTATATTGAATAGAATTATTAGTATTAAATAGCAATACTTGAAACTATTCAACTGTGGGCAAACAAATGAGCACTGGCCTGTTTAAAAGTAATGTTACCTACAAACTAGTCTGAATAATCTAAGCAATAACAATTATTAAGCTTCATCTCAGAAATTTAGACAAATACTTCAAACAATTCATTTACAAATCATATATATATATATATAACTTTTTGTTGTAGGTCCAAAGAGAGAATAAAAATATTTTTAAATGAGTAGGTCCATGAGGAGATTTGTATTTTTTTAGAATTTATTTATTTTGTTCTTACTTACATTTATGTTTCCAGCTTGTTGCTTTCATTAGAGAACATATATGGTACAAGGTCTTGTTAATGGGGTACTCAATGAGACTTGAACTCACTTGTGTTTACAACTGAAAATCATTTAAACTGCAAACTTGATACTTTTTGAACACACAAAATAGTATATGAAATTGTTATTATGAAAGATAAAAATACTGACTTTAAGTTTTGCATAAGGGTAAGACCCCACTTCTCAAAAAAAAGGAATATCCTGGGTATGACACTAAACTGCATCTGATGTTGAGGCTCCAGGTCTAGAGATCTGGGGAAAGTGGATTACCTCTTCATTGCCTTTATTCCCAGGTGCACTCTGACTGGGAATGGTAGTACCTGTTAGGGTTCTATCTATGGGTCAAATCTGTTTAAGAATTATTTGTATTTAATAGGGCAGCATACAAGAAACAACTACACAAAAAATGTAAATATAAATGTACAATGAATGCCATTCCCAAACCTCTTGGCATAAAATAAGCTTAGACAGGTTGACATGCCATTAAAATAAATCAGTTGCATAAAATATAAATCCAAAATCCAAATAACAGAAAATGAATTTATCTGTTATATTTTTCCTATTATGAAGTTAGTATTATTCTCTGTATATTTTCATTAGGTTTTGCCCCAAAATATTTTTTTAATTCAAGTAAATGACACTAAAGAGATTTATCATCTTAAACATTTTTTGTTTTTGCCCAAATTCTTATTTGTGGGAAGTTCCCATGGTGTAGTGGGTAACATGCTGAATTGTGACATCCTAGTGAATTCAAACTTTAGTTGCACTATTAAATTCACTTTCACACTAATGCCCCTTTGGAAATGTATGAACCCCTTTATTTATCCAGCTAGGAGTTAAATAGTAGCACTACTGTCCTTCTGCAAAGATGACTTTTAGCATTAAATAACCCATGAAGGTTGATATGGCATTAAACAAAGTAACCAAACCAAAGCAGATTCTTGTTCTTATAAAATCATCTTTTTAGTTGTAGAGGTGTTTGTAATGTAATGGACACCGTTGTAGGAAAGGAACATGGTGATCCGAGTTCAAATCCTGGATGAGGCTATTTGCATTTCACATATCACTAATACCCTTGGGAAAGGGATGAATCCAACTATTTTCTCTTCAGCTATGGGCCAATGTTAGGGCAGACTGAGCTCATTAACATTGGTTGGTTGGGTTTTATGGCATATCAACCCTTGTAGGTTATTTAACGCCAAATCTATTTTTATGCCAATAGTTCTATTTCAAACAATTCAGTTTAGCATGAGTACAAAGTTTAATTTTCAAAAACATTTTTATTTCAAGCTATTCAATTTATTCAAACAGTTCTTATTCAGTTAAGTATAAGTACAGAAATTCTATATTAAACAATTCAGTTTAGTGTAAGTACAGTTTCAATGTCAAAAACAGTTCCATTTCAAACAATTCAGTTTAGCACACAGTTTAAATGTAAGTACACAGTTTAATTGTCAAAAACATTTCTATTTCAAGCTATTCAGTTTAGTCAAACAGTTCTGTTTAGCATAAGTATGCCGTTAGTTCTATTTAGCCCATAGATAGGGCCCTATCAGGCACTACCATTCCAGGTCAGAGTGGACCTGGGAGCAATGGCAATGAAGGGGTGCTCTGCATTCCCCAAAGCTCCAGCATCACTGGAACCTCACCATCAGATTGTTTAGCGTCATATCAGGACACTCATTGGGGAGTGGGGTCTTACCCTTCTGCAGAGGTGCAGTCGGTGTACTCTACAGCCCCCAGCCGACTGGGCAACTTTAACATTGGTATAGCAACCAATGTAGATGAAGGAAAACTCTGAATTCAAACCTGTTAAACTCTGCTTAAAAATTGACCTTGCTTCGCATCCTGATCGTGTAGAGAGCTTGGTAAATGCATATAGAATTATTTTACATTTTCAGATTGAAGAACAAACTATAAGCCTAATTTGTAATATTTAAGTCAATGTGTTACATAGCCATGATATGGCTACGTGAAACATACATAGAATGTTCATAACATATATACATAGAACATAGGAACCCCAAAACACGAAAAACACTTACGACTTCTTAGTTCAGGTACGAAACATTTTATTACCTTTTGAGTTTAAAGGTTCTTCGACATAAGGAGAAAGATACACATTCTTTCTATTCTGGATTTTTCATCTGTTCCCCATCTCGTGCGGCGCCCATAGCGTGCAAAATCGTCTAGCCTTTGTGAGCCTCTAAAAGTCAACCCTTCTCGTTCAGTGTCTTGTTCTCAACTCACTGACTTTTTCAAAATCCTCCATACATGACGTCATTCACATCCACTGGTCAACCTTTCTATCTGGGATTTTTATTTTGACATCTGTGAGCAACACATCCTCCCCATGCACGCGTCAACACCTGTGCTCAAGTTTGCACCTAACTAACCCATGTGCTGAGCCGAAAGGTTCTCAGCCTAACTAAACCCAAAGGCAAGATATATAAAACAAAATCCCTCAGCCATTATATTACAAATGTTAATTATTATTTTAGTAAGACAAATAATTTGATATATCACTGGGGGTGTAGATTTAGTGTGTAACTGGATTTATATTGAATATAATGTTTCTTTTTTTTTTTATATTTTTTAACAGATAATTACAGAATTTCGAGATGATGAAATGCACCATTATGAAACTGGTCTGGAACATGATGCAGAAAAGGTAAATCTGTCAGTTTGATGATAAAAAAAAGAACTTTTTTCCATGACAATTTGTATGTAAATTAATGCATACTGATAATCTTAAAATTAGGCTAAGAAAGTCAGTCAGAAGAGAATTGGGCAGTCAAGAGGTTCGAAGAGTGGCTAGCAAACACCTGGAAGTGGGACAGGTGGCCCCCAGCAGACCCCACTTGAGAACCTCCTGTCAAAGAAGCAAAGAATTCCTGAATATGGAATCACAACGTGGTTAAAGAAAAGTTCAATAGGCAGCCCTTCGTCAGCTTGTGTCCACATCCTGTCTCTATCTCACTCTTGCGGCCAGTTTCGACTCCTTCGAGTAATAAAGATGTGAGACATTTTTTTTTATAAAGAAATGCGTTATGGTCCTTCATTTATTTATTCCTTCATCATAGTATACAACAAATGTATTGCTAATAATACTATGTTGAGTCAAAAGTTTTGCAATATTTTGGTTACATGTGGCACAATCCAGCGACTCTGGATGCTTTTTGCCAAGGTCATGAAGGTGGCTGGACTATGAGATGCTGACCTCACCTAATACTCTCCAAGGTAAAAGAAAAAGTTCCAGGCATAGTGGTCTGTAAAGAAGGTAATACTGACAGTTTTCTGGATATAAAAAGATCTGTGGCTATTAATATCTGTCTAAAAAGTGTAACTATTGCCAACACCTTAGGCAAAATTCACCTTATTTATTGCATGTTGGCTGGTTGGTTGCCAAATTCTGTTATATACACAAACATAAGTGAATAGTTTGTGGGTAACATTATTTTCAAATGAGCTAATTTATTTACACAGTTAAATGGTAACAAATATTCCTATCTAACTCTAAGAATTCTATTTAATATGAATCAGTTCTTTGTTCACAGTTACCGGGTTTCAAGTATTTTTATTTAACATTAGTAATTCTATTTATCAAATATTCCTATCTAATACCAACAACTTGCACAGTTGTATGGTTTCAAATAACTAATAAGTAAAAGATTGAACAGTTCTATTTTGACCAACAGATGAGACTCTAACAGGTACTACCAACCTGGTCAGAGTGGACTTAGGAGTAATGGCAATGAATAGGTACTCCACATTCCACAAAACTCCAAGAGTGGAGTTTCACTATCAGATGCAATTTAGTGCCATACTCAAGACTCTCATTGGGGGCAGGTCTACAGAAGTTCAGTTGGTGTATGCTATAGCTCTAATCAACTAGGCAGTTTATTAAAAGGCCCTCATATATATATATATATATATATATATAACAAGTTTGGCTATGTGAAATTGAATTTTTATTTGTTTTAATTCTAGGCTCCATTTTACCGAACCCTGACACAAGTGATAAAGGTTGGCTGCAAAGGTGCTATTTGGTTATCTGAACGAATCTAACTTTATTTAAGAAAAGGAATTCATATTTTTAATTAAGTTTTGGTGTACTTAGTATCAATAAAAAGTTGAATATAAAACCAGTCTCATTTTTTTTTCTTTTCTTGTTAAATTGTATTCAATATATATCTGTCATGCTTAGAAATGAAACTAATTCTCAACCCATAAAAGATATTTCTTCTTCATCATCATGATGGTGTGCTGAGAGCACAGAGTTCCCTGTCTGTCTTGTCATCCATCCGTACCAATCATCACTCTTGGCTAATCCTGTAGATGGTATCAAGTGTCTGCACAGAGCTAATGAATGTAAGTTTTTGCTGCTCAACGAACATTGGCGTGTCCATGTGTTGGAGTTTCTCCTACATGTCTTGCTTGTCTTACTTGGATTGCTTGTAGGATGGGAGGTAAGTGACCATACAACCACTATTTTATAGAATACTGCTTCCAGGATTTGTTCAAAACAGTATGCAGCATCTTTGTGTAGTTCCCATCTAGCTTTTATTCCAGGCTTTTATTCGGGTCTAAGTGGTACTACCACACAGTACCACGTGACATCGCTACTGCTTGAAACAATTCCTGTTTTATTTTATCAAGGAGATCACATTTCCATATGGTTGTTAACCTGTCAATAAACAGTCTGTGTTTTACCTATGGGTATATTTGAATTGATCAGATATTGCTGCTGCAGTATATGAACTAAGAAAATTTAACTATCACCTCACTTATCAGAGCTCACATAATCCGAAGGGCATCAGGCTTATCATTACATTAGCTATCTCATAGAGTCTTGAATAGCAGAATAATTACCCCTGCAGAGGGCTAAGGCCCTACCAAAAAAATAGTATGACACTAAACTGCATCTGATGGTGAGGCTCCACTTCTAGAGCTGTGTAGAGTGTGAAGTCACTCCCTCATTGCCATTACTCCCAGGTCCACTCTTGAAGAAAGTATGAAACCAACTATTCTGACTGGTTTAGTTTCTTTGTTTAATGTATCAACCTTCATGGGTTATTTAATGCCAAAGTTATTCTTGTAGAATAATAGTCGTGGTACTATTTAACCCACAGCAGGTGGGGGGGATAAAGGAGTTTATGACTCACTTAAACTCACTTAATATGATGTTGCAGTTCAGCATGTTAACCATTGCACCATGGGGACTCCCAACTGTTACTCACTTTGAAGACCACTACTAAAAATATTTATATCATTAAGAGTTTTCAGACTATTGTCTTCATCTTTATTGTTATTTCCACAACATTTCAGCCGATATGTTCTTCAGGTGTTTGTTGAACTTGGGAACCTACGCGGAATCCACAGGGGTCGCCTGTTCTGATTCCATTAAGTATTCCTGTATTGTTGCTCAACTGCAGTCAGGATTGAACCGGCAACCGTCAGATGATTGTCTCCTTATAAGCTTAGGGAACCAACGCCTATAACCGTTAGGCTATGTGTCCAGCTGGACAGTTTAGAAGTGAAACACAAACAAGCTCATCAAGGATTTCAATTTGATTACCTAATTTCAATTTCCAATAACAGTTCTGCTATTCGAGTATCCATGTGATAGCTAATGTAATGTTATTCAAGATATGATAAGATAGAGAGTACATTTACCCAAACCTCTCCACGCGTGCAGGATGTGACATGATCAATTTTTTAAGGGGACCTTAACAGGTTTGAATTCAGGTTTTTCTTTCTCCTAGACCAGTTTCCATACCAAGGCTAAAGAGATCAGTCTGCCCTACCACATACTATTTACCTATAGTTGGAAAGAGAATAGTTGGATGCATACCTTTCCTAAGAGAAGAAGTGCTATATGAAATGAAAACAGTTTTGAACTAAGATTCAAACTTGGCTTGCCATGTCCATTTCTTGCGACTATTACACCACAAGCACCTGCAAGTTCTGATAGACTAGAGTGAAGGTGTGGTTAGATTCTTTTTTTTTTTTTTTTTTTTGGAAAGATTGATTTATTTTAATGCCATGTCAACCTCTCTGGGGTTATTTTATGCTTAGAAGTTAGGGAATTGTGTTCATTCTACATTTATATACGGGTCATTCAATAAATAAGGAATAGACAAACTGTTTACAATTGCACCTTTTTCAAGGAAAATAGATACTTTCATGTCTCAGAAAATTGTTAGCATGATCTTCTTTACTGACTACTGTGCCTGGAATTTTTTCTTTACCAGAGAGTCAGTATATTTCTACTCAATGGACTGTCTTTTCAGCCCAGGTTCATCATGGCCAACTGATATTTTAACTAAAACATACTTCATACATATTACACATTCCTCTATAAATTTCACATAGTTAGCATTTCTCAGCCCTGAAAAATTGATGAGAGACTTCTGTTCAAACCTGGAGCACTCTGATTAATTTGCTGCCATATTGAATTGCCTCAAAACTAATATTTTTGTGAGATTGAAATAATTTTTGCTATAAATCAATTCCAAACAATACAGAATTTACTTCTATGGGAAAAAATTCTGGAAAAAATATTTTTTTTTTTTTTCAAAAGAATTCATCTTATTTATTGAATGACCCTCATATTTACACTTATGTAGTTCTTTCTTAAAAGGTTTTATTGCATGCAGCTATATCATATCAAGTATTCTTATCTAATACAAATAATTTGCACACAGTTGTATGGTTTCAAGTATTCCTATCTAATACTAATGATTATATAGTTTCATGTAACCACTTCCAGTAACTCTTCTTAATACAATTTACAATTATATGGTATCAAGTTTTCCTACTGAATACAAATAATTTTTAAACAGATCTATTATATGGTACTTAATTGGTACTTCCACTCCAGGTCAGAGTGGAGCAAGGAGTAATGGCAATGAAGAGGTAATCCATGGTTTGGTTGTTAGGGTTTTATGGCATATCAACCTTTGTAGGTTATTTAATGCCAAATCCATTTTTAAACAAATAAACAATTCTATTTCAAACAATTCAATTTAGCATGTGTACAAAGTTTAATTGTCAAAAACATTTCTATTTCAAGCTATTCAGTTTAGTCAAACAGTTCTATAGATTTTCTTTACACACAGTTAAATTTCAAAACAGTGCTATATTAAACAATCCAGTTTAGTGTAACAACAATTTCAATGTCAAAAACAGTTCCATTTCAAACAATTCAGTTTAGCATTAGTACGCAGTTCAAGTCTAAATACACAGCTTAATTGTCCAAAACATTTCTATTTCAAACTATTCAGTTTTGTCAAACAGTTTTAATTAAAAAAATTCAGTTTAGCATAAGTATACTGTTAGTTCTATTTAACCTATAGATAGGGCCCGATCAGGTACTACCATTCCGGGCCAGAGTGGACCTGGGAGCAATGGCAATAAAGGAGTGCTTCGTATTCCCCAGATCCCCTGCATCACTGGAACCTCACCATCAGATTGTTTAGTATCATATCCAGGACACTCATTGGGGGGTCTTACCCCTCTGCAGAGGTGCAGTCGGTGTATTCGATAGTCCCAGCCGACTGGGCAATACAGAGTTAAATGTCAAAATAGTTCTATTTCAGATAATTAAGTTTAGCACAAGTACACAGTTTAGATGTCAAAAATAGTTCTATTTCGAGCAATTCAGTTTAGCACAAGTATGCAGTTCAAATGTCAAAACAGTTCTATTTTAAACAATTCAGTTTAGCATAAATATGCAGTTTAAATGCAAAAAACAGTAAACACAAGAAACCACGGTTTAGTTCTATTCAACCCATAGATAGGACCCTTATCAGGTGCTACCACTCAAGGGCAGAGTGGACCTGGGAGCAATGGCAATAAAGGGACACTCCGCATTCCCCAAAGCTCCAGCATTATTGTAGTCTCACCATCAGATTATTTAGTGTCATATCCAGGACACTTGTTTGGGGTCTTACCCCTCTGCATAGAAGCAGTTGGTGTATTCTACAGCCCCAGCCGACTGGGCAAAGAGCTTGGTTTTATGGCTCATCAACAATTGTAGTTTATCAATGCCAAATCTATTTTTATACATATAAACAGTTCTATTTCAAACAATTCAGTTTAGTATGTGTAGTTTATTGTTTACACACAATTAAATGTCAAAACAGTTCTATTTCAAACAATTCACTTTGGTATAACTACACAGTTTAGTTCTATTTGACCCTATTTGCAATGAAGAGGTACTTTGCATTCCCCAAAGTGCCTGCATTACTGGAGCCTCATGATCAGATTGTGTAGTATCATCTCCAGGACACTTGTTGGGAGAGTCTTATCCCTCTGCAGAGATGCAGAGATACAACCCCAGCCTACTGGGCAATCAAGGACTGTAACTTCACCATAAGATGCAGTTTTGCATCATACCCTGGATACCCCTTTTTTTTGCTGGTGGGATATCACCTCTCAGCTGGGGAAACACTCAGCATATTCTAAACCCCATTGACAGGGTGGATTATCATGGATAGTAAATACTTGTTTTTTATTGATTGAATACAACTCAACCGCTTACTTGTTTTGTTACCTGCATGTTGAAACTGAAGCTGTATATATTTATATTTACCCAACCCCTCCGCTCGGGCAGGATATGACACAAGGTCAATTTTTAAGCGGAGTTTAACAGGTTTGAATTCAGAGTTTTTCCTTCTCCTAGACTAGTTGCCTCACCAAGGCTGAAGAACCTAGTCTGTCCTACTATTTACCCATAGCTGGAGGGAGAATAATTGGATTCATACCTTTCCCAAGAGTATTAGTGCTATGTGAAATGCAATCAGTCAGCTCCAGGATTTGAACTCGTATCGCTGTGTCCATATCCTGTGAGGATAACCATTACACCACTGGCACCTGAAGCTGTATATATCAAATGCCCATTCCTCTTCTTGGATGTTTTTGTGACAAATGGTCTCTCCTCTACAAAATGTCCTTTAACTCCATCTTTAAGTTAATTAGTCACAATCACAATGGTTGGGTTTTATGGCATATCAACCTTTGTAGGTTATTTACTGCCAAATACAAACCTAAGATTTCTAAATGAATACATAGGTACACTGGGCCATTGGCCTAATGAGTAGAGGGTTTGCCAGTGGTCCGAGAGACCAGGGTTCAATCCCAGGTCAAATCATACCAAAGACTTTTAAAAAAATGGTACTTGATGCTGCCTTGCTTAACACTCATCATTATAAAGTAGGGATCAAGGATAAAGTGGAGCAATCCAGGGAAAGGTGTAGTGCCCTCCCCTACACCTCGGTGTAGTATCTTTTGAAAAGGGAGCCTTCAGGTCCCCCTTGAGTACAGTCACCAACTTTACTGACTTATATTGGTACATAATATTTAAAACGAGCCAGAGCTCATTTATTTGCACACAGTTAAATGGTTTCAAGTATTGCTATATAACACTAAAAATTCAATTTAACTGCAACTTGTTTGTACACAGTTAAATGATTATACATATGATTCATACATATATATTAAATACATTTAATTTGTAAACATTTTGCTGATAACAATTTTAAACAAGATTGACCTCATTTTTCTTCATAGTTAAGTGATTTCAAGTATTTCTATCAAATACAGATCATTCTATTTATTTTAAATCATTTGTTTGCACACAGTTAAATGGTTTCAAGTATTCCTATGTAACAGTAACAATTTAACATCAGTCATTTGTTTGCACAAATTTAAAAAGATATGCATGATATGTAAGAGATTAGTTAGTCAGTAATTTCATTTTTACTTTTTAAGTGGATGTTTTGTAAGTCATCATCATCATGTCATGCCGCTAGCACGGATATCCCTGACCCTCTCTCTCGCCACTTCTCCCAATCGTTCATCGCCTCTGCGTCAAATCCTGCTCATGTAGAGGGGTTGGATAACAGAGTTAATTTATTTTCCCCTCAAAATAACTTAAAATATAACCATTAAAAGCTAAACCCCTGCCAACAAAAGTGAGTACACCCCTAAGGAACTACACCCCTAAATGTCTAAATTGAGTACTGTTTGTCATTTTCCCTCCAAAATGTCATGTGACTCATTAGTGTTACTAGGCCCATGTGTTACTAGGCCCATGTGCATAGGGTGCAGAGGTGTTCAAATTTGTAGTGCAGCTCTCACACTCTCTTATACTGGTCACTGAAAGTTCCAACATGGCACCACATGGCAAAGAACTCTCTGAGGATCTTAAAAGACATATTGTTGCGCTACATGAAGATGGCCAAGGCTACAAGAAGATTGCCAACACTCTAAAACTGAGCTGCAGCACAGTGGCTAAGATCATCCAGCGTTTTAAAAGAGCGGGGTCCACTAAGAACAGGCCTTGAGTAAGTCGTCCAAAGAAGCTGAGTGCACGTGCTGAGCGTCACATCCAAATGCCTTCTTTGAAAGATCGATGTAGGCGTCTTGTCAGCATTGCTGCAGAGATTGAAGAGGTGGGGGGTCAACCTGTTAGTGCTCAGACCATATACCGCACTCTACATCAAATTGGTGTGCATGGCTGTCACCCCAGGAGGAAGCCTCTTCTGAAGATGATACACAAGAAAGCCTGAAGACATGTCAACAAAGCACATGGATTACTGGAACCATGTCCTATGGTCTGATGAGATGAAGATTCATTTGTTTGGTTCTGATGGCTTCAAGCATGTGTGGTGGCAACCAGGAGAGGAGTACAAAGATAAGTGTGTCATGCCTACAGTCAAGCATGGTGGTGGGAATGTCATGGTCTAAGGCTGCATGAGTGCTGAAGGTGTTGGAGAGTTATATTTCATTGAGAGAAACATGAACTCCAGCATGTACTGTGAAATACTGCAGCAGAGCATGCTCCCCTCCCTCCAGAAACTGGGTTGCAGGGCAATGTTCCAGCAAGACAATGACTCCAAACACACCCCCAAGATGACCATTGCTTTACTGGAGAGGCTGAGGGTAAAGCTGGCCAAATATGTCTCCTGACTTGAACGCAATAGAACATCTATGGGGGATCCTCAAGCGGAAGGTGGAGATGTGCAAAGTCTCAAATATCTGCCAGCTCTGCAACGTCGTCATGGAGGAGTGGAAGAGCATTCCAGTGGCCACCTGTAAAGCTCTGGTAAACTCCATGCCTAGGAGAGTAAAGGCAGTTCTGGATAATGATGGTGGCCACACAAAATATTAACAGTTGACATAGTGTATGTTAATATTGACAACTTTCTCTAAGGGGTGTACTCACTTTTGTTGGCAGGGGTTTAGCTTTTAATGGCTATATTTTGAGTTATTTTGAGGGGAAAATAAATTAACTCTGTTATATAAGCTGCACACAGATTACTTTTCATTGTGTCAAAGTGTCATTTTGTCTGTGTTGTCCCATGAAGAGATATTGTCATGGGGTATGCCACTGAAAGGGGAGAAGTAAGATTTAATTTCCCTTCGCCTTCTAGGTTTGACTAACAAGCACAATGACTGACCGCTAAGGGCAGCCAGGAAAGGTCAAACTACCTGCACTCCATAACCGGGTGGACGGAGAAGGAATGTAGGTCATTGAGTAGCATGACCGAATGAGGTGGAGGAGGAGGAAGGAGCCAAATGATTGGCCAAAGCCTTAGCACCGGAAGTAGTACCCTTTTCGTCAGAGGAAATAGGGATAAAGAATTTCAGTTTTTAGGACGGAGGTCACCGTGGAAGGATGTGCTGATCTGATGCCAAAAACTCCCGGGTCTCGCCCGCGAAAAGAATGGAAATTTGGAGACAGAAATTGACAGATAAAGAGGTCAGTTTCCAGCCCGCTCTGGGGGAAAGAGTGGAGCTGAATCTTGGACAGAAGATAACAGGCACCTTCCAGCCAGGTTCTACAGAACGCCGCTCACCCATGAAAGAAAGGAATCTGCAAAATAAACCAGTTAAAAGCTAAGTACATCTTAAACTGTTTTCCTCCTAACCTTCACAAATATTTGGAACTTATATGTATTAAGAAAAGGAAAGAAATAGACTGAAGAAATTTGTTTCATAAACTGTTAACGAACAAGTGGACTTAACTATCTTTTCAAGTTTTAAAAGTAAAGAAAGACAAAAGAAAGAAAGAAAGAAAAGAAAAAGAAGAGAGAGACATTTGTGTTTAAGACTGTCTGCTGGTGTAATATATCCAGCACCTTAAATATTTGTTTGGTCTTCACCTATCAAAATGTTGTTGTTGTTTAAATGTTCCCTTATATTGAAATATATTCGTTATGTTCTTTATCTGTCGAGTTGCCTTCTTTTCATATATCATTTTCAGCTTCATTCGCTTCCATTTATTCTCACTAAATGTCTTATTCGTCTTTAAAAACATTACACGGGAAATTGGAATTGCTGACTAAAGTGAATAATATCTTATCTTAACCTAGAGTCCATGTTTTCCATTATCTGAGGGGTTAGGAAGACGAAAGGATTTGGAGATGTATGTAAACTGAATTTGGAAACCCCTTGCCAGCGGGGGTCGGTTTAGCCCCAAATTAACCCCCACATTATTGGCCAGTTCCCATATGACCGAAAAAAGAATCTTAACTAGGACTTATTTTGCGAGGGGTCAAGTGCCAGACTGACCCGACGTCACACGTGCGTAACATAAACTCCCGTCCTGGGATAAAAATTAAAGCAACGTTACAATGTACTAAAATATCTGCAGAAATGTGAGGGGTGTACTCACTTTTGCGATACACTGTGTATAATTTGGTTTGGTTGGGTTTTATGGCATATCAACCATTGAAGGTTATTTAATGCCAAATCCTCTTTATACATATATATTAAATACATATGATTGGTTTAGTAGGGTTTTATGGCATATCAACTATTGTAGCTAATTTAATGCCCAATCATCTTTATACATATATACTAGATATATATGATTTGGTTTGGTTAGGTTTTATGGCATATCAACCATTGTAGGTTAATGCCCAATTCTCGTTATACATATATACTAGATATATATGATTTGGTTTGGTTAGGTTTTATGGCATATCAACTGTTGTAGGTTATTTAATGCCCAATCCTCTTTATACATATATATTAGATATATATGATTTGGTTTGGTTAGGTTTTATGGCATATCAACTGTTGTAGGTTATCTAATGCCCAATCCTCTTTATACATATATATTAGATATATATGATTTGGTTTGGTTAGGTTTTATGGCATATCAACTGTTGTAGGTTATTTAATGCCCAATCCTCTTTATACATATATATTAGATATATATGATTTGGTTTGGTTAAGTTTTATGTCATATCAACCATTGAAGGTTATTTAATGCCAAATCCTCTTCATACATATATATTAATTCAACCGTAGTAGGTTATTTAATGCCAAATCCTCTTTATACATATATAATAAATATATATGATTTGGTTTGGTTAGGTTTTATGGCATATCAACCACTGTATGTTATTCAATGCCAAATCCTCTTTCTCCACATATATTAAATATATATGATTTTGTTTGGTTAGGTTTTATGGTATATCAACCATTGTAGGTTATTTAATGCCAAATCCTCTTTATACATATACATTAAATATATATGATCTGGTTTAGTTAGGTTTTATGGCATATCAACCATTGTAGGTTATTTAATGCCAAATCCTCTTTATACATATATAATAAATATATATGATTTGGTTTGGTTAGGTTTTATGGCATATCAACCACTGTATGTTATTCAATGCCAAATTCTCTTTCTACACATATATTAAATATATATGATTTGGTTTGGTTAGGTTTTATGGTATATCAACCATTGTAGGTTATTTAATGCCAAAGCCTCTTTATACATATACATTAAATATATATGATCTGGTTTAGTTAGGTTTTATGGCATATCAACCATTGTAGGTTATTTAATGCCAAATCCTCTTTATACATATATATTAAACATATATGATTTAGTTTTGTTAGAGTTTATGGCATAACAACCATTGTAGGTTATTTAATGCCTAATCCTCTTTATACATATATATTAGATATATATGATTTGGTTTTGTTAGGTTTTATGGCGTATCAACCATTGCAGGTTATTTAATGCCAAATCCTCTTTATACATATATATCAAATATATATGATTTGGTTTGGTTAGGTTTTATGGCATATCAACCATTGTAGGTTATTTAATGCCAAATCCTCTTTATACATATATATTAGATATATATGATTTGATTTGGTTTGGTTTTATGGCATATCAACTATTGTAGGTTATTTAATGCCAAATCCTCTTTATACATATATATTAAATATATATGATTTGGTTTGGTTGGGTTTTATGGTGTATTAACCATTGTAGGTTATTTAATGCAAGATTCTCTTTATATATATATATATATATATATATAATGGGATATTAACCCTTCTTGGTAGTTAATGCTAAATTTTCTCCATACATGTATATTAAATATTTACTATTTGTAAACACATTTTGTTCATAACTTTTTTTAAATAAGTCAGTGTTCTTTTTCTTTCAAACAGTAAAATCGTTTCAACCATTTCTATCTTACACGCATAATTCTATTTACTGTCGATAATTTATTTGCGCACAGTGAAGTGGTTACAAGAATTGCTATTTAACACTAATTGTTCAATCAAACATTACTCATTCGTTTGCACACAGTTAAATGTTCCCAGGTATTCCTATGTATCACTAAGAATTCAATTAAACATCTGTCATTTGTTTACACACAAATGTTAAAAAGTTCTATTTGATCCATAGATCGGACCCTGTCAGGTGCTACCACTCCAGATCAAAGTGGACCTGGGAGCAATATCAATGAAGAGGTACTCCATATTCTCTAAAATTCTAAGACTAGAGCCTCATCATTGTTTAATGTCATATCCAGGACACTTGTTGGGAGAGTCTTACCTCTCTGCAGAGATGTAGTCAGTGTATTCTACAGCCTCGGCTGACTGGGCTATTCTGACATATAATAATAAGAATAATTCATGAGAGGTGACATACACAGACTTTATGTGTCGAGAAAAGAAGGAATAAAAGAACTTGTGAGTGTTGAGGATTGCATTGATGCAACAATTCAAGGACTCAAGGAAAGACTAATTACAGCAAAATCAACGGAACTAACTTCAAGACAAACAGGAACACAAAGAAATATAGAATACGAAAATTAGAAGTAACAACAACTGTATGGATACTTCAAGCTACAAACAAAGGAAATTTCACTCAAAATGACTTGGACATGGCTATGAAGAGGAAATATCAAGAGAAAAATGGAATCTCAATTTATAATGGCCCAAAATAATGCCATGTGTTAATTACGTGGTGTATTCAATAAGTTTCCAGTCTTTTTTTGTAAAGGCATTTAAAATTGTCACAGACGCTTGAAAATTCAGTATGTTATTGCTATACATCTTATGAGATGGCTGACCAACTTTTATGATTTCAGCTTCAAATGAACACCTACAGCAGCAATTGGAATAAACCCTACTAAAACCCGATTGTCACAGCTGGTGAATTTCAAAAATGCAATCTGGACGTGAGGAAGAATGATATGCAATAAAATTCTGTTTTAAAATTGGAAAAAATGCCACAGAAAGGTATGAAATGCTTCAGACTACTTTTGGAGCATCTTACATGAACCGAGCATCAGTTTTTGAGTGGCATAAGAGATTCAAGGAAGGCAGGGAGTTTGTGAGGGATGATCAGAGGTGTGGGAGGAGTACGGAAGTCAATACACCAGAGTTAATTGGCCAAACGGTTAGGGTTAGGATTACTGTGCTGAAGTTTTAACGAAGTTCAGGATGAGATTCCGTCGGAAAAGGCCAGCACTCTTCAAATTGGGCATTTCCACCAGGACAATGCACCAATCCACAACTCCATCCTTGTCACAGACTATTTGACTAAGATGGACATCAAGACAGTTCCTCACCGTCCCTATTGTCCAGACCTTGCTCCCTGTGACTTTTGCTTATTCCCTAAGCTTAAAGGCTGTCGTTATGAGACAATTGAGGAGATGAAAGAGGCTGTGATGAAGGTCATTGACACGCTCACACAAGAGGACTTGCATGGGACCTTCCAGAAGTTGTTGGAATGGTACAACAAGTACATTGGAGCCAGAGGAGATTACTTCAAATGGGACTTGAGTTTCATATGTGTACAATCAATAAAAGTGCCCATACGAAAAAAGTCTGGAAACTTATTTAATGATCCTCGTATGTCAAAACAAAAACTGATAATATGCAGAAGAATAACAAATGTACATTGTGTGGTGATATGAGAAGCTAATGTAGTGAACTGGCACAAAAAGAATACAAGACTAGGCATGACTGGGTGGGAGAAGTGATCCACTGAGAATTGTGCAAGAGATTAAAATTTGATCATACTGACATATGGTATATGCACAACTAGAAACTGTCCTAGAAAATGAATCCTGTTAAATTCTTGGGATTTTGACATAGAAATGGACCACCCAATTCCATCCAGAAGACCTGACCTTGTATCAATTAAAAAGAAAGAATTAACTGGTTATCTGGCGAATTTTGCTGTTCCAGCAGACCACAGTGTGAAAACAAAACAAAACAAAAAGATAAACAAATACCTGGAACTTGCCTGAGAACTGAAAAGGCTAAGGAACATGTGGATGATAGTGATACCAATTATAATTGGTGCTTTTGAAACATTCCCCAAGGACTTAGAAAAAGGTCTGTAGGAAGTGGAGATCAGATTGGTTTGATTTGGTTTGATCGCATATCAACCATGGTAAGTTATTCAATGCCAAATCCTCTTTATTCATATATATCAAATATATATGATTTGTAAACACATTTTGCTGAAAATATTTTTAAATGGTTGGTTGGTTGGTTGGGTTTTATAGCATATCAATCTTTGTAGGTTATTTAATGCCAAATTCATTTTTATAAAAATAATCAGTTCTATTTCTAACAATTCAGTTTAGCATGAGTATACGGTTTAATTGTCAAAAATTTCAAGATATTCAGTTTAGTCAAACAGTTCTAATTCAAACAATTCAGTTTAGCATAAATACAGTTTCAATGTCAAAAACTGTTCTATTTCAAACAATTCAGTTTAGGATAAATACACAGTTTAAATGCAAAAATAGTAGACTCTAGAGACCACAGTTTAGTTCTATTTGACCCATAGATAGGATCCTATAGGTGTTACCACTCCAGGCCAGAGTGGACCTAGGATTGATGGCAATGAAGGGGTGCTCTGCATTCCCCAAATCTCCAGCATTATTGGATCCTTACCATCAGGTTGTTTAGTGTCATATCCAGGACACTTGTTGGGGGAGGGGGTCTTACCTTTCTGCAGAGATGCAGTTGGTAAGCCTGAGCTCTTTTTTTTGCTCACAGATAAATGGTTTCAAGTATTTCTGTCAAATATGAATAATTCTATTTACTATTAATCATTTGTTTGCACAAAATTAAATGGTTTCAAGTATTCCTATGTAGCAGTGACAATTTAACAGCAGTTATTTGTTTGCATAGAAGTGTAATGGTTATCGTTGTAAGAAATGGACACGGCAACATGAGTTCAAATCCTGGACGAGACTGATAGCATTTCACATAGCACTAATACCCTTGGGAAAGGTATGAATCCAATTATTTTCCCTCCAGCTATGGGTAAATAGTAGGGCAGACTGGGTTCTTCAGCCTTGGTAAGGCAACTAGTCTAGGAGAAGGAAAACTCTGAATTCAAACCTGTTAAACTCCACTTAAAAATTGACCTTGTGTCATATCCTGCCTGAGTGGAGGAGTTGGTAAATATGGTTATTTGTTTGCATGTATTTAAATGGATGTACACATGTGATTTATAAGTGAATAGTTTGTTGGTAATTTCATTTTTAAATGAGTTAAAACTAATTGCTTAGTACACTAGTATTACTATTGTTTCTACACAGTTAAATGGTTTCAATTACTGATATGTAGCGCTAGTGATTCTATTCAACATTAATTGTTTGTTTGCAGGCAGTAAAGTGATTATAAGTTCTGCTATTTAACATTGATTATTCTATTCAACACTATTCATTAATTTCCACACATTTGAATGGTTCCAAGTATCACTATCACTTTAGGAGGTGCCCGTGGTGTAACGGTTATTGTCGTAGGAAATGGACACGACGACACGAGTTCAAATCCTGGATGAGACTGATTGCATTTCACATAGCACTAATACCTTTGGGAAAGGTATGAATCCCATTATTCTCCCTCCAGCTATGGGTAAATAGTAGGGCAGATTAGGTTCTTCAGCCTTGGTAAGGCAACTAGTCTAGGAGAAGGACAACTCTGAATTTAAACCTGTTAAACTCCGCTTAAAAATTGACCTTGTGTCATATCCTGCCCGAGTGGAGGGGTTGGGTAAATATTAGAATGCTAATAATTTAATTTAGACACACAATTAGAATTTCAAGTATTGCTATGTAATATTAATAATTCTATTCAATATTGCTCATTTGTTTGCGCACAGTTTAATGGTTCCAGGTATTGCTATGTATCACTCGCAATTCAGTTAGTATTTGTTTATACATAGTTAAATTTCAAACTGTTCTATTTCTAACCATTCGATTTAGCGTAAGTCATTTGTTTGTTCACAGTTTAAATTTCTGTTGTGGTCTTCAGATAAGACCGGTGGAAGAATAACTCAAACAATGGGTGATAGGTGAACATTATTGTATTAACAGAAAAAAAGGAAGTCATACAAAAGAAGTACTAGCCATTCTCGGCTTGCAGTCTGTCTGTCAAATGTCTCCGAGTGAGCTACGCTCAGCAAATATGTTTAGGTTGGATGAGTCCATCTTTGGGATATGGTAGGATATGTCCCCATAACAATTTCCAACAGTTCTATTGAACCCATAGATAGGACCTTATCATGTGCTACCTCTCTGATTTAGAGTGGTGCTGGGAGCAATGGCAATGAAAGAGTACTCCACATTCGCTAAAGCTCCAGGACTGAAGCCTGACCGTCAGATTGTTTAATGTCATATCCAGGACACCTGTTGGGGGTGGTGGATTTTATTGCTCTGCAGAGATTCAGTCAATGTATTCTACAGCCCCAGCCAATTGGGCTTTTCCTTATTTCTAAAGCTTATGTATAACATAAGCTTTAGAAATAGGGAAAAGGTTATTTTTCATCTTTGGTAAAAAGAACTTTCCTATAAGAATTTAAAGACTTTTGTATAATATTATCACTGGATTTTGAATCCAATGGGTTATTCCCTCACAGGTTCAGATCCTGTTCGTAGCGCCATGTCAAAGTTCTGTTGTATATTGTATTTGAATGTAGTTCATACATGTCAAATTACATGTCAAGGTGAATACTGACTTGAGCATGAGGAAAGGAAGATTATATGTGCATTCGGGCGTTCTACAATGTACCGGTGGTCTAGTCCATTTCCTGAGCAGTGATTGGCTGCCAGCCCAGGAGTGGCTATGCTTGTGTGCATATATACTGGCCTGCTTATTGACATATTTTTGTCTGCCGGCTGGACTGCCGACTCGGTAAGTGTGGTTGTTATTTTATTTTTATTAGGGCAGTGGCTTCTTCAATAACAGTGTTATTAACACATGCTGCTGCGTGATGGAATAATTAAAATGAAATTAGTATTTGAAAAATCAGGGTATCTAATAATGAATATGACAATGGTATGTTTGTTAGAGTGTTCACCAATAGTCTGGGAGATCTGGGTTCAATCTCAGGTTGAATCATACCAAAGACTTTAAAAATGGTATTTTATACCTCCTTGCTTAGCACTCAGCATTATAAGGTATGGATCAAGGGTAAAGTGGAGCAATCTAGGGAAAGGAGTAGTGCCCTCTCCTACACCTTGGTGTAGTAGTTATCAAAAAGGGAGCCTTCGGGTCACCCTTGACTAAAGGGAAACAACTTTACTTTTTTTATGATTTGTGTATTAAAGAAAAAATTGAATATTTTCATAATCAGTGAATGAAAACTTCACTAAAACAATTTTCGTTAAATAATCGGTGCATATTTAACAATCAGACAATTAAATAATTTCCTTGTCACTTTTAAATTGAAAGGTAATGTTGATATAAAAGTAATAAAAATGTGTGTAAAAGATTGGTTTCTAATTTATTCATTTGATTCAAAGAAAAAAATTTAAAAACAAACTAAAAGAAAACTTTGCTTGAAGAAAAAAATTGTTATGAACATTACTAAAGGAAATTATGTAAAAATTCCCAAATGTTTTAAAATGCTGAAAATGTTATTTTCAATGAAAAGTTACAAAATTCAAGAAGCATCTTACTTATTATTATACATGCGTAATTTAGTCAAACTGTTTCAAGCAATGGAAATAGGTCTAAGTGTGACAAAGAAGATTTTAATAAAAGTTATTTTCCACTTAAAAATAAGTGTGCCATTCAGAAACCAGGCTATGGAATGCATTTTGCCCATGACTGGTGTAAACAAACAATATGAGATTGAGAATGATCCAATAAGATGTAACTATATAAAGTTCATAATCATTTCAAAATGTAAAAACAAAAGAATATATGATGAAGCCCTCAAAAACAGCGGCTTCCAAGGTACACTGGAGTATGTGAACCCAGTGAACCCTGACTCTACCTGATGAAGTAATAGTAGTTAGACCTACGCGCTTGTCAAGGGAGGTGACACCAATAATTATCCCTTAAATAGATGCCGAAAAAAAAAGAAATAGAAGAGTAATCTGGTTTAATCTGCCATTCTGTAAACTTACCAACATTAACATAGGTAAATACTTCCTAAACCTATTGGATAGGCACTTTAATAAGGACAATCCATTAAGGAAAATTTGTTATAGGAACACCGTAAAAATTAGTCACTCTTGTGCAAACAATATGCATAGTATCTTAAACGACCACGACAGGGTATTATTAATTGAATTAAATAGGAATAGTGGGGGACTAAATGAGGTGTTCTGTAACTGTAGAAGAAAAGGGGAATGCCCCTTGGGCGGATGATGTAACTTGAAGAACGTTGTATACTAAGTGTGCATTTCCCCCATGGAACATAATAATGATGGGGAGAGGGTTTATATAGATATCTCTGCTGGGAATTGGAAACAAGGACTGTATAACCATAGACATTCTTTCTCCAATTCATGACTTAGAAACCAAACTGCTCTATCTAAATATTTTTGGAACCTTAAAGATCAAGGGCTAACCCCTCAAATAAAGCGGGAAATAGTCAGGCAGTTTTCAACTGCGAATAGCTTCAGTGGCAGATGTAACTTGTGTTTTGATGAAAAAATTAGTATAATTAATTTTAAGGATCGCAGACTACTGCTTAATGAATGTAACGAACTTGTGTTTAAATATAGAAATAAAAATAAATTTAATTTATCCTGATTGGGGGCCAGCAAGGCTCCTACTCAAGATAAAACCAAGGATATTGATTTTGGATGATTTTTACTCAAAATAATAATTAGTATTATAAGATGGGGGATTTATATAGGGAAGGTTATTTTTGGAATTTTAGATATTATTTCGCAATTAGAGTTTTTTAATTTCTGGAGTTGTTAATTCCATTTGACCATTTTTGGGTTAATTAAAGGCACCTGGTAGGTGCTGAAAGTTTGTTTTTTTTTAGGAGGAGGATGATGGCCCCATTAACTGAGGGATTTAACACAGGTAAAAAGAGTAAACAGAAAAATATATGAAGATAATAGTTTAGTTTACAAGCTTACATTATCAAAAAAAATTCCACCTGCTACGAAAAATCTAGCATATGTTCAAATTAGGATGGGTTAATTTACAGGAATACCCTTTTCCTGGTTTCTTAATTTTTCTAATATGTTATAGTTTCACCTGAGAATTTAAATTTATATTTTTTTTTTCACACACACACACACACACACACACATATATATATATATATATATAGACTGTAATCCATATTTGCAGTTTTTCAACCTCAAATTAAATGTGGAGAGTCATCTGATGAGACGAAGACTATAATGATATTCTTTGCCAAAAATGATTTATAATGACAATTTAATCAGGTTTGAGTTTTCTTCTAATTGCATTGTATATGTATATATATATGTATATATTAGACATGTGAATATAGAAGTGTGTGTCCTAGAAACATGATATTTTTTTTATGGATATTGACTTGATTTTGAAGTCTAACATAGATTTGATGTTCAAGATTATTTGAGATCACTAGAAATTCTCAATTATGCTATTTCTGGCCAAGCAGAAGAAGATTTACTCAATAAATGGTGGTTGAGGGAGTTCAGACTTATACAGTTCAGAGATGAGTGTCCACTGAGATGGGTGAATGACAGGTACAATAAGCAACCTAAAGCGTATGCACCAGATGAAGAAAAGACTAATAAATAACAAGAAGAAAGGAAGCAATTTTAGCAACATAGACAAATTGATGTGCCTTGTTACTTAAAGATAGGAGTAAGACAAATGAGTAAACGAGAATATTGGTGAGTTCCAAAAAAATGTTAAAGTCAGCTTGAGATGTAATCTTTGTACTGTGAGTCATACAAATGGAAGAAAACAGTTGCAAATGTTAAAGCAGGAATTAAGCATTCAACCTGAAGTTTTGAGGTCCAGTCGGTCTAGGAGGAAGGAGTAAATAATAAAGGGATGGTCTCCTAAAGGAACAATGGCCCAAATGTTGAATGCACTCTCTTCGTATTGATGTGGTATGTCTGCTGCTAGAATCAGTGGAGAAGAGGAAAAGAGAGTGTTACCCAACCTTTTATATTGCCCGGGAAAGTGATCTTATAAATATAAAATCGAAACTTCAACGGCCAAAAATAATTCCCGCACCAGAAAATAAATTAGAAAATATAAATCCCCACATGATTTAATGGTGGTCTGACGAGCAATTGAAATTAGTTCTTTCTGTTACACAATGATGAACCTGTACAATTCAGAGATGAGTGTCCACTGAGGTGGGTGAATGACAGGTACAATAAGCAACCTAAAGCATATGCACCAGATGAAGAAAAGACTAATAAATAACAAGAAGAAAGGAAGAAGTTAAGCAAGGATGAACCTGTACAGTTCTGAGATAGGTGACCACAGAGATGAGTGAATAACAGATACTGTAACCAACTTGAGACTTGTGTGCCAGAATAAGCAGTGCTTAGTAAGTAAAAACACCATTTACTTTTGCTTGTTGATGTTTATTAAAGTGTTTCCTGCCATCATTGAAATACATTTTTGCAACTGACCAAGGCAAAACATTTAATCATCTTCATTATTTTACTCCTATGATTAATATATATATATATTTACTGTTTCTGTAATTTGAGTAAAATCTCAAGTTCTTCATTGGCAATGATCATATAGAAACGGAACTGGGTTTTATTTTATAAAGCTTTTTCTTTGAAATTAGCATTTCTATTTGAAAAAATTCAAATTCTGGTTGTAAAAGCAGCTCATGATAATATTTATGCTTCTATTTTTGAAGAACTGAAGAATTCTTACAAACATTTCACAGTTAACAGCAGTTCATTGAAGTTTCTGTTTTGGAAGTTGTGAAGAATACTTATTAGCATTTCATAGTTAACAGCAGTTCCCAATGATATGGATAGTTAAAAGCAGTTCCCAATGATATGGATGCTTCCATTTAGGAATAAGTGAAGAATACTTATTAGCTTTTTTATTGTTATCTATATTATAATGAGAATTTGGACAGTCAAAAATGGCATTTGGTGTGAAAGCAGACTGCAGAAAATTATTAATCAGTAGGAAAGGGAATGGGAATTGCTTTATTTTTTAAGTTAGACCTTTTTAAGTGTATTGCTCTGATAAACATTATCTTCTGATGTGCTGTTTTTCTTCAGACATAGTTAGATATGAAAGTAAATAGTTACATATAAGAATTTCCTAAACCCTTTATAAAGAATTTTTTTTTGTTTATAAAAAAATTCTGTCCCAAATAATTCTGAAATAAGGCCATAATTAAACTAAGTTTTGAAAGTCTTCTTTAAAAAATGTTTGTTGATTATGAGTAGAAGACACAAAGAAAGAACGTATTGGTTTTTGAGGATTGTATTTTCAATTTTGAGAAAATTCTTTTTTTTTTTTAAATACTTTTGCCATGATTTATCTAAAATTTTAATCATGAAAATATTTTACCGGTAAAATTAACCGTTTTCAAGTCAAAGAAGAAAAAGAAAAAAACAAAGAAAAGCAAAAACAACCAAATTTGACTAATGGCGCGAAAGTATAAACGTTGTTGCCTCAACACTTAACGCCATTAGAGAACATTTCTTTCCCTGTTTTCAGAGGATAGTTTGGAATATAACTTCCGTTTTGTTTATCCGGTTTCGTCGAATACAACCGGGTAGGAAGTAAAAGTTAAAAACTTGTAATCTTTCAGAATAAGGTTTATTTCTTTATAAAAATAGGTTTTCTTTTTCTTTTTAAGATAATTATTATTTATTTCAAATAAGTACTGATTAGTTGCCTGGATAATTTGATTAAATATAATTTGGATTTTCTTGGCTAATATGGAAGTTGTTCCACTATCTAGTGAGTATGACTTCAATTTAATTTAAGAAATTCAAACCAACAGCCACAAGTGAATTGTCAAAAAATAAATAGAAACACATGAACAATTAGAACTGAAGTTTGTATTAATGATTTTTAAAATTTAAAGGTTGTTGTATTCTTATATTGGGTTGACAATCAAAAGTATAACCAAAGATATGTAACATTTCAATTTAAAAAAAAGAAAACAGACTTATTTCAAGAAAAAAATGTTTTTATTTTTATTCAATTGGCTCATTAACGAAAATAACTAGTTTCTTTTTCATCTATGATTATAATTTTCTTTGAAAAACATTTCTCTTTCCTTCAAAATGATATTTTTGTATTCAAACCTCCGCAAAAAGTATTCCTCCATTTTGTAACCCGGTTTGGGACGGCCGGAAGTGCAGGTCAGGTGCCGCGGTTTCTTATAGCTCCATTGTAACCTTGGGAAGAAGGAAATATTAGAGACGACCCCAAGAGGGACTAATGGGTAGCCTCGACCCGTTTTCAACCCCCTGCCAATTTTCTTTTTCAATTTATTTATTTATTTGCAAAGTCTTCAGTTCAATCGGTTAACAACCGTCTCCTAAAATTTGACTGCGATCAAGCCATCAACCAACTACTATTACTACTGTTTACTACCACCATTATTATTTAATATTTAAAACTCCATAGTTAATATTTTGTGTACAAACACCATCATAGAAAAGGTAGATTGTTTTTTAAATTATGAAAACAAAAGAAAAAGCAAAAACTGGATTATTTATCACGGAGTCGAAAAGACAAATGCTTTAAGAAAGCGGGAAGATATTTAATGTTTTTTTCCCCCCTTTTTTTTAGGATTCCCATTTTATGGATTTTCCCTCCATCGTTCTTCTTTTTTATTTTTTTTTGACAACTTAATACATTTTTGGGGGCTTTTTTCGTTTTATTCGAAAATAAAAAAAGGAAAAACACAAGAAGTTCAAAGTATTCAATTTTATAACTTTTTTTGGCTAAATGGAATCGAACAGGACTTCTAACTTAAACTTGGTAAGTAAAATGAAAAAGAAAGTTTTCTTTCTTTTTTAATATTTTTGACAACATTAAGAAAAAATGCTTGTTTTTTATGTTTTGTTTTTCGTATACTGATTGTTCATTGTTATTATTTTAAAAACATTTTAAAAAGAACTCCTTTTAAAAAGTTTCATACTAATGTTTTATGCATGTCTCATGCTATAAAAAAAAAAAGGGTTTTTTTTTTTTTTTTACTTCTTTGTTCGTCTGAAAAATTAAGATTGTCGAAAAAAATGCATATTTTGATATGAGACATGTCTAAAAATGATTTATAAGTCACTTCTCACAAGTGATTATTTATCTATTTATATTTCAATTTGCTGTCTTAACTTTTAAAAAAGCTGTCGATACAACGTGAGATATGTGTAAAATATTAACCGATCATTTCTTGTTTTATTTTTTTTTATTATGCCCCCCCTTAAAAAAAACATTTTTATTGTAAAATAAAACTCGTCAATCTTGCAATATGAGTCATCGTAAAAAAAAAAAACTTGATTTTAAGGGGATTTTTTTTTCTTTGCGAAAAACAAACAAAATCTTTAGACTGAAAAAAAATTGATTTTCATTTTCATCAACAAGGTATTTTTAATTTAATTTTTTTTTACTTAGCTCACATTGAGAAAGCTTATTTTTTTTTTTCTTCAAGCCTTTTTTTGCTTTCTACATACAACTAGCACAATTGATTGAACATTTTAAAAGTTTAATATCACGAAGTGTGTGTGTATATATATATATATATATATATATATATATATATATATATATATATATATATATATATATAACTTTTAAGAATATTTTTTCTAAAATTCTTGTATTTTATTGTAAATGAAAATGATTAACTTATATATATTAAAAACTTAACCTTATTGTTTTGTTTTTTTGATACTAGTGAAAGATAGGATTTTTGTTTACATTTTATATATTTGATATTTTTGATTTGAATTTAGAAATATAATAAAAAAACAACCTCGAACCTTAAAAATGCAACCCCTAGCCGGTGTCCATTGCAAAAATGGCGGTTTATTAATGATCACGCTGAAAAATACTTAATTTTTTTTTTTTCTTTAGATATTAAAAACTGCACTAGTTGTTGTAAAGCACTTTTACTATATAATATAAGCTAAACAGACTTTAAATTTAGAAAGGTTTATATTTGCCGCGTGAGTAAACTAGGATTGTTGCTAAATAGAACAGATTGACAAATGAAAAGAACGTACCTACTTTAAATTTGAAATTGAATAATGAAAATTTATAAAAAAAGATTTCTTTATTTTTGTATGTGTTTTTGATTTAAAAAAAATAATTTGCATATCTTAAATTTTGGTTAGTTTAATAACATTTTAAGAAATAGTTAATTATTGTGTACGATTTTTTTAAAAAGAGAAATATCTAAAATTTACTGTAAATTTTATACTTTGTCCCATAATAGTTATTTGCATATTTCAATTTGATTACTCGAAATCGAACCGAAGTCGTAATTTTATAAGTTAGTTCATTATTATTTCTAACGATAAGTAGGATTAATAAAATTTTATTTTTGTTTTCTAAAAGAATTGCAGATTTTGAAATTTACTGTTGGGTGAAAAATAAAAAACAAAAACAAATTTTAAACTAAAAACAATCTAAATAGTACGAAATGTCTTATTTTAACTGCAGTAAATAATAATAATAATTATTGTTATTTGAAAAAAATTAATAGGAATTTATTAAAAAATATTTGATCTGATTGTGAGAATAATTTCGTATTAACTACATTTGACATTTAAACTTCATGTTAACTAGTTTGTAAAGGGGGAAAAATGATATAAAGAAAATGACTGTCTTGTTCTTATAAAATAATCGTTGACTTGAATTGTAGTAGTAATTAGAATCTCATGACCCATATAAATATCGATGTGTTAAGAACCTTTTTTATGTTCAGATTATTGTGAAGGGTTTTAGTGTCGAATGTTATTATTCCTTTTTCTTTCTTTTATTATTTTAAATAATAATAAACAATGATAAAAGCAAACCCTTTGTTAGTAAAGTTATCAAACATTATTGGTTAGTGTTTATCAGGAAGAAAATTGGCCGAATTTCTGTAACATTCCTTTTTTTTTTTTTTTTTTTTTTTTATTTCTTTCTATTTTTCTCTTAAATATAATAATTGTTTTTAAAACAGCAAAAATCCGCGCTCAACGTTAGAAAGAGGAAAAAGCTTTAACCGGAAGTGACCTCTCTGGGTTAAGGGGTCAGAGGGTCAACTCTGCCGCCAACAATAGATGAAGTGTGATTTTATGGCATATGAACAACTTTATGGGGTATTATAGTATCCAACTTCTTTCTAATTTAAATAAGATATTATTAACAATACTTTTTGTTTATCACCTCCGTAGATACGAAGATGATTTTTATTTTTCTTGTCAAAAGATGAAGCATTTTTTAGTGATGTGTCAGTCCTATTGTAATTAAATTATTACTTACATTGTAAAAAAAAACAAATAATTAAAAGGTAATTTCAACTTAACGTGTATTGGTGATATATTTTAACGAAAAAAATTTCCTTTCAAAAAAATTTACTAATATTTTTTAAAAGCCACTTCAAAAATCTATAAAATTCACATAAAAAATAGCACACTATAGCGAGATTTATTAGGGCAACACTTAAAATACTTCATCTTTGAAAATAAAAATAATTTTCCCTCCAATTTGTAACTGAATGAATACTCATTTTGTGGGGAAGGGGATCATCGTTCAAATTAAACGTAATTCAAAAAGAAAAAGTTTATCATCCAAATTGTCCCTAATGGAAATAATTGTGAAAATGTTTATTAGAATCTTTCATTCCTTTCTAATGGAATCATCTATGGATTGCTGTTACAACGAGAACCCTATAAGTTCACGGGTCTTCTATTATAATTTGTCTTTAAGATTTATAATAATGAAAATCTAAATTATATTTTAATTTCTCTGTCAACTCGAGAAAAGAAATGCTCCCTTTTTTTTCTCTTTATTTTTCAATGGCAAGAAACTGGTTAAAGCCTTTTCCGCTTGAAACTTGCTCTGAAAACAGTTAAAAAAAAGGCAACAATAAAAAAACTCCTTGAATTCCCCGCTAAACAATTTTCACGCTTGTGCTTTTTTCTTCACTTTGTTTCACATAAATTTTTTTTTTTTTTTTTTACTTTGTTTTAATTATAGAACATTTAATTATTTTTTTAATCATAATTTTTTTCGCTTTTAACTATTATTGTTTTGTATAAAATATTGAAAAAAATATACCCTCTTCAGAATATGAACCCAGGTAAATAAAATTTACCACATTATTGATTTAAAAAAATACTTCACTTGACAAAACTGATTGTTCTAGGATACAAGGAATTTTAATTTCAACTGATTGAATCATCATCATCATCATCATCATTACTGAAAATAATGCATAGAATTTTTAAGAGCAACGAAACAAAATTTTAAATTATTTGAATAATGAATTCGAAGCGTACTTTTTGGATTGTATGGTCCCTTTTGGAATGTTTGGAATGTAATTTTTCAAAATATAAATTGTTCTATATTTTTTATAATTTAATTTTTTTCTGCTATATCTTTAAAATAAATCATTAAATCATATTCTATATTGTATAAATTGTTTTATTATAGTGTCTGTTCATTTTATTTATTTGTTTGTTTATTTGTTTACAATTGTGAAAAGTAGTGTAGTAACTATTTAATTGCATTCTGACATTATCATTGTACTTTTTAGACATTCCAGAAGGGACCGCATTATCCGAAAAGTACATAATCAAAAGATTTTTGTTTTTTCTTTTAATATATAACTTTTTTCTTCAATGTCGTATTTATGCTAAATTCCTTTAAATAGTTAAAAAAAGAAAAAAATTCAAATTCCTTTAAAAAAAAATGACAAAATATCTTAAAAATAACTTTTTATTCATTGGACTCCATGAAAACAACTCTCAAAAAACACCTCCAAAACAAAATTTTTAATTTGTAAATGATTATGCTAAATTACTATAACTTTCATTCTTTAATGAAACCCAGTAAAAGTTGGGTACATCATAGTGTGGTTTTTATTAGAGCTATACTCTTAAAATGCTCTAACCTATTGAATAAACTAATTTTCTGTCCAATTTGCAACTGGTATGGTCTGCACTCATTTTTTTTTTTTAACTACATCTAAATTCTCAATCTATCAAAGATAACAACAAAATGCGAATTAAAATCCTCAACATTTTCTTATATAGAACCATAAATATCTTTTATAAACTGTGACAATAGGAACCCAGTAAATTAAAGAAATGTTAAGTATTTATCCAACGCCTTTTATCACAGGCAGGATGTGACACAATCAATTTTTAAGTAGAGTGCTGCTGGTTTGAATTCAGATTTTTCCTTCTAGACCAGTTACTAAAAAAATCTGTCTACCCTACTATTTTTTTCTTAGCTGAGAACAAATGGATTCATGCCTTTCCTTAGGGGATTAGAGTGAATTGAAATACAAACTGCCTTGTCCAGGATTTGAACCCTGCTGATTCTATTTAAATGCTACTCTAAAGAGATATCAAGTATTTACTTGTTTTATTGAGCTATTATTCTCAAGTCAAGAACAAAGCAGCTTTTTTCCCCTTAAAGTAGTATTTTTAAGGTAATTTTTTTTCCTTGTAATTATTTTGGTAAGAATATCTTTGTCAACACAAATCATTAGCATAACTTTATTTTTAATTTTTTTAATAACTTACTTAGGGTCATCACCAGGTGACACATCTTTCCTGAGTATGACACTAAACTGCATCCACCGGTGAGGCATTGGTTTTGAAACTCTGGGGAGTATTGAGTCACCTATTTGTTGTCCTTACTCCCAGATTCATCCTGACCCAGAGTAGTAGTTTTTGTTAGGGTCTCATCTATGTTTCAAATATTCATCTGTTTGAAAATTTTAGTATTAAATAAAAATACATGAAACTATAATTGAGTGTGAACAAATTGTTATTATGAAAAAAATAAGAGTTCCATGAAATCATTACTTTAAAGTTGTATTTAGAAGTCCTGCAAGCAGCACCCTACAAAGCAGCAGCTATGCATATTTACCAACCTCTCCGCTTGGGCAGGATATGACACACGGTCAATTTTTAAGCGGACTTTAACAGGTTTGAATTCAGAGTTTTTCATCTCTTAGACTAGTTGCCTTACCAAGGCTGAAGAACCCAGTCTGCCCTACTATTTACCCATAGCTGGAGGGAGAATAATTGGATTCATACTTTTTCCAAGGGTATTAGTGCTATGTGAAATGCAATCAGTCCCATCCAGGATTTGAACTCGTGTTGCCGTGTCCATTTCCTATGACGATAACCAATATTTGCTATATCTTTCTTTCTGCTATATGGCCATGTACCACACATGAAAACTATCCAGACGAACCAGGATACTGCTGGAGAAGTAGGGACAAGCTCATAAGTGATGTACTCCTATGGACCCCTTCACATGGCCGAGCAAAGGCAAGGTGACCAGCTCGCATACAGCAGCTATGTGAGGATATGGGGTGTAGCTCTGAGGACCCGCTGGAAACGATGAACGATAGGAAGGGGTGGCGAGAGATGGCCAGGGACATCCGTGCTGATGGCACAACATGATGATGATAGAATAGTTGAAGTTATGATTCTTTGATTGGTTTCTTAAAACCGTATCCCCCCCCCCAAAAAAAAGGACTAAAATAACTCATCAAGGTTTGACATACTTGTTGCATAATGGTTATCATTATAGAAAATGAAATCACTGACCTAAGTTCAAATCCTGGATGAGGCTGTTTGCGTTTCACTTTCTGCCAATGCCCTTTTGGAAAGGCATGAATCCATGTTTTCTCTCCCCCCCCAGCTATGAGTAAATAGTTGGGGCAGACTGTTTTTGAACCTTGGTTAGGCAACCTGTGTAGGAGAAAGATAACTGAATTCAAACTAGCTGTATTCTACTTAAAAACTGACCTTGTGTCACATCCTGCCTGTGGTGGAGGGATTGAGTTAGGTTACTTTGATTTAATGGTGTATCAACCTTCATGGGTTATTTAATGCCATAGCCATCCTTGTTGAACAGTAGTGGTACAATGGTTCATTGCCATTGCTTCCAGGTCTACTCTGGCTTGGGGTGGTCGCACTTGATAGGGTCCTATCTATGGGTCAAATAGAACTGTTTTGACATCTAAACTGAGTGCAAACAAATGACTTATCCTAAAATGAATTGTTAGAAATAGAGCTATTTTTACATTTAACAGTTTTAAACAAATGACTGATGTTTACTTGAATTATTAGTGATACATAGGAATACTTGGGACCATTTAACTGTGTCCAAATGAATGAGTACTGTTGAATAGAACAATTAGTGTTAAATAGTAATACTTGTAACCACTTTACCGTCTGCAAACAAATTATTTATATTGAATAGAATTATAAGTGTTAGATTGCAATAATTGAAACCATTTAACTGTGTAGAAACAATAGCAATAATTATATCCTGATTGCGTATTGGTCATTCAAGGCTTACTCTCTTTCATACTAAAACAGGAACCACAACTACAGTGTTTGACCTGTCAGACAACTTGCACAGTTAAACACATTCTTATAGAATGCAGAGCTTTTGCTGTCATTAGAAAGCAATTTTTCAAAGTGAATAGTTTAACCAATTTGTTCGGAAATGTCAAAATAGATGACGTTCTGTCCTTCTTGCGAGAGCCAGGGTTGTATAAAAAATATGAATTACAACTGGTTAATCATGTGCAAACAAATGAAATCCTGCTAAGAGAAAATTTTACCTACTGATTATTCGTTCAGAAATCTTTGGTTAAATGTATATACATATAGACAGAATTTGGCGTTAAATAACCTGCAAAGGTTGATATGCCATAAAACCCAAACAACCGACCAACCAACCAAATACTAGTGTACAAACAAATTAGTTTTACCTCATTTAAAAAAGAAATTACTGACAAACTAATCTCTTCCATATATATATATCTATCGAAATGTATGCAATCAAATGACTCATGTTAAATTGTGACTGTTATATAGGAATACTTGAAACCATTTAACTGTGCAAAAAATGAGCTCAGGCTCATTTAAAAATGTATCAACAAAATGTGTTTAAAAATCATGTTATATATAAAGAAGATCTAGCATTAAATAACCTACAATGGTTGATGTGACATAAAACCAACCAACCAACCAACACAGCTGCTTGCACACAATTACATGGCATATTGATATTCAACCTGTTACAATATATTCAATATTTGACTACGTTTATTTTATTTAGCTTGCTGCCATAAGTATTTTTCATTTATTTTATATGAAGATTATGGTGTAAGTGGTTAAACTGAAATGGAATTGGCAATTCAAAACCAGGCTTTGGAGCCACCTCGTACTATTGCTCTTGATCTAAATTCTTTTGTTTGGTTTGGTTGGGTTTTATGGCATATCAACCTTTGTCGGCTAATTAATGCCAACTCCTGTTTATACATATATTAAATATGATTTGTAATCACATTTTGTTGATAGCATTTTTAAACAAGCCCAAGCTCTTTTTTTTTTTTTTTTTTTTTTTTTTTTTTTTTTGCACATAGTTAAATAGTTTCAAACATTTCTATCTAACATGTATAATTTTATTTTTACAGATGGTGAAGTGGTTACAAGTATTGCTATTAACAATAGTAATTCTTTTCAACTTTATTCATTTATTTGCACACAGTTAAATAATTCCACATATTACTATGTATCATTAAAAATTCAATTAAGCAATCTTTTGTTTACGCAGAGTTAAATGGTCAAACAGTTCTATGTGACCCATAGATAGGACCCTATCAGGTGCTACCACTCGAGGCTAAAGTGGACCTGGGAGCACTGGTGATGAAGGGTTACTCCACATTCCCCAGAGCCCCAAGACTGGAGCTTCACCATCAGAGAGTTTAGTGTCATATCCAGGACACTGATGGGGATATGGTGTTTTACCCCTCTGCAGAGATGCAGTCATTGTATTCTACAGCCCCAGTCAATTGGGCTGTAATGCTTTTGTGGAATAGCATGAATCCATCTCTTTTCACATTAGTGTGTTTAGAAAAAAAATATAGGGTAATCAGAGTTCTCTGGCCGAGGGTGTGTGGAGTGCCATTATTCCCAGGTCCACTTTGAGTCAGAGTGGTAGTAACTGTTAGTCCTGTCTATAGGTCAAATAGATCTGTTTGAAAGTTATTCTTATCCAATTAGACCATTTAACCTATAGGCATAAAATAACTCTAGACAAGTTGACATGCCATTAAAACCAGCAGTAGATTACCAGCTATGGATAACTAAGTTTGTCATTAGAGCTGGTAATCTCATTCTGTAAAATCTACTTTAAAAGATGATCAGCATGCATGATTGATTGGGGGGTGGGGTGGGGTGGAATGATATTGGGTTCCTGTAAGAATGAGTATAAGAAAATAACAGCTTTTTGATTTTGTTTGTTTATACATAAAAAGATGCTCTTGTTCACTACAGTTGATAATAGATAATGTTTTTTCATATCATAAAAGAAAATTAAAATGATGTTGTATGCAATCTGTATATTTAATGTCATTATCATGATTTATATCATTCTTGTCATTGTCTGCCTTGTTGGTGAGGCTTAGAATATGCAGAGGGGTGAGGCCCTCTCCAAAAAAAAGTGTCCTGGGTATGACACTAAACTGCATCTGATGGTGAGCTCTGGAGTGTGTGGAGTACTCCTTCATTGCAATTACTCCTTGGAGCACTCAGAACTGGAGTAGTAGTACCTGTTAGGGTCCCGTCGATTGGTTGAATAGATGTTTGAAAAATATCAATGGAGGGAGTCTTCATGGTGTATTGGCTAATGTGCTGGACTGTAACATTGTAGAAAGAGTTTGAATGCTAGTTGTGCAATTATATTCACTTTCAGATTATTACTCTAGGGAAAGGTATGAACCCCCATTACCCACTTCTCCATCTATGAAGGGTTAAATAGTATCACTCTTCTACAAGGATGCCTTCAGCATTAAATAACCCATGAGGGTTGATATGCCATCAAACAAACCATACCAACATTTTTAGTATTAGATTGGTGTTCTTCAGACCATTTAAATGTGCAAATTATTTGTATCAAGAATAATTACTTGAAACCATACAAATGCTTGCAAAAAAAAAAAAACTGACTTAAAGAAAGCAAGATAGTACAAGGGCTGAAAAATTGTGACTATAACTACCACAATGGGGACGCCAATCTAAATAAATCAGTCAAGTGTCTAGGGTATGAAATTAAATTGCTTCCAATGGTGAGGTTCTTGTTCTGGAGCTCTGTGGAGTCACCTCTTTATTAATATTACTTCCAAGTTTACACTGACTTGGAGTGATTGTACCAGTTAGGGTCTGATATTAATCCAAAATAGATGTTTGAAAATTATTTGTATTAGATGGGAATACTTGAAACCATATAACTGTACAAATTATTTGTATTAATGGCCCAGTCGGCTGTGGCTGTAGAATACACCGACTGCTTCTCTGCAGAAGGGTAAGACCCCCTCCCAACGAGTGTCCTGGATATGACACTAAACAATCTGATGGTGAAGTTCCAGCAATGCTGGAGCTTTGCGGAATGCAGAGTACCCTTTCATTGCCATCGCTCCTAGGTCCACTCTGGTCCCGAGTGGTAGCACCTGATAAGGGTCCTATCTATGGGTTAAATAGAACTAAACTGTGTTTCTTTCACTATACTGATTTTTTTTTTCATTTAAACTGCGTATTTATGCTAAACTGAATTGTTTAAAATAGAACTGTTTTGACATTGGAACTGCGTACTAGTGCTGAACTGAATTGCTCAAAATAGAACTGTTTTGACGTCTAAACTGTGTACTTATGCTGAACTGAATTATCTGAAATAAAACTTTAACATTTAACTGTGTGTATTGCCCTGTAAGCTGGGGCTGTAGAATACACTGACTGCACCTCTGCAGAGGGGTAAGACCCCCCCCAACGAGTGTCCTGGATATGACACTAAACAATCTGATGGTGAGGTTCCAGCAGTGCTGAAGCTTTGGGGAATGCGGAGTACCCCTTCATTGCCATCGCTTGCAGGTCCACTCTGGCCTGGAGTGGTAGCACCTGAAAGGGTCCTATCTATGGGTTAAATAGAACTAACAGCGTACTTATGCTAAACTGAATTGTTTGAGTAAACTGAATAGCTTGAAATTAATTTTTGACAATTAAACCATACTTATATTTAAACTGTGTGTTAATTCTTAACTGAATTATTTGAAATAGAACTGTTTTTCAACATTAAAACTGTATTTACACTTAACTGAATTGATACATATAACTGCTTGAATAGTTTGAAATAGAAATGTTTTTGACAATTAAACTGTGTACTTATGCTAAACTGAATTGTTTTAAATCGAACAGATTATTTATATAAAAATGGATTTGGCATTAAATAACCTACAAAGGTTGATATGCCATAAAAGCCACTAAGCCAAACCTATTTGTATTAAGAATAGTTACTTGAAACCATACAATTGCTTCCCCCCCCCCAAAATAATATAAAGATTAAAAATTTTTACAAGGATTGACATGTTGTAAAATCAAGAATTTTGTCATTGTAGTAATTTGTACTGTTATTAGTTTAAAGCTAATTATGCAAGTTGAATGATACATTATAAAAAGAAACAAATAAAAGGCAGATATACATCAATGTATACTACTAAAATAATATCCTTCACTTTAGAATTTGATATTACAAGGTTTTCTTAAAAAGAAATCTCAAGAAGTTATTAAATTAGTTTTTCTTTTTTTTTTTTTTTTTCAAGTGTGACACTTGAAACTCTTTCCTTGAATACTGCACGTGGATATAATAATGCATATGTGTGTAGATTTGTGCATGTCTATATAAGAATATATGCATTTAGATGTAGCATCTATGTCTATGCATATGGCAGCGAGTGTATCTGTGTAGGCATAGTTTGGTTTGGTTTCTTTTGTTAAATGGCATATCAACCTTTGTTGATTATTTAATGCAAAAGGCATTATTTTAGAAGGTCAGTAGTGGTACTATTTAATCCATTGCTGCGAGCTAAGGGGTTTTATACCATTCCCAAGGGGTATTAGTCTGAAAGTGAATGTAATAGTGCAACTGAAGTTTGAACTCACTCACTAGGATGTTACAGTCCAGCTCTTTAGCCACTACACTACTGGAATGCCCTATGTAGGCATAGGTAGCATATATGTGTATGTATATGGATATATGTATGTGTATAGTAATAGTAGTATCAAAAGGATAGCTAGACAAGTTAGGAAGGTTGGCAGATTTTAATAGAACATAAAATACCGAAGGATTTCTAGACGAGGATGAAAGGCTTTTTTTTTTTTTTAAATGTCCATTATAAATTCATGTCTTCAGTGCTTGTATGTTCAGAGGTCTGTTGGCAAGCACTTCTATTTTTTTTTTTTTTTTTTTTTTTTTTTTCCCCCATTCATCTCCAAATAAATAAATCAAATATTGTTAACATTTTTTTCTTAGTCTCACTCGATGCTTTTGTAAAAAATGTTTTTGGTTTTAAGATTAGAATTTTTTACAAAATACAAGAAAGTTATTATAAATAAGATATTGAATCATATAATAACATCCACACCAACAAATACCTAGCAATACTGAAGCTAATTTAAAAAGTGAAGATCTGGATCTCTTTGGTCAGGGGAGAATTTTTAAGATGGTTATCGGAAATGTGAACCTTCTCTCAAAGGTTTACCACTTGCTGTAATTGTTTGAAATACTTCCTGTAGTGTTTGCAGTTTAAGGAAGTCTCTCAATTGTTCTTGAATAGCATATAAAAATAGGCTTAAAGTTGTATTTACCAAGACAGAAACGAATAATGAATGAAACATTAATTTTCTTTCAAATTGTCATTGAAAAACTTTATTCGATCTTGGTGTTGTACATCCTTAATCCAGCAAGTTTTCATAATTTTAAGCACCTTAAACACTTTTTTCATGTCTTCCATGTTTTGGGATGATTTTTCAGTTAAGAAGAAAGAAAAAATATTTGGTAATTATAGAGAGTGCTGCAGCTGCACATTTTTTTTTTTTTTTTTTTCTAAGTTCTAAGTATAATGTTAAGTATATAATGTCATAAAGAAAAACAAATTTGCTATTGTAAAAACAATTAGAAAGTGATATAAATAGGATAGATACGAGTGAGAGTCATATTAGGTTTGTTTTCGACCAGGGCTCCTGGCTCACTTTTTTTCACCTCTGTACAAGAACTGTTCCAAAATCAAAAGGTTTTTTTTTTTTATTTTTTAATTTGTTATTATCTATAGTTTCAATAGCATAATGAAAAAAACGCTATTAAAACATTTAGATAATATAATAAAAATGTCATTAAAACATTTGGGAAATTTAATATTTATTTTGGTTGGTTTAATCTTGAAATTGTTGTCTCTGTTTTTGTTGAAGAAACAATGAAACATCAGTCAAACAAGGTTTTTATTTTAGGTTGTGTTTTATGGCATAATCAACTCTTGTGGGCTATTTAATGGCAAATCCTGTTTTATTTATATATATATATAAACTGTGTGTGTGAATAAGAATGATTTATAAGTGAATAGTTTGTAGGTAACCTTTTTTTAAATAAACTTGAACCCATTTGACGACACATGGGTTCAAGTATTGCTATTTAATCCTAATAATTCTATTTGCACTCAGTTAAATGGTTTCGTGTACAGCTATTTAACACTAATAATTCTGTTTAATATCAATCTCTACTAAAAGATTGAATAGTTCTATTTGATTCATAGATGAGACCTTTACAAGTACTACCATTTCAGGACTGGAGCCTCACCATCATATGCTGTTTAAATCATACCCAGGACACTTATTTTTAAAAGAAGAAAAAAGACAATTTTTAGTTTATGTAAAATAAAGACAAATTTTCAAATACGTCCACCTGCCTCCCATCATGAAAACTATCCAAGTTAGACGAACCAGGCATGCAGGACACTGCTGGAGAAGCAGGGACGAGCTCATAAGTGATGTACTCCTATGGACCTCCACATATGGCCGGGCAAAAGCAGTACGACCAGCTTGAACATACATTCAGCAGCTATGTGAGGATATGGGATGTAGCCCTGAAGACCTGCTAGAGGCGATGAACGATAGGGAGAAGTGGCTCGAGAGAGGGTCAGGGATATCCTTGCCTGTGGCATGACATGATGATGATGATGACAAAAAGTACAGAACATAAAAATTAAATGGATCCTGATTATTATGATTTTATACTAGTTTATATCAAAGCTTAACAACAGTCTAAGTCAAAATAAGAATATTGAAAAAAAAAAATGATGTGATTGCTATTCCATAATCTGTTGTAAAACCCCCCCCTCAAAATCCTAACTTTTTCATAGATTTGTTGTATTAAAAAAAATTACTCCAAAATAATGTAAAAAAAATTTATGAAACATGAAAATTTTCATTCTTTTAATTGTCGGTTATACTTATTTTAATTAAAAAAAAATTGACTGTCCCCGAAATATTCTTGTCTCTGGGACCACTGGACATCATTAATCTCAAGCTTTGGTTGAGACCTAAGGAAAGTCCTGTCAGTTATAGTTTCATTTGATTTTATGGCACATCAACCATTGTAGGTTATTTAATGCCAAATCCTCTATACATATATATGAGATATATTTGTAATCATTTTGTTGATAACATTCTTAAACGAGCCTGAGCTCAATTTTTTTTGCACACAAGTTAAATGGTTTCAAGTATTTCTATGTAACAGTAACACTTTAACATCAGTCATTTATTTGCATACATTTAAATAGATATACATAATATATAAGAAATTAGTTTGTTGATAATTTCATTTTTAAATGACTTACAACTAATTTGTTTGCTCACTAGTATCACTATTGTTTCTACACAGTTAAATGGTTTCAAGTATTGCTATGTATCACTAACAATTCAATTAACATCAGTCATTTGTTTACACACAGTTAACTGATCAAACAGTTCTATTTCTAATAATTTGATTAATGTAAGTCATTTGTTTGCACTTAGTTTAGATGTCAAACAGTTCTGTTTGATCTATAGATAGAACTCTATCAGGTGCTACCATCCCTGGTCTGAGTGGACCTGGGAGCAATGGCAATGAAGGGTTACTCCTCATTCCCCAGAGCTCCAGCATTACTGGATTGTTTCGTGTCATATTAAAGACCCTCCTCAAGGGTAGAGTTCTTATCCTTCTGCAAAAATGCAGTTGGTGTATTCTACAGCCCCAGCTGACTGGTCTTCAGTCATAGTGAAGATAAGAAAAGTAATTTGCTTTATCATAATGCAACAAATAATTTAGTCTTTTTGGAGAAAAGTAGCCTATTAAGCCTAATGTTCTTTAAAGAAGGGAGAAAAATGAAAGTCATGTTGAATGTGATCGTATTTGAGGAGGATAGATTATTTGTTAATCATCCCTTGTTATCTTTCTTTCTTTAATTTCTGACAACCAAGAAGCTTTTTTTTTTTCTTTGGGTAACCTCATCTTCTTTGGGTGTAGCATCTAATGTCCTTTTATAAGAAAAATAGAACTTTACTTGAAAATATAAGCTTGAAACCATATGACTCTATGCAAACAAATAATTATTATCAAATAGACATTTACGCAAAACATTTGTGTATAAATTACTAAGTTTGGTTTATTTTAATAATACCATATCATCTCTTTATGGGTTATTTAATGCTAAAATTTGATTCATTTGTATATATTTAATTGTAATAACTATATTTTCAGTGTCATTTAAGGGGGTCCTTGTGGTGTAATGTTTAAAGCAATGTACTGCGGAATCGTAGTAAGCGAGTTTGTACTCTAGTCACGCTATTACGTTCACTTTCGGGCAAATACCCTTGAGAAAGGTATGAACCCCCTTATCCTTCCATCTATGGGTTAATTAATATAACTAGTGTTCTTCTAGAATAGCTTTGGTATTAAATAACCTACAAAAGTTGATATGCCATTAAACAAAGAAACCAAACCAAACCAGTGTCATTTAATTGCCCTTATTTGTCTATGAAAACCATTTGTTTGCAGTCATTTGTAGGGTTTCAAATATTCCTATCTAATACTAATAATTTCATACACAATTCTATGGTTTCAAATATTCCTATCCAATACTAATAATTTATACACAATTATATGGTTTCAAGTAATTATTCCTATTGAATAATATCATTAGTTTGCACAGTTGTTATGATTACTAGTATTCTTATTTAATGTCAATAATTTGTTAGCAATTATATGGTTTCAAGTAACTAATGATAATCCTTAGTAAACAAATATCTAGCTTCAAGTAACTATTCTTAATACAAATAATTTGCATGCAGTTATATGGTTTTATATATTCCTATCCAAACTAATAATTTTCAAATAACTATCTTTTTAAGAGCTATTCAACTTTTTGGTGCTTGTTCTTAAGGTCAACAGTGCCTGTGGAGTAGGTAGGCTGTTCAGAAGATGTATTGACTATAATATGCACCAAAAGAAATATGCCTAAAAGTGATTGGTTCTTGAAACCATAATTGCTTGTAAAAAAGATATTAAACAAACCAGCAAGAGTTGAAATACCATAAAACCAATCAACCTTGTGTGTAGCATTTTACACATGGTCAGTTTAATGTAAGGTTTGATTCCATGTCAAATCAATATGGGGTTTGAACTATGATTGTCAAAGATTTTGTTCAGAATTGGTTCAGTTATAGATCTTCATTAAGCAAATTCACATTGTGGCATAACGCTTATTGTCTTAGGAAATGAACACTGAGACCCAAGTTCAAGTACTGGATGAAGCTGTTAAGTGTTTCCCTTTTGTGCTAATACCCTTTAGAAAGGCATGAATCCATATCTTTTCCTCTCAGCTATGGAGAGCAGATAGGGCTCTTTAGCTTTTGGTAAGGCAACTAGTCGAGGAGAAGGAAGACTGAATTTAAACCTGATGTACTTAGCTTAAAACTTGACTTTGTATCGCATCATGTTCATGGTGGATGGGTTGGGTAAATACATACTTCTTTCACATTTCTACCTCATCTGCAAATCCCTTAATTTTTTGTTCAATATTAGCTACTTTATTATTTTTTAATGATTTTTAAGAAAATATTTTAATTTATTATTGTAGTGGAAAAACTCTGAATTCAAATCCAGTGGGGCTTGCAATTCCACCCCATAAAAAATCTTCTTTTTACTGAAACCATTAATGTGGTATGGTTGTGACCCTATACTCCTCAAGGAGCCTGTTGGATGCAGTTAGTTATTATTCATAATCCATATATAAATTATAATTTAAATTAATTTATCCATTTAATAGTAGGTAATCTCAAAAAATTATGAAGATTATATTTCTTTTTGACTTAAAATCTTATGTTACACTTTAGTTTATTAAAATTGTTACAGTTCAAATTCTCATTGGTTCTTTACTGAAATTTTGTGCATATGCCAAACGCAGGACCAATTATTTGTCAAATTTTGAAATAAATTGATTGATTGGTTAAATGACTTATAAAAGGTCAAGTTCAAGATCAACTTAAAAAAAATTGACCTGTGGTTAAAAATACATAGAAGAAATTTTAGATCTACTTTTTAGCTCTTTGAAATGATATATAATTCAGCTTTCTAGGTATAGTAGATATTGATTTTTTTAAAACTTTGTCCTTGCCTTACAAAATGAATTTTTTTTTTTTGGCAGAGTTCAGAGCGCTCTTTCTCTAAAACCCCTTTAAGGTAGAAATCTGAAATTAATGCTATTTGTCTTATGAAGAGAGCTAAAATAATGTAAATTATGAATTTTGTCTTTAAAAAAAAATTGTTGTTTTGATATGGAATGATCTCGGATACCCATGTATCTCTAAGGAATGCAACTACATCAAAGACCTACTACACTTCAAATCTCAAATGATCCACAATCCTATTTCACCACTCCTTTTTTGTGGATGGCAAAAATGCCAAGGTAGTCTGCTAAGTAATTTACTAAGGTTTATACTTAGATGTGGGACAAGGCTGCATGAGAATCAAACTCGCTCATGAAGGTTTACTAGTCTAGCTTGCTAACCATTATACCACCTGAGGTGCCCTTAAGGCAGTCAGCTAAGGATCTGGCTAACCATTGTGAAATTGGACTTAGCCTCTGTCTTTATTGTATCTATTGATGGAACTATTAATTGTTGAATATCCAGAGAGTTGATGTTGTCAATTGTCAAGCATGGAGTGCAGTGACCCTAGATGATATCACTTTGATGTGTGGAATTAACTTGACCAATATTGAGTGAATACTGTTACATATACACACATGGATATATGTATAAATAAGCAAGGCTAAAAATAACCCTGATCCCAGCAACCAGTGTTGTGCAATTGTCAGACTTTTTTTTTTATCCCTAGTGTAATGGAGAGGTACTACCGCAGAGTTGGAACCCCAGGCTTGCTTTGTTTTTTCTTTGTCACTTTGCATTTAAAGAGCAAGAAAACTGCTGAGGATGATGACTTAAGACTATAAAAGTTAATTATCCATGTAAAAATTGTCACTAAATTTGTTTTGCTGTTTACCTGAAAGTGTCACACACAAATAGAAAGAAGAGGAGTCCCCATGGTGTAATGGTTAAAATGCTGGACTGCAAAATTGTATTTAGCAAGTTCAAACTGCATTTGTGCTATTATGTTCATTTTCGGACTAATACCCTTAAGAAAGGCATGAATCCCCTTATCCCTCCAGCTATGGGTTAAACAGTATCATTACTGTTCTTCTACAAATATAGCTTTGGTATTGAATAATCCACAAAGGTTGATATACCATTAAAAAAACAACAAATAGACCGAATAGAAGAAAGAGATACAATGAACACCTAAAACTTGATTTCTGTTAGTAAAGTGTAAGATTGTGTGCTTTTCAATAAGATTACTACTATTATTGCTTCTGCTATGTCAGTTTATTTTTTTCTTTTAACTGAATTCTCTTGTAATTATCTAATGTAAATTTTTACAATTCTTCTCTGTTTGCATTATATATATAAACAACTTTTTACTAACATCTTGTTCTATACAGTTTATTTGAATAGTTATATAAGAACTTTTTATAAAGTTTTTTTGATTTCAATAAATAAAAATTTTAAATAATTGAATTTTTATAAAACTTAGCACTTCAAAATTAGTTTAAGTTGTTAAGAATTAAAAAAAAATCATTTAAAAAATGCTTAAATTTCCTGGATATTTTTTTTAATAGCAATTTTTTTTATTTATATATTTTTTAAACTGACAACTGCTGTTCTCCACACTGGATATGTCATCTCTGACTTCTATTCAACAGGATTTCTTAAGGTACTAATAGTTTTTTAGCCTTGAGCATGACCTGGTTTTCTCATGGTCAGCTTAACCTAGGTTGAACCTCAGTCATGACCTCATTTCTAATAGGCTGCACTTTTAAAGTCTCAGTTCCATTAAGGATTTGTAATTAGTTAAGGTAACGATACAGTGTTATTACTTGATAAGTTGGAGGAAACTTATTACCAGGCTATCAAAGTTCAAAGAAATGTTAAGCCTTTTGGCTAACATTGTGGCAAAAAGTAGGTTGTAAAAACATTGATTTTATTTTTTTTATTTTTTATTTTTTTTTTTTATTGGCATGTTAACTCATTTTGGTTTATTTTATGCTTAGAGGTTAGGGAATTGTCTACATTGTATATTCATATTTAGATGTTTTGTGTAGTTGTTTCTTCTGAGTTTTTTTATTAAAAAAAAATTTTTTTTCTCCACTTAGTCTAAACGGGTTTATTTGACCTATAGATGGGATCCTAACTGGTACTACCACTCAGAGCCAGAGTGGACCTGGAAGTGATGGCAATGAAGAGGTACTCCACTCTCTTCAGAGCTCCAAAACTGAAGCCTTATCCCCAGATGCATCTTTGTGTCATACTCAGAACTCCCCCTTTGGTGTGGTGGTCTTACCTCTTTATTGACCTAGGGAGTAGTGTTTGTCAATGGCCTGGAAGATTTGGGTTCAATCCCAGGTCGAGTCGTACCAAAGACTCCAAAAATGGTACTTGATGCTGCCTTGTTTAACACTCAGCATTATAAGGTATGGATCAAGGGTAGAGTGGAGTAATCCAGGGAAAAGATTAGTGTCCCCCCCTACATCCTGGTGTAGTAGCTAATGAAAAGGGAGCCTTTGGGTTACTCTTGACTCTGGTCACCAACTTTACTTTATTCTAAGCTTTGTAAAATACTATGATGTTAATTTTGTATTATCAGTCATTTGCAGCAGATTGACGTTTAGATAATCGTAATAAGGTTACACAATTAGTGACTCATTTGGTTTGGTTTATAGGTTATTTAATGCCAAATCCTATATATATGTGTGTGTGTGTGTGTGTGTGTGTGTGTGTGTGTGTGTGTGTGTATGATTCCTAAACGCATTTTGTAGATAACAACATTTTTAAACGAGCCTGAGTTCATTTGTTTGCACTCGGTTAAATGGTTTCAAGTATTGCTATTTAACACTAACAATTCAATTAAACATCAGTCATTTGTTTACACACAATTAAATGATCAAACAGTTCTATTTCAAGCAATTCAGTTAAGCATAAGTCATTTGTTTGCACTTAGTTTAAATGTTAAAATACACAGTTTAAATGTCAAACAGTTCTATTTGACCTATACTTAGGATCCTATAAGGTGCTACCACCTCAGGCCAGAGTGGACCTGGGAGTGATGGCAATGAAGGGGTACTCTGTATTCCTCAAAGCTCCATTACTAGAGCTTCACCATCAGATTGTTTAGTGTCATATCCAGGACACTCGTGGAGAGGGTGGCCTTACAGTTGGTGTATTTTACTCGGCCAGACACATTTGGGTAGTTTGGGAAGAAGGTACTAAAATTAATTCTCTTTCTCGTAGTCTGGAACAAAGTTAATTTTTAAGTGGGGTATAGTTAGTTTGAATTCAGTTTTTCTTCTAGATCAGTTGCTGTACCAAGGTTAAAGAGCTTTGCTAGTCCTATTTACTCATAGTTAGGAAAAGAGTTGAGTTCATGCCTTTCCTTAGGGCATTAGTACAAATTGAAATGCAAACAGCTTTATCTAGGGTTTGAACTCCACTTACTGTGTCCATTTCTTAAGACAATAACTTACACTTCTTAGTATACTCTAAGTAGATATGTATTTAATCTATTTTTTTTTCTCCCTTTTCCCCCTCAAAAAGAAAAAGCAGGGTGGGTGGTTGTGTGCTATAAGCATATACCAAAATACATTTTCTATTTCTTCCTCATGTTACTACAAACGCATCTTCCGTTTTGTCCCCTCCCCCAAATATATCAAAAAATAGAATTAATTATGGTTGACATTTTTTAATATATCTTTTTCTAATTGGAAATTTACTGTCAGTGCAAATTTCATTTAGAGGGGGAGATTTGAAAAATTAGGATTAACTATTTTACTGGAGAGAAATAATTAATAATTTCTAATTATGGTAGACATTTTTTAATATATCTTTTTCTAACTGGAAATTTACTGTCAGCGCAAATTTCAGTTAGAGGGGGAGATTTGAAAAATTAGGATTAACTATTTTACTGGAGAGAAATAATTAATAGTTTCTAATTATGGTAGACATTTTTTCAATATTTCTCCTTGAACTGGAAATTCAGTGTCAATGTAGATTTCAAAAAATGTTTTTGCTAACTGAATAATATATTTTTGGAACAAATTGCCTAATCAGATCAAAAAAAGCAATAGCATCAAAAATTTGAAGATTGAATTGGATGATTTTAGAAATAAAGGTAAAAAAAAGAATTTATCGTTCAGGGTTTTCAGACTATTCTCTTCATCTTTATTGTTTTATTCATAACATTTTGGCCGATACATCCTCTGGCCTTAAGGTGTTACTTGTCAAGCTTGTGAGCCTACACAGAACTTTGAACCATGTTTTTTTATTTAATCCATGGGGGAGGGGGTTGCTTACTCTCATTCTGTTAATCATGATTAAGTACAAGTATTAAGTATTGTTACTTGCCTGCAGTCAGGATTGAACTTACAACCTCCAGATAATTGTCTCTTACGGAATCAATGCCTATAACTGTCATGCTATGTGTCCTGCTGGACAATTCAGAGTGAATTTTTGGGACTTATAAACTTAATGTTTTTACACCATTATGATTACTACTATTATGTATGATTTTTTTTACTTGAGCTCATATTATTTTAAAAAGAATATTCAAATTTTATCTAACCTGTTTGATTATTGGTTTCCCATATTGTATTCATCTCTAATAGTTGGTCTACTCAATGGGTCACTGAAGCCCATCATATGTGCTGATTCTTTAAGGCATCTAATTATCCAATGTTCTTCTCTATCAATTATTTTAGCTTCATCCCATAAAGGCAGATGGTATCCCTTTTCCCTCCATATATAGTCTACTACACCTAACTTTTCAATTTCACCTCTTACTACTGTTTTTCGATGTTATTTTAGCCTTACTTTTAGTGGGCGGCATGTGTTGCCTTGGTATACTTTACCACAACTATAGGGATGGAGTACACACAGTTCTTGGTCATGTTGGTGGCTTGACACAGAAGAGATACCTCTGGAGAGGTAGCCACTTGTGAATATTGTCCTGATATCATTTGGACTAACATATCTTTTGGATCCTTTCAGTTAGGCCTTTGATATAGGGCTGACATACTGTGATGAGTTTTTGGGTATTGTCCTCTATCTTCCTGTCCAGGTTTCTTGGAGCTGATGCTATGCGCTCTGGGTAGTTGTTGCGATGGAGGTTGTTTATTAAACTAATCATTTCTTCTTGGTATGCATCTATGTCACCACTAATAGCTTTTGCTTGCTGTTGTAGCAACAGATTCCTTTCTTCAAATTATATGGGAGTTGAAATTCTGCTTCTATCCGTTGAAGGTAGACTTACGATACACAGATGACCTGAATCATTGCTTTGAGCATGCTACTTATACATTGTGGAAGGGTAATTTATCATCTTGTTCTTTCTCCATAGTGAACCGTATCGATTGAGTTCATGTGTTCAAGTAATGTTTGAACATCTTTCTGATGAGGCCAGAGAATGAATGTCATCTACATATCTAAGCCACAGACATGGGTTTAGTAATGTAGTTCTTAATGCCATTTCTTCAAAGTATTCCATGTATATATTGGCCAATACTGGTGATAATGGTGGATCCGTAGCCAGTCCTTCTTGTCGGTATATATCAGATTCCATCCCCAAGTAGGTTGTTTCCACACAGAAAGTTAACATTTCCATTAGATTATCTAACGGGATGCAAGTGTGTTCTTCCAATAAGGGATCTGCAGTCAGCTTATTCCGTACCACAGCAAGCGTCTCATCAGTAGGTACCTTAGGGAAAATCATCAAGGTTCGTCTCAGAAATTCAGACATCTAAAAAGAATTTAAGAGGGCATTTTTGGGAACTATTGGATCAAATTATTTGATCTGTATATAGGTTTGGTTTGGTTTCCTTGTTTAATGGCATATCAATCTTTGTGGGTTATTTAATAGCCAAGCCATCCTTGTAGAAGAAAAACTGTGGTACTAATTAATCCATATCTAAGGGATAAGCTGGTTCATACCTTTCCCCAAGTTTATTAGTTCAAAAGTGAATGTAGTAATGTGACTAGATTTTGAATTTGCTTACTATGATGTCACAGTCTAGCTTGTTATCGATTATGTCACAAGAACTTGCATTCCGTATATAGAGATTGTATTAAGATTGTGTATGTTAAGTATAAAGATTGTCTGTTGTTGTTATGAGAAAATAGTAAAAAGAGGAGATGCTCAAGGAAGCATAAGAAACAGATAAATATCTTTGTTCATATTTACAACTGTTTGCGGCCGGAAGCAAGAGCAAAGTGGCCTCCCAATTTTAAAGGAAAGATTTAGAAGTCATCAGAAGAGCTTAGGTACCTGTGGTGTAATGGTTATCGTCGTAGGAAATGGACATGGCAACACGAGTTCAAATCCTGGACGAGACTGATTGCATTTCACATAGCACTAATACCCTTGGGAAAGGTATGAATCCAATTATTCTCTCTCCAGCTATGGGTAAATAGTAGGGCAGACTGGTTTCTTCAGCCTTGATGAGGCAACTAGTCTAGGAGAAGGAAAACTTGTCATATCCTGCCCGAGCGGAGGGGTTGGGTAAATATGAGAAGAGCTTAGCTCTGATTGGCTGTTGGAAAATTGTATATAGAGCCATTTCTGTGGTCATTTGTTTTGTGTGGATGTGCAGGTTAGCTGCCGGGATGGGAGTTGGAGTAAGATCAATGCCAACTGGGTCATTTGGGCTAGGGGTTCTGATGTTGCAAGACCCGAAACCCCCCCATGAACCCAAAGGATACATCACTGATGACCCATCCCGATGCATCAATGAAGATGTATGATATAAATAAAAGTTATCTTGTAATAATTATCTCCTGTCTAGGATTTTGCTTCTTGGACCTTCTTGCATGGATACTCGTGTTCTATATAAATCTTGCTGCACAGTCAAGTGTAAGTTGTGTTAGTTCACTACGCTGTCAGGTTTAATTACTTCTATTAGCAGAGGTTCCCAGCGTTGTTGAGGGGGAAAATACAGCAAAATTTTAATGAAATCTTTGATTTATATTCTAGCAAAATTCTATCGTAACATATGGCAGTTAAAACAGATTCATAAGTTTTAAACTTGAATCCCTTTGTAAACCATATTCCCTTGTTTTTTATTTTTTGCAATATTTTTTCCTTATATTAGTCAGTCCATCCATTGTTTTCCACGCTGCTAGCCACACTGCACTACAATTTCATTCTTGGTCTCACCCTTCTTTTCCATGTTAGTCTGAATCACTTGACCATTTTCTCTTGCTCTCATTGTGGAAGTCTTCTGATTAGTCATTTTTGTTATTTTAAATACCATCCAACAACTGTATAGATCCACATGTTGTCTGTGAATCCTGCACTATGTGTAACCTAGCGGAACTTCTGCTTTCTGTATATCATATCTTTTTGCTCTGTACTTGAATTGTCTCACTTCAGATGTGCTTATGCGATGATATTCCTAGTGTGGCTCTTTCCATGTCTCTCAGTGCCATAATATCTATTTGTAATATATATATATATATATATATATTTTATTTATTATTATATATATATATTTTTTTTAAAACTACTTACGAACTTTCAAAATATGTAATAAAAAAAATTGCCTGGCCTGCTATTAGTGCTTCATATCAATGTCTCACAAAGCACCAACTATACGGCCACCTGCCTCCCATCACGAAAACTATCCAAGTTAGACGAACCAGACATGCAGGACACTGCTGGAGAAGCAGAGACGAGCTCATAAGTGATGTTCTCCTATGGACCCCCACATATGGCCGAGCAAAAGCAGGACGACCAGCTTGAATATACATACTGCAGCTATGTGAAGATATGGGATGTATTTCTGAAGACCTGCCGGAGGCGATGAATGATAGGGAGAAGTGGTGAGAGAGGGTCAGGGATATCTGTGCAAGCGGCACATGATGATGATGATGATCAATGTCTCACCCCGGCAACCTCAAATATTTTCATAGTCTGTTGGAGTTGGAGATCAAGTTGATATCCATGCAAAAATCTAGGGGGACTTTTTGTTCTGTTGTGATCTTTTATACAGATACAAATTATTTTTATACAGATAGAAATTATTTTTATACAGATAGAAATTCATAAACTTAAGTTATCATAGAAACACGTGAGTATTTAAGAAAGAAGGCATCTAAATTAATTTTCTTTCTATATCAACTAAGTAACTATTTAATAATATAGCAAGTTTAAGCCTAGAGGTTCAGTCCTAATTTTGTTTCCTCACCCTGTCAACAGGGCTTAGAATACACTAACTGTATCCTCTGCAGAAGGGATAAGACCACCCTCCAAATTAGTCATCCTGGGTATGACATTAAATTGCATCTGATGGTGAGGTTTCAGTTCTGGAGATCTGGGAAGTGTGAAGTACCTCTTCATTGCCATTACTTCCAGGTCCACTCTGACTTAGAGTTGTAGTACATGAATTCATACCAGCAATATCCACTTAAAAATTAACCTTGTGTCATATACTGCTTGTGACTGATGTGTTGGGTAAATACATACATGTCAAAATGTACCATGTCAACGACACACACACACACACACACATTTTAGTACCATAGTATAGATGTACAACAGTCACTGAATCGTCCATTCCTTTTGTTTTCATTTACTAAGCTGAGCCTAATTTGGCACAAAGTCAGATTTATGGGGCACCCAGTGAGAATTAAACCTATCCATTCAGTTGTTTCTTAATTTGTACTTTTTAATTTATTGATGAATTGTTTTTTTCCATTTTATTGTACGTGGTGCATTCAATAAGTTTCCAGACTTTTTTGTACAGGCATTTAAAATTGTCGTAGACTCTTGAAAATTCAGTATGTCATTGCTATACATCTTATGAGATGACTGAGCAATTTTTATGATTTCAGGTTCAAATAAACAGCTACAGCAGGAATTGGAATACACCCTACTAAAGCCTGATTGTCACAGCTGGTGAATTTCAAAAATGCAATCTGGACTTTAGAAGAACGATATGCAATAAAATTCTGTTTTAAACTTGGAAAAAATGCCATGCGATGAAAGCTGGATCTGCTATGACCCAGAGACAGAGTTCCCAGTGGAAGCATGCTGGCTCTCCCAGACCCAAGAAGGCTAGACAGAGCAAATCCACCCACAAACTTTTGATGATCCCTTTTTTTGACAGTACTGGCATGATGTACATGCACTGGATTCCCACTGGACAGACAGTCAACAAGGAATACTATATTGAGGTTTTAAGAGAGTTCAGGAAGAGATTCCGTCGGAAGAGGCCGGTACTCTTCAAATTGGGTCAGTGGCATTTTCACCAGGACGATGTACCAGTCCACAACTCCACCCTTGTCACAGACTATTTGACCAAGATGGGCATGAAGACAGTTCCTCACCCTCCCTATAGTGCAGACCTTGCTCCCTGTGACTTTTGGTTATTCTCTAAGCTTAGAGGCTGTCGTCGTTATGAGATAATTGAGGAGATGAAAGAGGCTGTGACGAAGGTGATTGACACGCTCACACAATAGGACTTCCATGGGGCCTTCCAGAAGTTGTTGGAACGGTACAAGTGCATTGCAGCCAGAGGAGATTACTTCAAAGGGGACTAGAGTTTCATGTGTGTACTATCAATAAAAGTGCCCATACGAAAAAAGTCTGGAAACTTATTTAATGATCTTTGTATTTCATGTGTAAATTATACTCTAAATATTATTTAAGCAAAATTCAAGATTTTATCACATTTAAAGAAATAGATGTAATTCCTGTTTATTTTACAATCCACTCTCATCAGACCCTGTCGACTAGGGCTGTGGAATACACCAACTGCATCTCTGCATAGGAGTAAGAGTCCCCTAATGTGTGTTCTGGATATGGAACTAAACAATCTGATGGTGAGATTCCAGTAATGCTGGAGCTTTGGGGAATGTGGAGTACCTTTTTATTGCCATTGCTCCTAGGTCCTCTCTGACCTGGAGCTATAGCATCTGATAGGGTCCTATCTATGAGTCAAATAGAACTGTTAGACATTTAAACTGAGAGCAAACAAATGACTTGTGCTAAATTGAATTGTTAAAAATAGAACTGGTTGATCATTTAACTGTGTAAGTAAATGACTGATGTTTAATTGAATTGTTAATGATACATAACAATACTTGGAACCATTTAACTTTTAATTATGCTTAAATGAATTGTTTGAAATAGAACTGTTTGAACTTTGATGATTTATGTCTGCAAATCATATATATCTAATATATAAGAATAAACCAGATTTGGCATTAAATAACCTACAATGGTTAATATGCCATGAAACCAAACCAAACCAAACCAACATTTTCTATGATTTTCTATTTGTATGTGTGTTGTATACTTGGATCTAGATTGTGTCAGTACATTAATATATTTAGATTAGTTGTAGCAGAGTGCTTTCCAAAAATTATGACTGATTGTTTCTCTAGTAGAAATGGTTTGGTTTGGTTGGTTTTATGGCATATCAACCTTTTGTAGGTTATTTAATGCCAAATCCATTTTTATATAAATAATCTGTTCTATTGAAAACAGTTCATTTTAGCATAAGTACAGTTTAATTGTCAAAAACATTTCCATTTCAAACTATTCAAGCAGTTATATGTAATAATTCAGTTAAGTGTAAATACAGTTTTAATGTCAAAAAACAGTTCTATTTGAAATAATTCAGTTAAGCATAAGCACACAGTTTAAGTGTAAGTACGGTTTAATTGTCAAAAACATTTCTATTTTAAGCTATTCAGTTTAGCATAAGTATGCTGTTAGTTCTATTTTACCCATAGATAGGGCCCTATCAGGTGCTACCACTCCGGGCCAGAGTGGACCTGGGAGCGATGGCAATGAAGGGGTACTCCGCATTCCCCAAAGCTCCAGCACAGCTGGAACCTCACCATCAGATTGTTTAGTGTCATATCCAGGACACTCGTTGGGAGGGTCTTACCCCTCTGCAGACGTGCAGTCAGTATATTCTACAGCCCCCCCAGCTGACTGGGCAATAGTAGAAATGGTATCACCATACTATTACTATTACTCATAATGTCTGACTGTTCTAAAAATTGTTTTACAGCTCTAACCAACCATAGATAAGTTGTTGTGGTTCTGTTTACCTGCTAATGAAGACTGGTATAATATGCTCAGCTACAACACTTTCTCATTTCTGGTACTTCTTCCCCATGGAGCTGACAAAATCTATTTCTTCTATCTTATGAAACAAATGAAATTTCCTTGTGTTTCTGTTGGATGTCTGTCATCTCAACTGCATCCTCTCTGCCAATAAGAGTTGTCATGTTATGAAACAAAAAAAATCCTCTTGCCCAGTTGGCTGGGGCTGTAGAATACACTGACTGCACCTCTGCAGAGGGGTAAGACCCCCCCCCCCAATGAGTGTCCTGGATATGACACTAAACAATCTGTGTTATATTTTGACCTTCGACCCAGCCCCAAAATATTATTCCAAGGTGATACACCGGAAGGAAGTGACACATTCCAATGGCCAGTAATCGAAAGAGATCGTGTGGGCGGATTAAGGCTTATGATATGGGACAAGGTGAAGGTCTCATTGTGCCATTACGGTCATGATGACGATTAAACATCCGATTCAAAGATCCAGTAGGCGATCGTGTGGGCGTTGAGTTATTATCTAACTCAGTTGAGTTTGGGTCCCAAGCAGTTGCCAGCAGACTCCCAGAGGGTTAGAGACGAGATGTGGTAGGGAAGGCCACACCCGACCTCGGGGGACCTCGGAAACCCCCGATGCAGTTGCCAGCAGACTTCCTGACAGTAGAGACCAGATGTGGTAGGGAAGGCCACACCCGACCGAGGGGGCCCTCAGAAAAGCCCCGATGGAGTAGACCCCAACATCAGGAGAACAAGAAAGACACAACGTGACGGTCATAACAGTGGGGTCAAAATATGAAGTTTATGTTCGGTCTCCAGCATCCTCTCACATGCCACCCTTCAACAACCCTTTCGAACCCTTGCAATAAAGTGAGAGGTGAATATTTTTCTAAAGAAGTCTTCTTGCGTCCTTTCTTTGTGCGTCTGTCGTCTGTCTGTTATCATTGCGTCGGTATGTATCCAGTATATATATGTATGCAACATCTGATGTTGAGGTTCCAGTGATGCTGGAGCTTTGGGGAATGCGAAGTACCCCTTCATTGCCATTGCTCCCAGGTCCACTCTGGCCCGGAGTGGTAGTACCTGATAGGGCCCTATCTATGGGTTAAATAGAACTAACAGCATACTTATGCTAAACTGAATTGTTTGAATAAACTGAATAGCTTGAAATAGAAATGTTTTTGACAATTAAACCGTACTTACATTTATGCTTAACTGAATTATTTGAAATAGAACTGTTTTTCGACATTAAAACTATTTACACTTAACTGAATTGTTACATATAACTGCTTGAATAGTTTGAAATGAAAATGTTTTTGACCATTAAACTGTACTTATGCTAAACTGAATTGTTTTAAAAAGAACAGATTATTTACATAAAAATGGATTTGGCGTTAAATAACCTACAAGGGTTGATATGCCTTTAAACCCAATAAACCAACCAACCAATCAAAAAAATCCTCATGTCCTGTTGTAAGTTAATTTTCTATAATCTCAGTTATCTCTCCATCGCAGTAGATCTTAGAAACAAGCTGATGTAGGTTTCACTAACATTCTTGTGTGAGTGAGAGAGAAAGAGATTTTTTTTTTTTTTTTTTTTTTTTATATAAATGGATGTAAAACTGGATTATTTCTATTTTTCAGTTTGATGTGAAAGTTGAAATATAAAAACACATTTTTTTTTTTCTTGAGTGAAACATAACAGAGTAATTTGCCCCATGTCCTTGACCAAGTTTTAGGAAAATAGTCATGAAAATTGTTTTGCTATAAGTAGTTTGAAATCCCTGGTATAGATATTCAAAAGTCACAGTGAATTGTAAATTGAATTACCATGACCAGAAAATCCGGCAAACACCTGTGTGTGACATACGGAACACTGGACAGCTGTTTCAACTTTATTAGCTCTCATCTGCAGTATATGCTGTGATCTCTTCAACTGAAGATTGACCACAGAATGCAGAGCTGAAACTCTACCACGGATCCACATCACACACAAGTGGTGTCAAATTTCGTGCACAGGTGTTTGCTAGATTTTCTGGTAATGGTAATTCAATTCACAATATAATTCCTCTACTTAAAAAAGAAAATGTACATCACAGTGAATTGTTGTCATTTCGTAAGTTGAATATAATTTGGCACAAAGCTAGTTGTATGGTACACCCAGTGAGAATAAAAAATGTTCATTCCTTTTTAATTTGTACTTTTAAATTTCTTTTCCAGATCCAACATGAAAGGTCTTGAAAGTCCTGTAAAAAAGCGGGCACGCTTGTCGCTTAAGAAGCGGGAATCTAGTTCTGAATCTTCTCCCCGGAGTTCCACCGTTTCTTCCACCACCTTGAGTCCAGCATCCGATTCCACAGCATCATCAGATGTTACTTCAACCCCATCTTCTACAAATTACTTTGCTGCCTTTAATAATGTCAACACTGCCGCACCCACGACCCCTACTACTACAACCTCTTCTGCTGCCATCACGACCTGTGCGACTACATCTTCATCGTTAACAACAACCTCAACTACCTCTGCAGCTGTTGCTACCTTAGCAACCCCAGAGGCAGAAACTCCCAAAAAAGTGTAAGTTTATAAACAACATTTGTTTGTTGATAACAGGGGAAAAGAATGTAAAGCATAGTTTCTCAAACTTTTTACTTGATAGGAAATTTAATCTCCATTCATCACTCCTTCCAAAAAATAATGATTGAATATTGCCGACATTTTTGATGAGGGATTTATGTTTAAGATGTTCTTGGTTTCAAGATTAAAATTTTTACAAAATACAGAAAAAAAAATGTTACAAATGGAATATTGAATCATATAACATCCATATTACCAATTGGGAATACTGAAACTGATTTGGACCTCTTTGGTCAGAGTGGTATTTTTAGTTATTAATAATTCAATTTTAATTCTATTCATTAAAAATTTGTTACCATGGATTAGAATTAAAATTTCAGGCATTGTATTTTAATTTTTCATAATTTTTCTTTTTTGAATTTATATCTTTGTTCTTCTTACTGAATAATCTTTTTTTCTTAAGCTTTCTCATAATTTATAAAAAGGGATATTTTTGAATTCAGTATTTTTATAAAATGATTTGTTAAAAATATTATTTTTAAAAGTTTTTGTGAAAATATGATTGTGTGTTAAGGAGGCCAAAAAAACAAACTGGATATCTTTGATTTGTCGGATTGTTTGTTCATTTAAATGACTCGTATATTTTGAATAGTTTGTATGTGAAGGTCACATCACTCGTGGCCATCACATCCAATAAGGTATTTTGTTAGGTGTACAATATCTGGTAACTAGTCTACATAATTTAGTGATTTTTGTTCTGTTATAAAGGGATTTAGTAAATTTACGTCCTGTGGACCCCTAAGCTTTTATTCACCCTGTCCAACTTTTATTCACCTTTTTAGGGAAGGAATCCTCATGGTGTAATGCCTAAAGTACTGAACTGTAGCTTCTAAGTAAGAGAGTTCAAACTCTAGTCACGTTGTCATGTTCATTTTTGGACTAATACCCTGGGGAAATGTATTGAACTCTTTTATCTCACCAGTTATGGGTTAAATAGTATCACTGCTTTTCTACTAGGATGGTTTTGGCATTAAATAACCCATAAAGTTTTTTATGCCATTAAAATAAATCACTCTTGGCGTCTGTATGGACCACTTTGAAAAGCCCTGTTTTAAAGTAACTTTTTTTTTTCTCTCTCTCTGGAAAATGTGGCACAGGTAGGTATAGTAAATTAGAGGATAAATGAGGCTGTGAAAGGGTTAAATAGCTATTTAATTTTGAAGCCCCCCCCTATTTTTATTTTTATTTATTTTTTTTTTTTTAATTTTTTTTTATTTTTTAAATTCATTTATAACCATAAGGTGTAAAGGTGCATCTTTTGTAGTTAGACGAATCTCTCATCAGTCTTGACAAAGATGGTTGCTCTGGATGAGCAATGGTATTAGGAACATCTGCTTGTTAGAGCAGAGAGCAGGAATTTACTATTTTGCATTTATAAATGTAATATAATGGTCAAGGGATTTTGGTTTCATGCCTTTGGGTTTAGTTAGGCTGAGAACCTTTCGGCTCAGTGCATGGGTTACTTAGGTGTACCATTAACACAGGTGTTCGGGTGGAGTGGACGTGTCACTCAGAGATGTCACAATAGCCCACATTGGAAGTGGAGTTACAGAGTGCGGGTGACGTCACGCACCGGAAGAGCGCAGAGGATTTTGGGAGATTTTGAAAAAGTCAGTTAGTAGAGTTGAGACTGGACACCGAACGAGACGGTTGACTTTCGCTTGCTCGTGGAGACCTTTGTGACGGGTGCCACATGTGTTGGGGGTGGGGGAGATGAAAAAGCCAGAGTAGAAAGATTGTGCCTCTCTCTCCTTATGTCGAAGAACCTTTAAACTCAAAGGTAATAAAAGGTTTCATACCTGAACAAAGAAGTCGTAAGTGTTTTTCGTGTTTCGAGATCCTATGATCTGTGTGTGTGTGTGTGTATATATATATATATATATATATATATATATATATATGTCCATTTCCCACATAGCCGTATCTGGCTATGGTACATAAATACTTTTATAAATGCTAAGTAGTAAATTTGACTCTGCACCCATAAGCCTTTATTTATCCTGTCAAAATATAGGGGTCTATGTAGACTACTTTAAGAGAAGCCCTTATAAGTTCAAGTACGATGAAAACCTTCTTTTTCCAAAGATGTATAAGAATATTAGTCTTTGGTGTCTAATTATTGTAGTTTTAAAGTAAAAGTTGAATATTCATCTACAGATATTTTGTATGTACTTTCCAGATGTAAATATTTAAGTTTTAATGCATCAAGTTGGATTTGGTTGAAAGCAAGAAGTTTTCAGCATGAATGAAATGCACGCAGAACTACCATTCCCATGTGATTACGTAACATCAAGAAACGGTTACTGTAAACGCATAATAACATCAATGGCCAAAAGTAAACGTGTTTTTAAAAATCACGAACTGCACACTAAAAATGAAGATGAACATCCAATGTAATCTCTGCTTTTAATTGATCTGGTGTGTGTGTGTGTGTATATATATATATTTCTTTTAAATACCTTGTCTGGTGGCAAAAGCTGCTTGGTAGTGCCAGGAGTGGCAGTATCGCCTTGAGCTACTGAAACTGTGTTATCATCCCTGGTTGGCAGCTGATGAGGGCAGGGTATTGCACGTGCTTTCATGTTGTATGATGAAAAATGTAATAAAATATATTAAATTTGAAAGACTAAACTAGAACGTATATAAAAAGATTACACTTATTGATTTCTACATAGAATAGCATTCAATGTTTGAGAATAAAACTAATATGATAAATCAATTACACTAAGTGGTTATTTCTCAAATTCGGTTTTGTTAAAACCAGTTTGCAAATTATCTACACATATACTATGTAAATTTTTTCTTGCATGGTTTTAAACACTTCAATAACATGGGCCTGCCTGGCATTCATGTCAGGTGGGTGTTATTAAGCTAAATAGCCTGTTCCTAGAGGGCAGTTACTGCTTTGCAGAGCTGAGTTCATTGCTTGGTGTCTGAAGTGTCCCCAAAATGGGTAATGGTGATGGAATCAAGCATTTTTTTGATGGGAGTCTCAATTCGTGTGTAGAGCCTCCCCAACTTTAAAATGACCTAGTGTCGGGTTGAATAAATATCAATAACATAGGTTTTTTTTTTTTTTTAGACAAATCTAACTAAGCTGGACTGTATTATAGATGTTAATGAATAAGATGCTATTTAAAATTAAATAATGGTTATTTAATAATAATTGAGAGTATAATGTAAATAACTAAGGGAATTGTGATGTCAGGGTGATGTAGTTTCTGTTACAGGCATAAACACTTATTCTCCATTATAATAAGATTACTATCTTGTGTTGCATTAGTGAAAATTTAGATTTGAAATACAGTACCACCAATTAATAAGTGACCTTGTGCCAGACTGTACAGTGTCACCTATAAATAAGTACAACCATAACAGTTTTTTATTTAAAGTTATTTTCTTTCTTAAAGATATGAGTATTTTATTATTTCTAGTGAACATTATTCAATCAAAATGGCCATTATTTATTACCATTATTTATTACACTTTTTATATATATTATTAGGTATTATTTATTACCAAACTCTACAGCATTGAAACTCTGTTACCCAAAATATGAATATGAAGTAGTCCAAAAATAAATACACTTTTTATATATATTATTAGGTATTATTTATTACCAAACTCTGCAGCATTGAAATTCTGTTACCCAAAATATGAATATGAAGTAGTCCAAAAATAAGTACACTTTTTATATATATTATTAGGTATTATTTATTACCAAACTCTGCAGCATTGAAATTCTGTTACCCAAAATATGAATATGAAGTAGTCCAAAAATAAGTACACTTTTTATATATATTATTAAGTATTATTTATTACCAAACTCTACAGCATTGAAATTCTGTTACCTAAAATATGAATATAAAGTAGTCCAAAAATAAGTACACTTTTTATATATATTATTAGGTATTATTTATTACCAAACTCTGCAGCATTGAAATTCTGTTACCCAAAATATGAAGTAGTCCAAAAATAAGTACATCTCCTATATATATTCATCATTATCATCATGTCACGCTGCCGGCGCTGATCTCCCTGACCCTCTCCCACCATCCTTCTCTATTGTCCATCGCTCCTGGTAGGTCTTCAAGGCTACATACTGTACGTAGGTCCTAGCTGAACGTCCTGCTTTTGCTCGTCCATGTAAAGGGGTCCACAAGAGTATGTCACTTATGAGTTCATCCCTACTTCTTCAGCAGTGTCCCGCATGTCTAGTTCATCTAACTTGGGTTGTTTTCGTGATCGGTGTTAAGTATCCGTACAGCTGTTGCTTTGTGGGATGCTGCCTCCAAGACTTGTTTAATATTGCTCGCAGCATTCTTGAGTAATTGCCGTCAAGCTTTTTGACTGCTGCTTGGGGAAAAACTTTCATTTTATTGGTCAGGTCTGACTTCCATATGACCGATAGCCTATCGATAGCTGTCCATGCCTTTGCTAGTCAGGTGTTGATGTCTGTCTCGGTTGATGAGACACTGCTTCCTAAGAAACAAATTCGATACACTATAGGAGAAGACAGAAACACATACTCTGAATGATGAATATGAGAATTTCGTCAATGCCTACTTAGAAGCAGCAGCAGAATACATACCAACTAACCAAAGAGCTAAACCTAGAGTCCCATAGGAGACATTAGCGGTTAGGAAAAAAGCATGTAGATATGAAAACTGCTTTTAAATGCAATAGGAAGAACTCAACCAATACCATTGCCCTTAAACTTAAAAAGGCACAAAATGAATTAGTTATCATATACCTAAAAGAACAAACAAAATACATCCAAAATCAGATCAATAAGATTAGAGACTGTTGAAGATGGACAATCTAGGATAGCATGGTAAATGAAGTGAGCAAAAGGAAGAGCACTGCGAAAGCTAAACTGAAAGCTACCAGCCAAGAACGAATACAGCTGTGGAAACGAGATTTCGAGAATTTACTCCAGAACCCTCCGAAAGTTGCACAAGAATCAATTGTTAACAATTAGTCATCAAACTAGGACAGTTTATGCAAGAAGAACTCGATTCAGTACTAAGAAAAATTAAAAATAGAAAAGCAGCAGGGCTTTATGAAATACTCCCAGAAGTATGGAAGACCAGGGAATTCGATGACATACTGCTCCGATACTGTAATGCCATATATAATCAAAACACAATGGACAAAGGGATGCATCCTTCCTTCCCTAAGAAAGGTGACCTCGGATTAGCCAAGAACTACTGAGGTATAACCCTTACATCCATAGCAGCCAAGATATGCAATACTCTACTATGCAACCACATTGAACCAAAATGGCTTTCGGAGAAAGCGATCCTCAACATCACAAATTTTGACTATCCATCGAATTCTTTAAGATGTACGTGCAAGAAACCTAGTGGCAACAATATTATTTGTTGACTTCACTAAGGCCTTTGACTCCATACACAGAGAGATGGAGCAAATACTACTTGCTTATGGCCTACCCAAAGAAACCATTGCAGCCATAATGATGCTATATAGAAAGACGAAAGTAAAAATCTGCTCCTTGGATAGAGACACAGACTATTTCAACATTGTAGCAGGTGTGCTGCTTTTTATAAAATGAAAGACAACAGTTTCAAGCTGACAAATGAAAGAAGCAGAAGATACCCCACACATACAATTACGGACACAGACTATGCCGATGTCATAGCACTTCTGGTCAATTCACCCTCCCAAGCCAAAACCCTACTACATAGTCTGGAACAAGCAACTGCTGGCATAGGCTGCCATGTCAATGCAGAAAAGACAGAATACATGTGCTTTAATCCAAGAGGCGACATCTCCACACTAAATGGTAGTTCTCTATGGATATTATTAGGTATTATTTATTACCAAACTCTACAGCGCTGAAACTCTGTAACCCAAAATATGAATATGTGAATATGTAACATTTCAAAAATAAGTACACCTCTTATATGTACGATTTTATTTTTGGTTATTGAGTTTCAGTGCTGTGGAGTTTAGTAATGAATAATACCTGATAATGTTTTGATTGTATATTTCATGAGAAATAATAATAATAATGTTCTAATATCTTAGAACATTAACTTATAGTTGAGTGTACTTATTTGTTGATGATAGCGGTCGCATCGATACTGCTATATGGATGCACTACATGGACTCTAACAAAATGGCTGGAGAAGGAGCTAGACGGCAATTACACAAGAATGCTGCGAGCAATCTTGAACAAGTCCTGGCGGCAACACCCCACAAGACACCAACTGTACGGCCACCTGCCTCCTATCACGAAAACTATTCAAGTTAGACGAACTAGACATGCAGGACACTGCTGGAGAAGCAGGGACGAACTCATAAGTGATGTACTCTTATGGACCCCCACACATGGCCGTGCAAAAGCAGGACGATCAGCACGAACATACATTCAGCAACTATGTGAGGATACAGGATGTTGTCCAGAAGACCTGTCTGAGGCGATGAACGATAGGGAAAAGTGGCGAGAGAGGGTCAGGGATATCCGTGCTACCAGCACGACATGATGATGATGATGATACTGGTATTTTTTTTTTTTTTTTTTTTTTTTCAAGCAAATTGTTCAGTAAATAGATAATCATTTATTTTAATAGAAAACAATTGAATTTTAATTCAATTGATTTTCATATCTTATTTCTCTTCCATTCTTTTATGTGTGTATTTACCTAACCCTCTTCTCTCCCTAGCTATGAGTAAATAATAAAGCCCCCATTTTAGGAGAGGGGGGAAAAAAACTCTGAATCCAAAACTTGTGGAATATTTGGAGATTCTTTGGCACACTGGTGGACCATTCTTCTGTTATCAGCTTAACCGAATAGTCTGGCTGGTTCTACATAAGCCTTCACCTGTGCAGGCAATCTAGCAGTTCACATCTTTAACTGAACTGTTGGGCACTAAAACCTGACCTTCATCTGCAGCGTAGATATATGGAAGAAAAATAAGATGTGAAAACCAGTTTGGTTGAGTATTAATGTATTCATTATGACATTTCGCTCTCTATGAGTTTCAGATATTTCATCCAGATATATTTATGAATTGCTTTTGATTGCAGGGATTCTTCACGAAGCAAAGAGACTGATAGTTTATTTGATACCGAGACAAACAATGATGTCATTAGCATAAATTCTGATGATGTCTATGAATCAATGCCAGTTGTAGCTGCTTTGGAAAACTTGGGTAAGTGTCAAACTCTTTTGGTCTGCTCAAGAGTGGGTTGGGTGTATGATGGCTTTTGTGCTTTTTAAAAATAAAATTTTTTTTTTTATGAAGTCTACTAAAAGAAATAACTGAAAATGACATTTTTAGTCAGAAGTTTTCTGGTCATTTAGAAGATTCATGAAAGGCATTCAAGTTTTTTTTAATTATAAATTTATCTCTCTCTTTTTACTGTTTTTTTTAAATTTTCATTTAATTATATAGAATATACATATACAGCACTATGATCTTAGGCAGAAATGATAATCCATATTTGAATAGTCTTATAATTTTTATAAGAGCTGTTCTTGTGTGTGTATTCACAATACTATTGTTACATAGGCGTCTTGTTCTTTTGTTGGCTGTTTGTTGTCATGCTGTTCAATTTTCTTTGATTTTTAGGATGATTGATAAATGAAGATAACATTGCTTTTTTTTTCTATACAAATAACTTTATTCCTTTACTGACCATATGTGTTGGCGATGGATAGGAATGGACAGCCACTTGCTTCAGTGATTCTGGACTGACTAGTTTAAAGTTACAAATAACTTAACTTTTTAGTCAGCTGACTTTAACTTGTCCAGTGAAAGTCAGACTTTCAACTGACATTAAACTGTCAATTACGCTGTGTTGATATTGGTTAAAATCTTTTAAAATTATCTACACTATCTTTTAAATAATAAATACAGATAATCTATTACTTAACACTATCACTGTGAAAGTATTGTAAGTAATCACATTTTAGGGTTGTTGTTTTTTTTTTTCACTACTCTGCTTACTGGCATTTGAGCACTCTGATTTTTATTGCTTGCACCTTTTTAAGTATAGGTGGCCCTTATATAAAAAAAAAAAAAAAAATAGCATTAAGTCCTGTTCAAGTTTTTGACAAAAATATATATATTTTTTTTATTTCATATATTTTTGTAAAAATTTCCATATTTTTATTTTGTAGATTAATTGATATATAGGGACACAATATATGTACATATACACTGTGTGTTCTTTTATTGTAGGAACGCAGTTATAATATGGGCGTTCACTTGCCTAAAACTAGTTTCACCACATGTTCCCTTGTTCAAATGATTTTTCACCTAAAATTAAAGACAAAGTTAAAGGATTACAACTTTAGTATCTAAATGTGGTTTTTTTTTTCTGTACCATTTACAATTACACTGGTTAATTCAACTGGGGTTGTTCCCAGACCACCACCACCACATCTATACAGATGGATCCAAACAGGAAATGAAAGTTGGTTGTGCTGCTGTCTTCCAAAACCAAGAACTGTTAAAACGTCTCCCAAATGAATCCTCAATCTATAGTGCAGAAGTCATAGCTATTGACCTAGCAATGAACATTATAGCAAATCACAAATCCTCTAAATTCATCGTCTACTCAGTCTCCAAATCAGTCCTCCAAGCTCTCCAGAGCAAAAATTCATCAACTCCTCTCCTCACAAGACTACTAGACAAAATGAGCACTCATTCTAAAAACAACAGCATCATTCTTACTTGGATACCCAGCCACATTGGCATACAGGGAAATGAAAGGGCAGACAGAGCTGCAAAAAAAGCACTCCAGGCACATATATCCAATACAAAAATTCCATATACCGACCTAAAACCACTTATTAACAAATTTATAATTAAGAAATAGCAAAAATCTTGGGATGATCAAACACAGAACAAACTCCACCATATTCAAGATACCATCGGTGAATGGCCAGCAGGTTATAGAAGAAATAGAAAAGAAGTGATAATCTCTAGACTTCGTATTGGTCACACCCACATTACCCATTCACACTTCATAAAAGGGGAAGACTCCCTAGTATGTCTAACATACTAAGTACCTCTCACAGTCAAACACATTCTCATAAACTGTGACTGGTTCAGACGAATTCGCCCAAAACATTACCAAACTAATTTAAAGAACCTCTTCAAAAACTCCAAACCAGAGGAAATCTTAAGCTTTCTAAAAGAAATCAATCTCTTCATCAAAATCTAGTCAAATATGATAAAACATAACTAAAACTTATACCTTAAAACCTAAAACATGCACAAAAGACAAAAGCAATTTAACCCTTCTGGCATTAAATGACCCACAGAGGTTGATATGCCGTTAAACAAAACTCAAATTGGAGTTGTAAAAATAAAATTTATTTATTCACACTGATTAAAATGATTAAAAAAAGATTCTTTTAAAATAGCTTTTTTCTATTTATTCATCACTGAAATGTTGCTTAATTTTTAGGCTTTACTGTTAATAAATAGATACTTTATAATAGTTAATTGAATTAACCAATGTAATTGTTGATGAATTAAATTGATTTTTATTGTTAATTCTGTGCTTACATCGTTCATTTGTGTGATAATGTTGTTTAATGTGATAATGTTCTTTGAATATTTAATGACAGGTTTACTCCACTCCTCCAAAATGATGAAAAACAAACTCATTCAAAATAAAATAAAACAATTTAGTTTGGTTTATTTAACAGGATATTAATCATTGATATTGATGATTCATATTCAGGTAATGAGGTCAGATGATGCCTCCTAATTTTTATTTATTTCTGTTTATTATTTTAATTCTTCCTTTTCATTTATTTAAAAAAAATTATTTGCTTTTGTTTGTTTATCTGTTTGAAATGTCAATTTTAAAGGGGTGATGTGTTGAAATAAACCAAACCAAAATTTGACTACAATCAATCACTCTCTTCTTTATGAGAGAGAAGCGACAGATTCTTGTATATTTCAAACACTGTCAAATAAATAAACTGAAAATAAATATTTTTTGATACAGCATGACCACTATATAGCTGTCAGTATGTCATAATAGTCTCTTATTCTGATCATCTCTTTTAGATAACACCTGTTTTCTGAATAGTGTGCTACAGATTCTGAGGTATACACCAAGATTCATTCATGGACTAAATGAATTATGCTACAAGGTTTCAAATGCAAAGAAGGGCAGGCAGATTGATGCTTCACGTTCAGTTAATGAGGTCAGATGATGCACCTTTTTTCTTTTTTTTTTCTCCTTATTATTTTTATTCTTCCTTTTTTGTCCATTTGTAGTTTTATTTGTCTATACTTGTTTTTTTTTTTTTTTTTTATCAGTTTGTACCATACAAAATATTGTCATTTTTGAAAAGAAAAATTTCTTAATTTTTAGTACCTGTTAACATTTTTTCCTTTTCTTTTTTTTTTTTTTTTTTTTTTTTTTTTTAAAACATAAAATTTTTTCTAAACAAAGATTATATTGATTAAATAGTTACTTGTGTTTTTAAAATTTGCATATTTTTCCAAAATATAATCTGTTAAAATGATTTCCTTATGTAAAACAAACTTAGTGTATTTGAATTTGATACGATAGAGCTGTTTGTGTGTGTGTGTGTGTGTGTGTGTGTGGAGAGAGGGGCCAGCTTTTAAGCCAATTGGATAGATTTGTTCAAGAAACTTTTCTAAACAGAAGCTGATTAAAACATACTGTCACAAAGTTGTTTCAGCTTGAACTTCAGATTATAAGAAAACCTTTTCTTCATGCAGTCATCATAGTAAAAGTGGTAAATAACAGTTACATACTGATTGTTGTTTATGGCAACAACGCTGGAATAGAAATACCAGCAATAAACTATTTCAGGTCAAACCCTTTTTGGGAGAATGGCACCCAGCCTTTCGAAAATCGCGAAAAGAGCAAGTAACAATAACGCGATTGCGTATTGATCACAGCAGACTTACGCACTCTTTTATACTCAAGCAAGAACAGCAACCACAGTGCTCGACATGCCAAACGCCCTGCACAATCAAACACGTTCTCCTTGAGTGTAAAGTTTTTAATGACACCAGAAAGCACTATTTCCACGCAAATTCCATGAAGGACTTATTTGAGAACGTCCACATGGATAATGTCTTGTCGTTCTTGAAAGAGACCGGGTTGTACCAGAAAATATAGATTTGGTTACAATCCCGAAAACACGACAAAATAATAACAGAAAGCAAATTATTGCTGAATAGATTTATGCTTGTGTTGGTAGAAATAGTAGTGAGAAACAAAAACAAAAAAACACTATCATCACTAAATAACCTAATGTCACATAGAAATACTCGCAAATACTTACTCGTATGCAAGTAAATGAGTTGTATAGTTTTAGTATGGTATGATTAAATTATGTGTCTGCAAATCGTACACACGTGTAAACAGGCTTTGGCATTAAATAACCTATAGAGGTTGATATGCCATTAAACCCAATCAATCAATCAATCAATCAGCAAAAGAGAACATCTGAGAAAATTCAAATGTCTATCGGCTGTTTTAATCAAATTTTCCTCTCTAGTCGTTCTAAGGGACGCAACTCTTGTTTTTTATTATTTGATTTAAAATTAAATATTGTAATTTTTTTCTTTCTATTTTTCTATTCATAGACTTGTTAATTATTCTAACTCTTTTTTTAACAAATAATGACACACACCTACAATCAACAATTTCACAAGAGAGACTAAATAATTAGACGATATCATCTATAGAAAATGGCATAAAAACCATTCACTTTGAAATGATTTTGTAGAGTAGAGGGCCCCACTTAAAAATTTCAAATTGGGTCCTGCACTTCCTAGCATTGACCCTGTGTGTGTTTGTGTGTGTGCATGTATGTATGTATGTATGTATAATTCTCTTGATATCAAAGTCCTGATGAAGGTTATTGAAACTGAAACATTTAACGTTGGCTTTACACCACAATAAATTTACTTATTTGGATTATTCTGTTTTCCTACTTTCTTCATACTGACAGATTTAAATCCTTATTTACTTTCATACTGTCCTTTCGGAAAAACAAATACCAAATACATTCTTACACAAGTTGTAACATGGATGACTTCAATACAATCTTTATATATGAAAACTTATTTATCTCTGCATATTTCTTTAAAAGACGGGAAAATTTTTCTTGTCTCTTAAAAAATCCAACATTTTCAAATATCATTCCATGTGCCAGACATGTACCTAATACTTTTAAATTAAGAATGCTATGTGCACGTTTGTATCTTTTTGTTGTGTACATTTTATTTGCTCCCGTTATTTTGACAAGTATTCATCGCTGTGTGAACAATTCTCCTGATATCAAAGTTCTGATGAAGGTTATTGAAACCGAAACGTTTAACATTTACATCACAATAAATTCACTTATTTGGATTATTCTGTATTTCTACTTTCTTCATACTGTCTGATTTAGATCCATATTTACTTTCACATTCATTTATTAAATATGGAACAAGTTCATACTCATTGAACCATCTTCAGTAACAATTGTTGTTTCATGAGAAATAATTTTTAGGGTTGAAATTTGCACAGGATGGGAAGGACTGAGAGTAACCCTTGTCTTTAAGTTAGACATGATTTAATGATTTTGGCACCATAAATCAAGAATCAATGTATAAATGAGTGTGTGTATAAAAACATTTGTGTTGTAATGATTATTGTTGTAGGAAATGCATGTGGTGACTCAAATTTAAATCCTGAAGGAGGCTGTAAACACTTCTTCGTGCTAACACTCTTGAGAAAGGTATGAATCCAACGATGGGTAAATAGCAGGATAGACTCAACTCTTTAATCTTAGTATGATAACTGGTCTAGAAAAAGGAAAACTCTAAATTAAAACCTGTTGAACTCTGCTTAAAAATTGATCTGGTGTCACATCCTACTTGTGTAGAGGAGTGGAATAGATTTGAGCATTTCGTGGGTCTAGCCACTCTGAAGAGTTGTGATACAATGAAACAGTCTGTCTGTGGATGATTAATATGATAGATACAATAGAGCTGAGAATAAAGATTTGTATAAAAACCTGCTACGAGGACAGTTAAAAAATCATTTTAATTATTGTAAGGTTGTGTTTTATGCCTGTAAATATAAATTGATTCATTTATTTGACATGAACAAAAGTGAAGATTTCTGTAAATGTTTTTTCCTTTTTCTTCAGCTTAAAAAGAAATTATATGATCTATTGAATTTTTTTTTTTTTTTTTTTTTTTTTTTTTTTTTTGTATTCTCAGGATGGAAATGTTTCTTGCCAAGTATGGGAAATGACACTTGCTATCTCTGAGGTAAATTACAAGGACAAATTTATCTGAACATTTTGGGGTGATGAAAAATACTACTTCACTTCTATGAATTGATATCGAGAACATTCATTCATTATCTGTTTAAACTTCCAATGGTTCCTCTTTTATTTGATCACACATAACATCTAAATTGTTTTGCCTTTTGCTAGTCTTTCTGCTGCTTGTCCTGAAACAATCTTTTTTTAATACCATTTTCTCTTGTCTTCCTTCTTCAAACACTAAGTTTCTACAATGCTTGCACGCACATATATATATATATATACACTAGCTGTACCCGGCCAAGTGTTGCTGTGGCTCAGTTTGTTTAAATGTAAAAAAGAAAAATTAAAAAAAAAAAAAAGAAAGAAAATGTATGTTTCTAATATGTTTAATTTTCCAGTACTTGGATAATAAGTATATAAAAACACTCCTGAATTCGAATGGTATAAAAACTGGAGATTATCGGTTAGTAACAAACATTTACATTTTTATTTGTATAGGTTATCCAATTATTGGAAAATAAAACATATTAGAAACATGCATTTTCTTTTCTTTTTTTTTTTCTATTTGAACAAACTGAGCCACAGCAAGTAAGTAAGTAAGTATATAAAAACACTCCTGAATTCGAATAAAATGCTCTCTGAAAATTTTAAACCAATTAGTTGTATAAAACTGGAGATTATCGGTTTGTAACAAACATTTACATTTTTATTTATATAGATGTCTTTCGTTGAACTTTAAGATAAAAAAATGTCATATTGAAAAAAGAAAAAAAAATATTTCGTAAACAATTCGTTACTACTGAACCAACAAAATATGGTTTAAGAAAGAAAACTTTTTAATGGATGTCTTTCGTTGAATTTAAACACAAAAAAATTTTTTGTAAACAATTTGTTAGAATTAAAAAAAATTTACTTACTACTGAACCAATGAAATATGGTTTAAAGTTTAGTGTCTCTGTTAAAGTCAACCGAAAAAGAAAGAAAAGTGACTAAGCAAAAAAAAAAAAGTCGCGTGTAAAATTCTTGTAAAACGAAAGTTATTTTTTTGTGTTCGGCTGTTGTCGGAGAAAAACAACTTATTAAAAATATTTTTTTTAATTATTGTAATATTTTTGGATAATAAGTATATAAAAACACTCCTGAATTCGATTAAAATGCTCTCTGAAAATTTTAAACCAATTAGTTGTATAAAGCTGGAGATTATCGGTTAGTAACAAACATTTACATTTTTATTTATATATATATATATATATAGTTTGAGTTTATTTATTCATTTGTTTGTTTGAATTCTGTATGAAGACTTCTTTCAAGAAGCATTTATTAACTATTTTAATTTTTTTCCAGATGTTTAAGCAGATGAGTGCTCTTGAGAAAAAGATGCAGGGTTTGTCCAATGTATCATCCACTAATATTGCCCTAAAACCTGAGAAAGTCCAGCAAGTTGTTCGGTGAGTTGATGTCAGCCATTTTAAAAAAATTTTTTATTTTAAACCCTATTAGTTTTAAATGGAAATTTTCTAAAATTCTCATTATGCTTGTGTGTGTAAATAATGCTAATTGAACTGGAATTTGTTTTATTTTCTAAGAATAATTTAAATATATTGCTCTAATCAGTCTTGTTATGATGTGCCCTTTTTTTATGAGATATCATAATTTTGATTTTTTTTTTTTTTTTTTTTTTTTTTTCTTCATAAATTTCAAGGTATGTAATAAAAGTGGATGTGTACTGTTGGACATCCCCCCCCAATTTTTGTTATGGGTTTTTCTGCAAGATTCTCTTTAGTTCTTGATTGATGATGTTATTCCAAACTTTCAGATTATAAACAAATTTTTAGGGAAAAGTTGCCTGTTTAATTTTTAAATGGAGAGAGATTCAGTTTGCTATATCTTTTTTTTTTTTTTTTTTTTAAAACAGGACACTCTGTGGCCATTTTTGTCTCTGGTGTTAACCAAACAATTTACTTTGAAAATAATGATCACTATTATTAGCTCTTGAAGAGTGCAAATTGTGGAAAAGTTTAGCAACAACATCATCATCTTGTCGTGCTGCCAGCATGGATATCCCTGACCCTTTCTCGCCACTCCTCCCTATCCTTCATTGCTTCTGGCAGGTCCTCAGGGCTACGTCCCGTATCCTCACTGAGCTGCTGTATGTAGGTTTGAGCCGATCACCCTGCTTTTGCTCGGCTATGTGAAGGGGTCCATAGGAGAACATCACTTATGAGCTCGTCCCTGCTTCTCCAGCAGTGTCCTGCATGTCTGGTTCATCTAACTTGGATAGTTTTCGTGATGGGAGGCACATGGCCGTATAGCTGCTGCTTTGTGGGGTGTTGCCTCCAGGACTTGTTCAAAATTGCTCGCAGCATTCTTGTGTAGTTGCCGTCAAGCTTTTTCTCCATATGTTTAGTCAGCGTCCATGTAGTGCATCCATATCGCACTATCAACACGACCGCTACTTGGAAGAAACTGCGTTTCATTTTATCGGTCAGGTCTGACTTCCATATGACCGATAACCTATTGATAGCTGTCCATGCCTTTGCTAGTTGCGTGTCGATGTCTTTTTCGGTTGATGAGACACTGCTTCCTAGGTAGGTGAACTTGTCAACTAGTTTCAGAGAGCTACCGCCCAGTGTGGAAATGTTGCCTGTTTGATTAAAGCGCATAACAACAATAATATATTACATTGTCTTCAAAAGCTGGCTGGAATTAGGAACAAAATAGCCATACAATGGTATGAATACTGCTGAGGTATTTGTTGTGTTGCTGAAATGCAGAAAGATAGAAAGTAGTTTGTTGGCCTGGGACAGAACATTCTGTGGACTGATACCATTGAAACACTTTTTGAGGGTTGTTTGACATAAAAGTAATGTAGCAAACTGATCTCCTCTTTAAAAATCAAATGGTCAACTTTGCCCTAAAAAATTTGTTTATAATTTGAAAGTTAGGTTCTTAATTAATATCATTCCTAAGAAAATTATTTCTATATTATCATAACAAAAATTTTAGTGATGGGGTTTACAATGGTACACATTTGCCTAATAATAATAAAGTTATGTCTAAATGGGTCACTGTCTATTTAAAAAGGAAAAAAAAAATTATGAATCCAGTCTCGATTATTTTATGAAAGAAATGTTTTTGGCAAAACACAAGATTGTATGAGTACACAACTCTTCATATTCATCAGACCTTGTTCCATGTGACTTTGCTTTATGGTGAAACACAGGATTATATGAGTGCATAACTCTCCATATTTATTCTCTATATGAGAGCTTATTCCATGCCACTTTTTTTTTTGTTTTGTAAATTGAAAATTCATCTTAATTGTGAGGATGTGGAGGACATTAAAATATGACAGTGCTGCTTCACATATCAAAAGAAAATTTTCAGAGGTGCTTTAACCAATGGAAAACTCAATGGATTAAGTGTGTTGACTACCAAAGGAACTCTTTTGTAGAAAATTAATGTTACATTCATTGTTTATTTCTATCTTTCTAAATACAGCTCCAGTCAATACTTATCGAACCCACTTTGTACTATAAATAAAATGAATGTTTCATTCATTGTTTATTTCTGTTTTGGTTACTACAACTTCAGTTTTGATACTTTTTGAAAACACCTTGTATATTATTAAAATTCTCAATATATTTGCATAAATATAAGTAACTATAACCCAGAGGAAATGGCACATTATAGTGAAATTTCTATTTGAGCAATACACTTAAAATGACCCATCTTGGAAAATAAAGTATTTTCCAGTCCAGTTAGCTGGGGCTGTAGAATATGCATTTTAGCAGAGAACCTCCCCCCCTCCTGGATATGACACTAAGTATTTTGATGGTGAGACTAGTCCTGGAGCTTTAGGGAATGTGGAGTACTCCTTCATTGCCATTACTGCCAGGTCCACTCTGATCCTAAGTGGTAGTATCTGTTAGGGTCATCTATGGGTCAAATAGGACTGTTTATACTTGAAATCATTTAATTATTACTGTTAGATAGCAATATGGGTAATCATTTAACTGTACAAACAAAAAATAGCAATCCTTGAAACCATTCAATTTTGTGTAAATAAGATCTGGCTCATTTAAAAATGTTACCTTCAAATTATTTGTTTATAAATCATATATAAGCAATAAAAAGACCTAAAATTTTATTTATGATGGCACTAAAAGAAAAAAAAAGTGACAAGCTAGCTGACTGGTTTTGTTTTTGTTCAACAGAGCTAAACTGAGGAAAATATTGGGTAGAATTATTAAAAAGAAAAAAAAAATATGGGAAATATTTATGATGCCAGTAGTCTATTTTTGTTATATTGATGATACTTTTTGTATTTTTAATTACAAGACTGAGGTGGGCTTGTTTTTTTTTTTACTCCCTTGATAAAATCAATCCAGCCCATGGATTTACATTAGATAAGGAAACTGATTATACATTGCCCTTTTTAGATGTGTTAGTTCATAGGACTCTAAGTGATGTCACATTGATATATCATAAACCTACATTTATGGGTCTTTATACTTGGTAGGATTCTTTGTGAATTGAATCTAATTAAGACTAACACATAGAGCCTTAATGATTTGCTCTGAACTTACACTTAATGCCGAGATCAAGTTTATCTCTGAGTCTCTTTGCAACAACGGTTTTCCATTGAGTGTTGTACAAACAGTTATTAATAATGAAATAATGAAATTTTACAAGATTAAACAGGCATCAGTACAAAAGTGCCCTGTTTATTTACATCTTCCTTGGCTGTGTGGAATCAGTGAGCAAATCTCACAATCTGTACAGATGTGCTATTTTTCAGCCAATGTATGTGTGGTCTTAACACTAAACCCATTTTAATATCTATCTGTAAAGATGTTCTTCCTCCTCATCATAATAATTTTTTTATTTACTTGTTTAGGTGTAGTTGCAGTTTGCGCTACATGGGAAGAACTAACTAAAGGCTAGATACTGGAATTAAACAGTATGTTCTTATGAAAATACTTAATTTTATTGGTTGCCTGATTGATAATCTTAGGAATAAATTCATGTCTTCAATTGTAGAACACTTTTTAAATAATCATGACTGCTGTAAATTTTAGTGTGGACTTGTTCTCTCTACTGAGCAAGTCACTATCATCATTTCATCTGAAAGTATTGGAGACAACTGTTAAATGCTATTTAGAACTGCTGACTCCTTCCTAAATAGAAACATCAAAATTATGGACAGCTGTTAACTTTTTAATGCTATTTAGAATCTTTCACTCCTTCCAAAATAGAAGCATCAGTATCATCATGGACAGCTGTTAACTGTCAAATATTATTTAGAATCTTTCACTCCTTCCTAAATAGAAGCATCAGTATCATCATGGACAGCTGTTAACTGTCAAATGTTATTTAGAATCTTTCACTCCTTCCAAAATAGAAGCATCAGTATCATCACGGACAGCTGTTAACTGTCAAATGTTATTTAGAATCTTTCACTCCTTCCTAAATAGAAGCATCAGTATCATCATGGACAGCTGTTAACTGTCAAATGTTATTTAGAATCTTTCACTCCTTCCTAAATAGAAGCATCAGTATCATCATGGACAGCTGTTAACTGTCAAATGCTATTTACAATCTTTCACTCCTTCCTAAATAGAAGCATCAGTATCATTATAGACAACCATTACAACAGGAACCCAAATTGTTCATTGGTCAATTTATTTATTACAATTAATATGCTGAAAACCAGAATAAAGGAATGAGTTTGTATTTGATGGGAGCTCCAAACCAATAGCATTTTGTTACTTAAAGCAGCCGATATATTTAAACATGATGAAAGTGGGATGTGAGTTTGAATCTCACTGAGAGTTTCTCTTAGTCTAATTTGTGCTGTTATTTACTCTTATAGAATGATGTGAGTTATGATAAAAACTTGAAAGACAATCCTTCTTTAAATAATAGTAATAATTATAATAGGTATAGGTTTGTTGGTCATTTATGTTTACTAAAATTGGTTTAGTATGGCACAAGGCTAAATAGGGAAGATTAATTGAAGATTTTGTGATGCAAATTTTTTTTAAGTAGCAGGAGTTTGCCTGCTTTGAAAATCAGCATCTATAACTCTGGTTACTCGTGTTTTGAATAAATATTTTTGATACCATAGATGGTTTTGTCTTTTCAACGATTTGAACTAATTTTATCTTTTTATTAGTTTATTTTTTTTATTTTTATTTATTTACCTTTTTGTAAGTTTTTTATTGTGAGTCCAGTCCATGTTTAAAAAAATTTTTTTTTAAATTTTTGAGTCATTTTTTTATTTTTTTTATTGTGGGTCCATTTTTTAAATTTTATTTTATGGCAAGTTCATTTTTTTTTCTTTTTTTTTATTCATTTAATTAAAATTTTTTTTCAGTTAATTTTTCTTATTGTGAGTCCTTTCATTTTTTTTTTTTTTTTTTTTTTGTGAATCTATTTTTTTGTCTTATTTTTATCATTTTATTTTTTGTTTATTCTTTAGTTGGTTATAGTTTTTTATTCTTTTATTCAAAAACTCTTTTGTTAAAAAAATTTTTTTATTTTAATAAAATGATTTTTATTGATAATCTTTTTGATTTATTTGTAAAAATTATCAATAAAAATCATTTTATTTATTCATTGGCATTTACATCAAGAAAAACAACTAAAATGAAGTTTAACTTATATTAATCATTATTATTATTATTATTTTTATTTGTAGAAAATTGAATTCTATGTTTGAAGGAAGTGCTCAACATGATGCACAAGAGTTCCTGCAATTCATTCTGTACCATTTACAGGAAGCGGAAAAGCAGATGAAAAAATGCAATCAGGAAGCTCGTCAGGAAAATGGCACCACTACCACAAACAGAAGCCCTCATGAATCATCAACAACATCCCCAAGGTCAAATGTTAACAGTAATTGTACAACAACTGCCACCATCATCACCACAACCACCACCAATGTCATCACTTCTACAACTGCTTTGACCACCACAACCATGACCACCACCACCACCACCACCACCCCATCTTCAAGCAATAATGCCCTTTCAGTTACCAATGAAGCTGTGTCAATTCTCAAATCTAACTGTACCACATCTCCCGTTTCCAAAGAAGATGCCGCAAAACATGAAAGCGGTCGAGCCCCTTTAAAAACCAGTGACTCCAATTCCCTCCAACACCCCAGCCCAGATGTCTTACCTAGCACACAACTGCAATTACAGACCCCTAACACCCAAACTAATAAAGATTCCGTCAACAGCCACAGTGTAAATTCTAATTCGGTAAATGCCTCACCTGAAAATGATAAAATACCAAAAGACCCTTACATTACTCACAATGGCAACCACACTGCCCAAGCCAATGGCGTCGTTTCAAATTTGGACACTGCTTCGGACCATTACGACTTGGATAATATTCTGGTCAATGGAAGTACAGAAAAAATGAACACGCCTGGTGCAGCCATTAAGACTGACCCATGCACACCGTTGCCATCAAAAGTTTCCCCTAAGCACACTTCGTCCTGTCCCGCTCCTGTGTTGTCCAAGACTGGCACTCCCCCCTGCTTGGTGAATAACAGTTCCTTGGCTCTCGGCATCCTCACGAATGGGATGAGCAAAAATCAGGTCAAACAGATAAAGAATGCCATTGTAAAGCTTGAAAAATGCGATTTGGTTTGCAGTAGTCCGCAGAAGTCGGTCAATGCTTACTACGCGATAGAGTGTCTTAATACAGGACGTACACTCAATGGCAAAAAGAAAGACTTTGTCGAGCAACTCTTTCTTGGAACGATTCTTTCACGGACACGCTGTTTGGAATGTGAAAAAGCCAGTGAGAAGCATGAAGAATTCCTTGAAGTCAGCGTTCCACTCAAAAAGGCAGCTTATCATTCAAAGAATAGTGATGGAGAGGGAAGTGATCTTGAGAATGAAGGTCAGTCAGAATTTTTTTTTTTTCCTTCTCTTTTTCAGTGGATGCAGATAAATAAAGGCTGATTCTACTCCTCCCACTTTTTAATCTTTATCTTAACACGGAAAATTGATTTTCTATGATCATATGCATGTCCAGTAAATTTATCGCTAATAAATTCATTGTGACTAAATTTAAAATTTCATCATTGCTTTTAAAGACTTAATAAAAAAAGGTTTAGAGAAACCCTACATCATTAAAGCAATTTATCTGATACAATGAATTTACCTGCTGTAAATTGATCAATGCGCTGAAGTTACGTAGAATCAATCATATAATATATGTAGTCAAAAGGCAGTATAAAATTGCAAGTTTTAGGTATGATCAATTACAATCATGTAAAAAAATTGAAGTCCAAATCTTCAATCGGAGTTCAAATCCTGGACAAAGCTGTTTACATTTCACTTTATACTAATGCCTTTGAGAAAAACATGAATCTATCTCCTCTCCTTTTTGCTATGAGTAAGGCAGATTGGGTTCTTTAGCCTTGGTTAGGCAACCAGTCTAGTGAAAGTAAAACTTTAAATTCAAATTAACTTTACTCTGCTTAAAAAATAAGGTGTATTGCAAAATAGTGGTCAAACTGAATTATTGGGTATAAGGTGTATAGTAAAATAGTGTTCAGACCAAAATATTGAGTTTTTTGTAAAATAATGTTCAGCTTAAAATATTGGGCTTATGAGTATAAAGGTTGATCAATTTCTTTTACATATTTTGTTTTAAAATAATTTTGTTATAATATAGTGATTAGTCAAGAAAAAAAAACATTAAAAAAGAATTTTTTTTTCTGCACATGCTGTTAAAATTTAAAATCATTTCAACAAAGATTGATGAATTTATTAAATTACAAAATAATATTGATTTTTCTGAAACACCTTGTATTATGATATCAAATTAGATATAAATTTTGCTGAATTTAAAAAAAACTTTTTTTTTTTTTTTTTTTAAATCTTAGATGCATCTGACCGAAATACATTAATAAGTTTCATCTCATCATTTTCCGAAGTTGAGAAACTGCAGGGAGACAACAAATATTACTGTGACAGTTGCTGCAATTATGTTGAAGCTGATCGTTCCCTTCACTATGAAACCCTGCCAGACATCCTCACTGTTCACCTTAAGAGATTTTCAGCTTCATCAGAGTAAGTACTTAATCTTTTAAAACTTCAATCTCTTTTATTTCTGTAGTAATTTTCTATTTTGTTAATTCTTTTTTTCTCTGTTGACAATTGGGAAGACTTGATCTGTTTGTCTTCTATAAGTAAGTAAAGTCGGTTCCCTTTAGTCAAGGGTGACCAGAAGGCTCCCTTTTCAATAGTTACTACCCAGTAGAAACCTGGTTCTCCATACCAGCAACTTTCTCATCTAACCTATAAGAACTATTACTTACAGAAATGTAAGTAAAGTAAAGTTGGCGACCCGAAGGCTCCCTTTTCAATAGTTACTACACCGAGGTGTAGCAGAGGGCGCTACTCCTTTCCCTGGATTACTCCACTTTACCCTTGATACATACCTTATATTGCTGAGTGTTAAGCAAGGAGGTATCAAGTACCATTTTTAAAGTCTTTGGTATGACGCGACCTGGGATTGAACCCAGGTCTCCTGGACCATTGGCAAACACTCTACCCACCAAGCCAATGACCTGGTTTGTCTTCTATAGATGACTCTTTTATTTACTTACCTTATTTGTAGCTGAGCATAACAAGAAAAGGTCACATTTTTTTATGGTAATGTTATTTTATCTAGCTGTGAGTAAAGAGAAATAGTAATATTTTGTTTTTGTGTAGCTATGGTAAAGAGAATAGTAATGCTATAAATAATAATACTTCATTTGATTGTATAATGTTCCACTGTAAATAGTCCCTGTATCTTTGGTTTAGGAGAAGTACCTTTTTATAAACAAATTACTAGAGGGTAACAATATTTATTGGTGATACTGTAGATATATAGACGTGTTTATAAAATGATCTCTAATGCATTTCTATTGTAAAATAATTTACAATACATTCTTATAGTAAAATCATTTCAATTCAAAAACCATTTGCAATATATTCCTATAATAGATAATGATTGTATAATGTTTGAGTAGAAATAATAAAATTCTGTTAGCCTGTCGGCTAGGGCGGTAGAAGATGCTGACTGGATATTTTAAAGATATTGTTCCTTGCAACAAGTTGAGCACTCTGTGCCTATATTTTATTTAAGGATCATAAAAGAAACTTCCTAGATAAGAAGCAAGCTAGATTAATTATAATAGTCACGCAAGAAGACGGGGAAAGAATAGAAATAGAAAAGTAGTCTGGTTCAATCCGCCATTTTGTAAGCTTACTAACATTATCATAGGTAAATATTTCCTACAATTCCTAGATAAACACTTTAGTAGGGATAATTCATTAAGTAGGATTTTTAATAGAAATACAGTAAAAATTAGCTACTCTTGCATCAAGAATATGAATAACATTTTAAGCAACCATAATAGGAGGCTACTAAATGAACTAATTGCGAAAGATAGGAGCCCAAACGTGGCGTCTTGTAATTGTAAGAGTAAAGAAGAATGCCCCTTAGGTGGACGTTGCAATTCGAGAAATGTCGTATACCAGGCATACATTTCTCCTAATAGAACACAAAAAAGATGGAGAAAGAGTCTATATAGGAAACTCCGCGGGAAATTAGAAGCAAAGATGGTACAATTACAGGCATTCTTTTTCCAATCCAAAACTTAGATACCAGACTGCTCTATCAAAATACTTTTGGGGCCTTAAAGATCAGGGGCAGTCTCCACAAATTAAGTGGAAAATAATCAGGCTCTCATCTACCACAAATAACTTCCACGGTAGATGTAACTTATGCTTAGATGAAAAAAATAGTATTATCAATTTCAAAAATCGAAAACTATTGAGCACGAGAAATGAGCTCGTGTTTAAATGTAGACAAAGAGGAAAATTCAAATTATCCTGATTGAGAGCCACTGAAACACCAGTACCTATGTAATCGCGAGGACAATGATAAAGCTTTATTAGAAATGAATAGCGATCATTTCGATCGTGGATACCACCGAGATGAGGAAAGATAACGATAGATGATGATCAGATAAATGTGGGATATTAATCCTAAAATTAGGGCCTTTGACTCTGGAGTAGTTAATTCCCTTTGACCATTTTTAGGATCAATTAAAAAACACTTGACAGCTATGTAGAATTTCTTTACCTTATCTTATTTAAATGTCTCAGTCCTAATTAAAGTAAGAGGAATATCTAGGATGACAACAGCTGAGATAATTAACAGACATATTAGGAATAAATGTAAAACATGTATGAGATAGCCATTAGTTATACAATCTTAGTCCGTTTGGAAAATCACCCCTGCTACTGACCCCACCCCTACAAAAGCGCAAAATTAGGATAGGTTGACTTGTAGATATACTCCCATCCTGTTTCTTAATCGTTCTAGCACCTAACATGTTGACCCCCTCTGCCCACGCCTGTGAATGAAATAATTTGTATAATTTTACTTCCATTTTTAGTCTTATTTTTATTTTTTGTTTTTATTTTTTATTCTTATTCTTTATTTTTATTTTTTACTTTTTATTTTTTATCCTTTTATTTTATCTTATCTTCTGAATACGAACTGTAATTCTACATTTGCTGTTCTGCAACTTTGAGAAAAGCATGTGAATAGTCATCTGACAAGATGGAGAGTATAATAATATTCTCCGCCGAAATAAATTTATAATGACGACTTAACCAAGTTTGAGTCTCCATCAAATTGCTCTGAGAGTGAGAAAAATGTATAAAATCATTTACAATATATTTACTATGCTAAAATCATTGCCAATACATTCCTATAGTAAAATCATTTACAATGCATTCTGATGCTAAAATCCTTGCTGATGCATTTGCTTGCTAAAATCTTCATGTACCAATGCCATAGACCAATATTGTCACACAGAAAGGCATGAATCCGTCACTTTCTCCCAGCTATGGATAAATAGTTGGGCAGATTAGGATCTTTTAACCTTGTTATGGCAACCAGTCTAAGAGAAGGAAAACTTTTCAAAACTGCAGTATTCCTACTTAAAAACTGACCTGGTGTTGCAACCTGACCATTGTGGATGAGTTAGGTAAAACTAGCTTGTTAACCATTACACTATAACAAAATGTCTTAATGATTTAAGACAGTTATATTGCTGCTTATGCAAAAAAAAAATTGGTCTCTACAGACATGAATTTCTTGTCCTTTCCTTTTGTTTTTATCATTTGTTAAATGTATTGATTTAAACGACATTCAACGTTTTGTTAATAGTTGTCTCCCTTTTTCCTTTCTGACCACAACTTTTAGATTGGGCCTGATGTGTAAAATCAATGACCATGTTGATGTCCCCTTATCTTTGCCCTGCCTTCTCTACAAATGCCATAAAAACTGCTGCCGACAAGACCACAGGTAAGTGAGCGAGAATTTAAGTATTTTGAAGTTACCTCCCTTGAGATTTATAGAATCGTGATAGATTGTCTTTGTAACTAATGAGCAGCAAATTAGAGTGTTTTGTTGATGGGACTGACGAGGCTAAATAAAATTTTAATAACTCTTAATAAGTCACACACACACACACACACACACACACACATAATCTCCATCCATCCATCCTTTGCATGTGTGTGTGAAAAAAAAAAAAAATATATATATATATATATATAAGGAATACATATTTTCACCTTAAAAATAAACAACTAAACATAAATAAAATAGCATTCAACACCAAACAATTTTAACAACAAACATACTAACTAAAGCACCCCCCATTAAAAATATACCCCGCCAACAAAATAAATATCTCCCCTAAATCATATATACCTGCACACGCCAAATCCTTTCTGCTTCTGTGCTGTGCAGTAATTCATTTTAATGTATTGAGTCAGAAATCTTTATGAATTTATTATACAGTGTGACTTTTTTCTTTTTTTTTTTAAATAGAAGAAATGAAACTATTTGTAATGAGACAAAAGTAGGAATTGGGGATTCTAATTACTTTAATTTTTTATTATAGTCTACTCGTCAGCATTTGAGCACTTTGTATTTATCAAACGCTTTTTGAATCACTGTTTATTCTCACTTGTTTTATATATATATATATAGTCATCCACAGACAGATCTGTTTCATTCTATCAGAACTCATCAGTGTGGCTAGACATATTAGCTTCCCGTAGCTGGGATCGAAACCTGGTTGACGCAAATGCCAATCCAAGCTTCTAAACCCTTCAGCCACGAGGAGCCAGTAGCTGCGAAGTAAATTTTAAACGGTTATGAATCACAATTACTATTGTTTACATACATCCGTTTAACAGCTACTGAGAACTCAATTCATATACGAAGAGACTTGCAATAAACGTTAATGGCAACACGATTACTTCATTTGCCGTAGAACTTTGAGGGTACCAAAGTATATATAAAAGATTAAGTCAAATTCTGATATATATATATCAGAATTTGACTTAATCTTTTATATATACTTATATTAGACATGTTCTTTTTTGTAGACTTCCTTCACAATGTGTAATCCACATAAACATAGGCCTACGGTCAAATCACACTGAAAATACCGATTCTCATTCGATCACCAAAAAATTAAGCAGTTGCCCAGTTGGCTGAGGCTGTAGAATACACTGACTGCACTTCTGCAGAGGGGTAAGACCTCCCCCCAATCAGTGTCCTGGATATGACACTAAACTATCTGATGGTGAGGTTCCAGTAATACTGGAGCTTTAGGGAATACGGAGTACCCCTTCATTGCCAGTACTCCTAGGTCCACTCAGGCCTGGTGTGGTAGCACCTGATAGGGCCCTATCTATGGGTTAAATAGAACTAACGGCATACTTATGCCAAACTGAACTGTTTGCTAAAACTGAGTAGCTTGAAATAGAAATGTTTTTGACAAATAAACTGTACTTACATTTAAACTGTGTGCTTATGTTAAACTGAATTGTTTGAAATTGAACAGTTTTTGACATTGAAACTGTACTTACACTAAACTGAATTGTTATATGTAGAACTGTTTTGACATTTTACTATGTAAACAAAGCCTGTTCTTAGGCTAAACTGAATTAGCTGAATTTGAATAAACTGAATAGTTTGAAATAGAAATGTTTTTGACAGTTAAACTGTGTACTCATGCTAAACTGAATTGTTTGAAATAGAACTGATTATTTACATAAAGGATTTGGCATTAAACAACCTACAAGGATTGATATGCCATAAAACCCAACCAACCAACCAACATAACTTTTACAGTCTATTTGAAAACATTTATCTGTGTGCAAACAAATGAGTTTTGGTTCTTTTAAAAATTTTAACTACAAACTATTTGCTTACAAATAATATATATATATATATATATATATATATATATATATATATATATATATATATATATATATATAAACAGGATTTGGCATTAAATAACCCACAAAGGTTGATATGCTATAAAACACAACTGCAATCGATGCAGTCTTTTTTTTTTTTTTTTTTTTTTTTTTAATAATATTCAAAAATATAATTAACAGTTTTATATCTGAACCTGCACATTTGAAAATGGCACTATCCAAATTGCTGTATTTTCTTAAATGACTTGAAAGCTTTTCTTTACTTTTTATACAGTGTTGTTTCTCTGCCTTTCTAGGTACACATTATTTGGCATCATCACCCATGCTGGTTACACCATTTCATCTGGACATTATGTAGCTTATGTAAAAACTTCAGCCAGTGCCTTAACCTGGCACTTTCCTTCTAACGGTCAGCGAGAAGGAGAAAACTCAAATGCAGACACTTATTCTCCAGGTTCTGACATGCAGCAAGATGATGACGTCTTTTGGTTGGAGTGCGATGATAGCTCAGTACGCGTTTTTACTGAAGAGGATTTTCTTGAGCGTTTGTCTTCTGAGGGTCTCCTTACGGGGACTCCTTATTTGCTTTTCTATCACAAATCTCCCATGAGTCGATCTTTCTAAAGGTTGGCAGAGCATTGCCAATGGAACCTTTTGCATAATAATTACCTTGGGTTTTATTTCCTCCTTAACTTGTTTTGAAGATGACATCTTTGTCATCATTCAAACTAGTATCTTCATCTTTAGGTTTTATTATTTCCAGCTAATGTTTTTTTTTTTTTTTTTTTTTTTTTTTTGTTTACCTTTCTGTAATGTATATTGTGTTTGTGGATCTTCCTTGAGTGGTAAATAGGGTATTTTGTTTTTATGAAGATTTTTCAGTTTTTTTATGAGTACCAGTATCAACTACTCTATGTGCTCTCACTGAAATGTATTGTCATTTTAAAAAAAAAAAAAAAAAAAAAGAAAAGAAAAAAAAAAGAAAAAAAAAGTGTTTTTGTCTCTTCTTGCTGTCTTTCTCTCTTGGTGTCCTAAGAATGACATTAAACTGCATTTTGTGATGAGCCTCTGCTTCTGGAGGAGTGTAAAGTCACCCTTTCATTGCCATTAGTGTTAGACCTACTCTGATTCCAGAATGTTAGTACCTGTTAGTGTCTCATCTGTAGGTCAATTTGATCCGTTTAAAAATTATCAGTATTAGACAGGAGTACTTGAAATCATATTACTGTGCAAATTATTTGTATTAAAACTTGTTACTTAAAGCTATAATTGGTTATAATTATTAGTTGAAACCATATTACTGGCAAAAAAAACAAAAACAAAGACTGACTTGGGCATTAAATAAACGAACAAGGGTTGACATGCCATTAAAACCAACTTTCTCTGTGTCTCTTTCTCTCTCTCTCTCTCTCTCTCTCTCTCTCTCTTTCAATGCTCAAGGATTTTCTGCCATTACATATACTCGAGGAAATACAGAGAGTGCCCTGGTCAAAATATGTTAAAAGGAAAGAAATAGTTAAGGATACATTTCATTTTGGAATTTTAGACAAGTAGAAAAACTTTTCATTATTATTTTCAAGAAAGTTTTGTTATGAAGAGTGAAAATAGATATTAACATCCCTCATTTTATCATTTCAAAAAAATTTGTTTTATTTGATGTTTAGAAAAAATCCCCCAAAACAATGTCAAGTTGATGACTATTATTTCTTATTACTTGAAATATTATTTTAATGTTACACATCTCTGTCCCATAATAGTTGTTACATTTAGTGTATGAGATTTACATGCAACTATTATGAGACTGTATCATTATTAAAAAAAACCAAACAAAACAAAGATAAAAGTATAAAAACAAACTTAAAAATAGGTAGAAATGGTTATAAAAATAAAGTTATTATTTTTTATTTATTTATTTATTTATTTTTAGATTTTTTTTTTTTTGTGATTAGCTTTTTGAGCAGCAGAAAAAAAACTGAATGTTTCTCTGCCAACTATATTTTTCTTTGTTACTAATTTTCCTATAATTCAATCACTTTTATTTTTTTCTCTGTTTGTATAATTATTTTAAAATAATTCTTTTCATTGTCAAAAAGTGTTGTTTAACTTTCAAAAAATTATTTGAAAATGCCCTTTTCTCTTTGTCCTCATCTAAGGAAAAAAAAAAGTGTATTTTTTTAATATTATTTATGACTAAATGTTTGTAATATTTCATGAATTTCAATTGTCTTAATTTGCATCATTTTTTAAAATTTCATTCAACTAAATTTTTACATAGTTATCTCCCTTGATATTTGTGTCTAAATGTTTAAAAAAAATTACTACCTCTGTCCTATAATGGTTGTTACGTTTAGTTTCTAAATTTTACACTAAATCTTAGTACCCTTGGGAAAGGTACTTCCTTATCCCTCCAGCTATAATTAAATAGCACCACTACTGTTTTTCTACAAAGATGGCTTTGGCATTAACCCATAAAGGTTGAAATGCTATTAAACAAAGAAATCAAATTAAACTCAATTTGAGTGTGAAATATATTTATGTAAATGTAATAACTATTATAGAACTGAGGTATTTCTTTCTTCTCAGTGATCATTTTTTGTCTTTATCATTATTCATAGTTGTGGACATTTGTTTTCTTCATTTTTAAACATTAATTGCTAACTTTTTAAGATCTTTTTTTTCTTCTTTCAAACTAATATTTTTTTAAAAGATATTTAAAAAAAAAAAAAAAATGATCGTTCAAGTTTTTTATTTTCCATATTATCTCCCAACTAATTTCATAGACTCAGATCCTGTTGTTCCATTCCATCTCATTATTCCTGTAACCTTTTAAAGAAAACCCATAAAAACCTTAAGAATACTGTATAGCACCAAATTTAACAAAATTCAGGACTTACCATTTGCAGGCAATTTGTAGAGTTGGTGAATTATTTTCCAAAAATTTTTCAGATAGTGAGTATATTCAAACAAGTCAATCATATATAAAAAAACAAACAAAGCAATTTGATCTGCAATTGTATAACTTAGTACAACAGGATGAAAACAATAAAACACTGACTTTTAATTATATTTTGCAAAACAAACTACACAATTCTACAACACTGGAGCCTCCTTGTGATGTTTCTATGCATTAACATTGAAATGGTTAATGAACAGCCTATAGGAAAATACCTTGCATTGAGCTACTACAAAAAGCGACAAAAATGTGTCTGCCTGTGTAATGTTGGCAACAAAAATGTTGCTCTACCTGCAAAAGGGTTAACTATACATTGTCTACTTTTACTTAAATAAGTTTTTCCTTCTTTGTGCTGGGATTAAAATGTAGTATCTGTTTTTTCTTCTCAGATAGGGTTTTTGGTTTTGGCAGGATGTACAAAAAAAATACATAAAAAAGAGCCTGCTCCCTGGGATTCTAATATCTGTGTGATGCTGGTCGCAGGAACTGGGGCTGGGGCTATTTTGGGCCATGTCTATGCCCCCCTCCTTTATCTGATGAAGTGTTATGTACTTTTGAAAAATGGAGTTAAATAATGACTTTTTATTGAAAAACTTTGGCTTTTCCCTCTTTCATTAAATAAAAATGTAATATGACTTCTATAAATTCATGTACAGATCAAGATCTCCCTTCTGCCATTCTCTTGCTCACCTCAAGTGCCCCCTCATCTTTTTGCCACCCTACTTGCCCCTTAGCCCACTTACCCTGATGAAATTCCTCTGAGGAATTGTGCCACCCACTTAAGTGATCACTGATTTACTTCTCAGGATTTTAACAAAGCAACAATGAGCCAAAATTTTATTATATCCAGATTGTTTTAATCTGAATAACTTAATCCTGTTTTTAATGATTTGTGTGATATAAAGAAAAACTATGATGCAAATTGTTGAAATTGGGAAGATAACTTTTGTTGCTTTCTTCATTGTTTTATTAAAAATTTCATTAAAAAAAGAAAACAACCTTCCTCTCCCTAAATATTTTGTCTTGCAAGATTAGAAGCTGCTATATAAAAATATCTACATTATCTTTTTATAAAAAAAACATTTCCAAAATTTTGCCCAGTCCCATAAGGATTTTGAGGATGAAAATGAAAATTCATGATTTGTTTTAAAACTGTTTACAATGCTGCTGTTGTTATAATTTTCTTTTTCTTTAGTGAGCATATCTGAATGACCTGGGTCTCATTGTATTAAAAAAAAAAAAAAAAAATTTGAGAAAATATTTTTAGGAAATATTTCTTATATATTAGCATAAAGAATACCTATCTACTCCTGTGATTTGCTCATTTCGAAAAATTTGATTTTTTTCTTCTTGATTTTGTAGAAGAGGTGGGGATCTTGTTTGCAATATAAATACTATGTCAAAACAATCTCTGATTTTCTGACACAATTGTATACCAGTTGTCTTCCCCTTGGCATTATTTCTATTATTTCCAGGGAGAAGGATGAAAATCTGTAAAAGTAGAAGTGGGAGAAAACTATTTAGGTTCGAGTTTTACTATATTCAAACTTGACGTTTGTAAATAAAGCCAATGGGGTGATAACTAGTATACATGTGTATCAGTAAGTTAAGATTGTTTTAATGATATTTACATTGTATACTGGACCCTTCTAAAATTGAGAAATTTTTTTTTTTTTTTTTTTTTTTTAAACTGACAAATTGAAGTATTAGATGGTCTTCTGAATGCTAATCAATAAAAAGAAAAAAAAAATTCCTCCTCCCCTAATTTTTTTTTTTTTTTTCTTGTGACAATTTGCATGTAGCTAATGCAAAACAGTTGTGTTGCTTCACATGTTAGTTTTGAAAGCAGCCACTTGTAAGGTAATGTTTTCACATCCAGTATAACACTTGCTTATGCATATTCACTAATTAGTGTGTACATAAAGACTGCTCCATTGGCCTTGCGGTTAATGTTCTCTAATGGCCTGGGAGACCGGGGTTCAATCCCAGGTCGAGTCATGCCAAAGACTCAAAAAATGGTAAATGATGCCTTTTTGCTTAACACTCAGCATTATAAAGTGAAGCAATCCAGGGAAAGGAGTAATGCCCTCCTTTACACCTCAGTGTAGTAGCTATTGAAAAGGGAGCCTTCTGGTCACCCTCGACTATGGTTACCAACTTGACTTATATAAGTGACAGATGGTAATCTTGAGACAAGACAAGTTGGAAGCCAACAGGCGCCTCTGGTGGTGTAATGGTTAGCAAGCTCGACTAGCAAATCTACACGAGTGAGTTCGAGTCTCATTGGGTGCCCCTTTCATATGGCCTTGTGCCACATCTAAGCAAAAAGCTTAGTACATTTCCAAGTTGGAAGCCAATCAGAATAAGCACGAGGCTTGGTTTTTCCATATTGAATAGACCTTTTTCTGTGAGAGAGAATAATGAACCTTGTTGAAGGAACCAAATTTTTCTAATTCCAAGAAGGAATGCGAGATTTGTCAGTCTTTTGTTGGTTAGAGCAGTGTATCTCAAATTATTTGATGTGGCATACAGGCAAGATATTTTTCCTATGTGCCATATTATTTGATTTATGGTCAAATTCCAAGTACTTTTATCTGTTGTATTGTATCACAGCACGTGTAGAGAATATTATTAAACAATATAGAAAAATTTTGTGCATTTTCACTTTTACGTTGTTTTATGTTATGATAATGTCAAACTGGAGTCTCACCATTTACTGGTAGTCGACTTGTGTGCCAGCACTTACGATAATGCTAGTTTTTTTTTTTTTTTTGGTGGGGAGGGGTCATGCTAAACAAGTTTTGTGATGCTATTAAGTAAGTAAAGTTGGTGAGTGTAGCTGAGGGCAACCAGAAGGCTCCCTTTTCAATAGCTACTACACTGAGGTGTAGGAGGAGGGCGCTACTCCTTTCCTTGGATTACTCCACTTTACCCTTGATATGTACCTTATATTGCTGAGTGTTAAGCAAGGGGGTTCTTTGTTATGACGTGACCTGGGATTGAACCCCAGTCTCAAAAAAAGTCTTACATCAGTTGGCAACTAATGTAAGACTTTTTTTTTTTTTTCTTCACAAAATCTTCACCTGTTCAACATGGTACAAAATATTGGTCCATTCATCTTCAATGTTGCTAACTACATTTCTTTTAATATATTGGGATCCAGGTAGTTTAGATGTCTTTTTCTTTTCTATTTTTTTTTCTTTATTGAGAATGATCAGTATTTGTATTTTGATAGTATTACTAACCCTTTCACAGGCAGATAATTTTTTTTTTTACTCCTTGTAGAGTGAGTGAATTTCATAAAATTTGCAGAATAGAGGCTATGTTCAAACAAGTCGATTAATCAGATAATAATAATGATAAAAACTTAATTGAATTGGCAGTTGTGTGTCATAGTTCAATAGCATGAAAACATTGAAGCACTGGCTTTTAATTAAGATAATTTGCAAAAAAACCTTTACACAATCAAGTCTCTTAGCGATGTTTCTATACATTAAAATTGGTCACTGAGCAGCTTATAGGAAAGTACCTTACATTAAGCTATTGCAAAAATGACAATTGTTGCTCTACCTGTGTACAGTTGGCAATAAAAATGTCCCTCTGCGCAAAAAGGTTAAATTTGCAGTTGATTAACAAGATTATTGTACTAAGAATAAAATGCTTGTTGTTGTCTTGTACTGGAGGCAAAGAGTCAAAGGAGCATAATTAGAAAATGTTGTCAAAATTGTTGGTGCTGCTTTTATTTAGGTTTTTTTTTTTTTTTTTTTTAATTTTTTTTTTTTTTAAACCTTTTGATTTAATACCTGAGCAGCCTTAATGTCCCTCTTTCTCTATCCTACCCTTGTAAACACACATCATGGATACCCCCTTTAAATTCAAGCCCACAGTCACCTGAACCTTTCACTGAAAAACTGGATGTCTAGTAAAGGTGACGTTATTATGAGACCAAAACAAAAAAAAAAAAATTTTGCTTAAAAAAACAATGTAAAGAAAAAGTTAAAAAAAAAAAAAGTTAACACCATTTTTATTTATCCTTCCCCCTGCACCCCCCAACCCAATGTTTTTAGTTAAACATTTTTATTGAAAAAAATTATGTACAATTTTTAATGTAAAAACATTTAAAATTAAGAATAAATATAAAACCCAACCTCCAGAAATTGGTTTTGAAAAACAATTTGTTTAGGTTTTAGGGTGTAGGGGGTTCAGTTTACAATAAAACATTTATTGTAAAATGAGCCCTCATTTTTCATCCATCATCCCAGATGAAGACTTTAAGATATTCTATAACCAAATACTTTTTCTTTTTCATTAAAATGTAGCTGATAACTAGAAATTAATATTGTTAAAATTCTTAATTTACTTCATCTTTTTAAATGGCTACATTTATCATCCAGAATATCTACCTCTACTCCTGCAATTTGTCAGTTTTGAAAAATATTGATTTTGGAAAAAAAAAAAAAAAAAAAATTTTTTTTCTTCTTAGAAAAATGGGGCTCTGTTTACAGGGTAAATACTAATGTCAAAATAATCACTAATTTTCCAATGCACATGCGGAAAATTCATAATTAGAAGTGGAAGGAAAAAAAAATATAATGCTCAAGTTTAATTGTTCATTCAAAAATGTGTGTGTGTGTGTGTGGGAATACATTTAAAAAAATAAGCACTAAAAGAAGGTGAATTTTAATTTTATAGCCTCTCTTTTATAGACAGGTGGAAAGTGAAAGTTAACTTCCTTGTAGCAGTTAACCCATAAAATCTTTAAAAAAAAAAAAAAAAAGTTAATTTTTCAAAACTAACAGTTTTTAAAGGATGTGAAGGTCTTATTGTTAAAAAGCACCAAAAACTTGATTTAAAAAAAAATTAAAAAAAAAATTTTTTTTTTTTATAGAAATAAACTTAGAATTAAATCTTGAGGGTGGTGGGAGGGGAGGAAGACCCTTGTCTTTATGACTTGTAAATAATTTAAAAAATACTGAAATCAACTCTAGTCTCAATTTTTTTTTTTTTTTTTTGTTCATTATCAATTTCTGACTATAAATATTTTAAATTTAAAAAAACAAAACAAAAAAAAAAAAACAAAGTTTGAATTCATTGTGGTTATGATTACTTTGTTGTTATTGCTGTTGTGTGTCTCTTTCAATTCTCTCATTTTATTTTTTTACCTCTCTCTACTCTCTCTCTCTCTCTCTTTCTCTGTCTCTCTATCCATTCCATTGTATTTCATTATTTCACTTGTGTATCATCCATGTTTTTGGCATTTGTAAATTATCTCCCTTTGATCGGTTCATACTTCCGTGGCTCAAAAGAACATTTAAAAATAAATCCCCTTTCACCTTGTCTCCAGATTTGTAGGCGATTACAAAAGGACAGTCGTATTTGCTGTAATAAAAATAAAGTTTATAAGTATAAACTGTATTTAAATTAATATCAACTTCAGTTAACCTAGTGTGGTGTAAGGGAGGAAAAGGTTAGAGAGGAAGATTGACACACACAAAAAAAAAAATAAAATAAAAATAAACTACAAAATAGATTTATGTTAATTGGGTATACAATGGGAATACAGAACACTTTGATCCAATTAAGTATTAGTCTCTTTACTCTACTAAGTAATAGCGGTCTTATACAACCTGCTGATTACTTATCTATAACACAGTGGAACTTATTTTTGTGATTAATATTTTCCTTAAACCTAGGGATTTAATTTTATATTTCTTTTTGTAAATATTTTTATTTATTCATATTAGAATTTTTGTATGTATCCACCTTCCGCCATGGCCAAGATGTGATACATGGTCTTTTTTTTTTTAAACTGGAGTACAGTTAGTTTGAATTTGATTTTCCTTCTTCTAGACTGGTTGCCATACCAAGATTAAAGAGGGGCTGTCCTCATGGTGTAATGGTTAAAGTGATGGACTGCGGAATTGTAGTAAGCGAGTTCATACTTCACTGTCAGCCTTGGGAAAGGCATGAACCCCCTTATCCTCTCACCTATGGATTAAATAGAACCACTATTGTTCTTCTAGGAGAATAGCTTTGGTGTTAAATAACCTACAAAGGTTGATATGCCATTAAACTAAGAAACCAAGATTAAAGAGCCGAATCTGCTTTGCTATTATTTACCCATAGCTGAGTGGAGAGTTGTGGTATTAAGTAACCCATGAAGGTTGATTATGCCATTAAACCAAGAAAACAAACCTTAATTACAGTATATAAACATATGTTTGAAACACAAGGAATAAATATCATAAGTTGAAAGAGGAGTCTTTGTGGTGCAGTGACTAATGTGATGAACTGCAATACTGTAGTGAGTGGGTTCAAACTCCAGTTGCACTAATACATTCACTTTCAGACTAATACCCTTTGGGAAAGGTATGAACCCCCTATTCTCTGAGCTATGGGTTAAATAGTACCAACCACTAGCGTTCTTCTATAAGAATGGCCTTGGCATTAAATAACCTATGAAGGTTGTTATATCATGGCTTAAAATCATTGTATTATGTATTGTTGATTGTGGATTTTGAGTGACTGTGATTTGGATAAAAACATAGTTACTGTATATACTGTTGTAATGAACGACCCTTAAATTTTAACCATGAAAAGGTGTTTTTATCATGTATTGTTTGTAATGAAAGATCCCTAACTTGGCAAGGTTAGCTTACAAAAATATTTCTTCAATGTCTAATAACATAATAAACAAGGTAAGGTTCCACATTTCAAAAACCTTTCTGTTGTGAGTGAGCCCTTGTTTCTGAGGTAAAGAATTAGTCTTAAAAAGTCATTCCTTACCCAAGTCTGTGTGTGTGAGTGTGTGTGTGTGTATATATATATATATATATATATATATATATATAACCTTTTAAGAAAAACAAAATCCTGTCATTTTAGGATTATAAATTTATTTCCATCCTGCTATATATATATATATATATATATATATATATATATATATATAATATTTACTTAGTTGCTACACAAGGTCAACTTTTAAGTAGTTTAACAGATTTGAATTCAGTCCTTCTAGACTGATTGCTATACTGAAGCTAATGAGTCCAATCTGTCATACTATTAACCCGTAGCTGTAGGTAGAATAGTTGGATTAATACCTTTCCCAAGGGTATTAGTGCTATGTGAAATAAAGACAGCTTCATCCAGGATTTGAACACTGGTTGCCATGTCCATTTCCTATGACGATCCTATTTACCCAACCCCTCTGCTCGGGTAGGATATGACACAAGGTCATTTTTTTAAGCGGAGTTTAGCAGGTTTGAATTCAGAGTTTTCCTTCTCCTAGACTAGTTGCCTCACCAAGGCTGAAGAACCTAGTCTGCCCTGCTATTTACCCATAGCTGGAGGGAGAATAATTGGATTCATACCTTTCCCAAGGGTATTAGTGCTATGTGAAATGCAATCAGTCTTGTCCAGGAATTGAACTCGTATCGCCGTGTCCATATCCTGTGACGATAACCATTACACCACGGGAAAATTTTTCTGAGCTTTTGTTTATTTGCTGTTTTTTTTTTTTTTTCTTATTTATTTATTTTTTAACCATTACTCTACGATCATTTCCAGCAATTAATTTAGTTAATCTAATTTTAGAAAAAAAATATTTTGTTTATTTCTGTAGACTTGAGATTTTTATTTATTTTTTTATATCATTTTGAAATGTGGAAGTGTATAAACTTAATTGGTCCTTTAACAAAGCCATGAAAAGCTATACTTATTAGTTTAAAAGATTATTTCCCTCAACCTCGTGTGGATGTTGAGGGTTTTCACTGAACATGTAAATGATGAAACCTTAATAACTTTTGGTATTGAATGCCTCTGTGGTATAGAAAATTTTTCTGAGCTTTTGTTTATTTGCTGTTTTTTTTTTCTTATTTATTTATTTTTTAATAATAATCTAACTTTGGATTTACTATATTTAAAGGAGATGAAAAACAAAACAAAACAAAACAAAACACTTCTTTTAATGATGTGGTCACAAGTCTTTTTTCCAGGACATGAATGACTCTTGAATTCTTGCCCTGATATAGACAATTTAAATACAAGTTTTCAGTTTCTGAATACAGTATATTATCTAGTTGAGAATTTATAACTTTTCTTTCTCATTTTAAGATCTTTATTATACCCCCCTCCCCCAAAAACCAACAAAACAAATTTAGACAAATATCTGAACATTTTATTTTTCATATAAATATAATTATCTACTGAAGTATTGTAATCTTTAATACACATTAATGTTTCAAGAATTTATCAAATGGTGAGGCTGCTGTCCAGGACCTCTGGGAAATGTTGAGCACCTCTTCATTGTAATCATTATTGCCAGGTTCATTTAACTAACATGGTAGTACCTGAGAGCAGTAGGAGGGGAGCTGGCAGCATTAATTTGCTGTAGGCTTTGCGACTCAGCTTTTTAGTTGGGCTGTTTGGTATTCATGCCGGACAGGTATTGAATCTCAATGGTAGACTCGAGGCTGAAATGCCTTTGGCTTCAACTGGGCCACCTTCGGGCGGGCAAGCTGCATCATTGACACCTTTGTCACCTTTATATAGCACTGGACCCCGTGGTCCAGTTTAAGCTATAATCAGGCATACATGCCTGGACCCAGATTTGGGTCCAAGTCCAGCTAGGTTCATCAGGCTCACATTGCACTAAGTTGGTCAATGACCAGCATAGTCAAGCAGGTCTTAAGCCTTGGCTTGTGCCTGACATTCCCCTCTCCTAACCCCCACTCTAATCAACCTTCGGGTCATTGACCTTGTGTCAAGTCCTGTTTGGTGGGAGGCAGAGACAAATATTGGTACTTGTTAGGGTCAAATAGATCTGTCTGAAAATTATTTGTATTAGATAAGAATACTTGATACCATATAACTGGTTAAACAAGTGATAAGCAAAAAAAATACAGTGGAACATAGAAAAGTTACAATCATGCATTTGCAAGTGAATCAAGTTTTGGCATTAAATAACCTATAAGGAGTTAGTATGCCATTAAATCAAATCAAATCATAGTCTCAATTTCACACAACAGCATGGTTATTGTTGTAGAAAATGGACATGGCAACTCAGGTTCAAATCCTGTACAAGGCTGTTTGCATTTTACATAGTGCTAATACCTTTGGGGAAGGTATGAATCTATTTTCTCTCCAGCTATGGGTAAATAGGAGGGCAGATTGGGCTCTTTAACCTTAGTATGGTAACCAGTTTAGAAGAAGGAAAATTTTGAATTTAAAACAAAGAGGCTTTTTTGTTAGTTATACTACTTTAAGAGCTTTTTTTTTTTTTTTCTACAAGTATTCCATGTACTGTTCTCGATCCTTAGGAGTAGAGTAACTCTAATTGCTGTACCCCACCTTTTCTTTTTTTATATATGTATTTAAATGATTTGATATATTTTTGCATCCAGATAATGAGTCAAGATGCCAATCTGGTTCTGTTTAATGTGACTATTGCTACTCTTATATTTGTATAAAACTATTTGCTACCCTTATATTTGTATAAAACTAGGATCGATTTACTCGCAGGACTTATATATTAAAAATAATTATATGGTCCAACTTGTTAAGTTAGATGCAGCTGTTCATTTAAAAAAACTTTGAGCCATTTGTTGCTTTTTATTTTTTTTATATGGGTAATTTTAGAATAGTGAAATCCATCCTAAATCTCCAGGGATAGAGTATTAGTAAGGAGGGTTAGAGAAAGCTTAAACTGCATCCTTTTAAATGCTTATTTAACAGTTTATTAGGAGTTATCTCCCTTCGCCTAATCATTTGATCGTGCTTCTCAAATATGATACATAGTATAGTAGTTCCTCTTATTTCTCCATTTTAAGTGTTGGTGAATACCCTGTATTTTTATTATGTTGATTACCATAACTTGAGCACTTATTCATATAGCTGTGTTATTTGGTCGAGTTAAACTGGAGTTGGGAGTAATTCCATCAGGACAAGAAAACTATTCAAAAGTGAACATTTTAAAATTTTCCTGGTAATAAATATATATATAAGGAATATTGAAAAACAAAGTAATCCAAAGTGAAGAATTTAATATGAAAGTTGACCTTTATAACGTTTCGGTTTCAATAAAACATCATAAGGACTCAGTGTTATGAAGTGTCGTTAGATCACAAATAGATGCTTAACAAAATAAAATAAAACAAAGCAGGAGACTACATATACGGAGAAAGAGGTGGGGGGTACGGCGTTGACGTTTTTTTAACATCTTTTCAGAGTTTTGATGATAGTTTATTGAGACCAAAACTTTATAATGCCAACTTTCTTTTATATTAAATTCTTCACCTTGAATTATTTTGTTTTTTAATATTTCTCTCCACATTGTCGGATTATTTTCCATTATTTACTCCCCCTCCCATATATATATATATATATATAAAAGGCAGTTTGTTATATTAATAAAGTTCACAATATTGGTGAGAGAATAAATGTAGATTTAAGTTGTAGATAATCTTATTAAGCCACTAATGATTGGTGATAGTGAATATGTAGACTGAAGTTGTAGATATTATTAAGCTACTAATGATTCAAGAGACTAATAAATAGATAATAAATAAGAATGTTAGTAAAAATAGATTAAACATATATAGAGTAAATAAATCAACAAATCACAAAATTAATATAATAGCCATGTAAATAACCGATCTGTAAAAACCTGACCACTTTTCCCACAAATCTCCACAAACTAGATCATCCTTCCCATCATGCCTCCACACAACAATATATTAAAGGATATTCACTTTATGGGAGCCTCTTGATAATTGTAGAGGTGAGAAAATTATAGTCATCAAGTGTTGTTGACTATAGGTCTGTGCTATCCCAATTTAGATCAATAGATATAGAGACAGATTTATTTATCTTAGTGATGTGTTTTAAAAAATGTTAGAGCAAGCTAATAGTTATGATATTGCTGGTAAAATTTAAGATAATTAACAATAATTAAAGATAACAGTAATTAAAGATCAAATTAAATGCATCACATGACCTCCAGAAGGTCTACTGAATTTTTTTTCTTCAAGTGTTTATGCTTAAAAGTGGTGAGGCTCCAGTCCTTGGGAATGTGGAGTTAACTCTCAGATTTGTTTGAGTCAAATAGATCTGTTTGAATAAGGAAGTGTGTATATGTTTAAAATGCTTGTGAAGATACATTTTTGTATCATATATATATATATATATATATATAAAATTTGGAGACTATAATTGTTAAACTTAAACCCCTTGAGTTTTCCACTTTGTGTTCCTAGCTGAAAAATAACTGATAATGTAATCTGACATTTTACAGTTTGATTAGCTGTTTTGTTGCTAGGCAATAGCGATTTAGAAATAGGGATTCCCTAGCTGGAATTCAGGCCACCTGGGTATACGTATTTCGAGGAGGTAGCACAAATATCAGCTACTTGGAGTCTTAGAGTTAAACTGACTGTGGTGTTATATAACCCAACAAGGGTTGACATGCCATAAAAAAACTACCAACCAGACATTTGGACACTGATGTTTCTTGTAACCTATTACATCATCTTAGTATCATACAGAGTACTACTCCTTTATGAGAATGAAATTTTCCATCTAGTAACTTCATTTACATTCTACCTCTGTCCCATAATATTTTATACATTTAGAACATAAACTTTATAGTCCAAATATAGTAACTATTATGGGACAGAGGTAATTTCCATTATGATTAATGAAAATTTATGAAGGTTATTAGAGATAAAGAACACTATCATTGTCCCATAATGGATGAAACATTTAGTATATAAAAATGTCTGCAAATGTAACAATTACTGTGGGACAGAGTATATAAAAGCCAGAGGCACCTTGCTATCAGAGAGAAATTAGGAAGCTAGTCTCACAGGAAGTTACCGTTGTTCAAACTTCATCGAATGCCCTACACTCGTGGCTTAGCTAAACCACAAGTTAGATATCTTAACATGATCACAGAGCAATAGTTAATGAGTTTGATTCTCACTGGGTGTTATGACACTCAACCATTGGTCTATAATTAGGATATGTATTTTGAAAGCAAGAGGTCATAAGATAGTTTTGCAAGCCATTGCTAAGGGTAAATTCTTCATACCGTCAATGGAAAATATGACAAGAGTTTAAATCTCCCTTTCTTCTATTTTAGACATTAAGGCATACCTCTAACCTTGCCTCCCTTGTAGCACCATGGGGAGGTGCTGTCTGCAGGACAGATCCTCAGGTGAATTATTATTTTTTTTGTTTAGTTTTAAAAAAAAAATGGTGAGGAGGAATTTTGAGTTAGATCTTTGCTGAGTACCCTATTTTTGTTACCTTGAGCCTGATTAAGCTTAGTAAAATCTATCTATCTTTCTATCTATCTATCTATCTATCTTTTGAGTTTTGCTTAAAGAATGTAACGGAAAATTTCAACAATGTAAAATGATCTTCAGTCTGATTTAAAGAAACTAAAAAAAAAAACAGCCCACCCCCGCACCTCCAAAAAGCAGAACATGAATCAAACTGCCAAAAAAAAAAAAAAAATAAAATAAAGCAAATAAACAAACAAAAGATAAACTTATAAATAAACCACCCACCCTCACCTTGTTCTTTATTTTTATTTGGTGTACATAAAGTATTTTGTGATTTCCTGATGAAGACCATCTCTCTTCATGAAACTTCCTTTCCCCTTCCTCTATTTGTTATTTATGATTTCACTTGTAAAATCAAAGACTTAATTGGCCAGTGGGAATTCTCTTTATATTATTATTATTACTTTTATTATTATTATCATTATTATTAAATTCATTATTTTTTAAATAAAAATATTCTTTTTCTTTTTCCTTTCATACCCTCCTCCTCCTTAACTGGCCTACAAAGTCTTCAGTAAAATATTTAACTGGAACACGTTGAAGGCAAAATAAAATTTTATTACCAAAACAGTTCTTTTTATTTATTTATTCATTTTTTTTTTTTTTTTCATTATAGCTTCACTCACTGCTGAGTGTTTACCCTTTCAGATTATGACAAGTTTCCACAAATCTTCAGTATCATTGCAGACCCCCAGCAGTGCAAGAATCTGAGCTGTCTCAATTTGTTTCTTTATTTCCAAATTAACTAATCTTTCATTACAAGAATGCTTATTGCTTTTCTTTTAAGTTCTATATGCCTTATAACATTAAAAAAAAATATCTATATATATATATATATATATATATATATATATATATATATATATATATATGAGGATCATTAAATAAGTTTCCAGACTTTTTTTTCGTATGGGCACTTTTATTGATAGTACACACATGAAACTCTAGTCCCCTTTGAAGTAATCTCCTCTGGCTGCATTGCACTTGTACCATTCCAGCAACTTCTGGAAGGTCCTATGGTAGTCCTCTTGTGTGATCGTGTCAATGGCTTTCGTCACAGCCTCTTTCATCTCCTCAATTCTCTCATAATGACAGCCTCTGAGCTTAGGGAATAACCAAAAGTCACTGGGAGCAAGGTCTGGACAATAGGAAGGCTGAGGGAGTGTCTTGATTCCCATCTTGGTCAAATAGTCTGTGACAAGGAGGGAGTTGTGGACTGGTGCATTGTGCTGGTGGAGATGCCACTGAGCCGATTTGAAGAGTGTTGGCCTCTTCCCAAGGAATCTCTTCCTGAACTCCGTTAAAACCTCAATATAGTAACCCTAACCCTAACCCTTTGGCCAATCAACTCTGGTGTATTGACTTGCTTATTCCTCCTACACCTCTCATCATCCCTCACATACTCTCTGCCTTCCTTGAATCTTTTATGCCACTCAAAAACTGATGCTCGATTCATGCAAGATGGTCTAAAAGTAGTCTGAAGAATTCCATACGTTTCTGTGGCATTTTTTCCAAGTCTAAAACAGAATTTTATTGCATATCGTTCTTCTAAAGTGTCCTCACGTCCAGATTGCATTTTTGAAATTCACCAGCTGTGACAATGAGGCTTTAGTAGGGTGTATTCCAATTGCTGCTGTAGCTGTTCATTTGAAGCTGAAATCATAAAAATTAGTCATCTCATAAGATGTATAGCAATAAGATACTGAATTTTCAAGAGTCTACGACAATTTTAAATGCCTGTACAAAAAAAGTCTGGAAACTTATGGAAAGAACCACGTATATATATATATATATATTTGTATATAAGTAGATATGTATGTATATATGTCGATATATGTATATATTTATAAATATGTATATATACATGTATATATAACTATTTAAATTTATGAATATATATACATATGTATATATAAAGTTGGTGACCTTAGTTGAGGGTGATCTGAAGGATTCCTTTTTAATAGCTACTACACTGAAGTGTAGGGGAGGGCGTTACTTCATTTCCTGGATTGTTCCACTTGACCCTTGATTAGTACCTTATAATGTGGAGTATTATGCAAACCAGGATCAAGTAACGTTTTTTGAGTCTTTGGTATAACTTAACCTGGGATTGAACCTCGGTGCCCCAGACCATTGGCAAGCCCTTGAGTCATTAGGCCAATGGCCCGCTGATATGTTTATATATGTGTGCATATGTTTGTGTATATGCATGTGTTTATATATATATATATGTGTGTGCGTGTGTATATATGTGTGTGTGTGTATATATATGTGTGTGTGTGTATATATATATGGGTATATGTATATAAGTATATGTATATATATACGAATATATACATGTATATGCGTATACAGGGTGACCCCCCCCCCCAAAAAAAAAACACATATATTTTAATAGAAGTAATAATGGGTTCTGTTTTTTTAGTCACCCTATACGTTCATATATATATATATATATATATATATTTGTGTATATACATGTCTGTGTATATATATATATATATATATATATATGTTTACATATATGTGTATATATATCTATATCTATATATATACATGTATATGCATATACGTGTATGTACATATATATCTATATATACATATATATACATATATACAGATACACACACACACACACACACACACACACACATATATATATATATACAAACACATACACATGTATAAACACGTATATATATGTAGACATATACATAGGACATTGGCCTAGCGGTTAGAGTGTTCGCCAATGGCCCGGGAGACCTGGGTTCAATCCTTGCTTAACACTCAGCATTATAAGCTACGGATCAAGGGCAAAGTGGAGCAATCCAGGGAAAGGAGTAGCGCCTTTCCCTACACCTTGGTGTAGTAGCTATCGAAAAGGGAGCCTTCGGGTCACCCTCGACTATGGTCGCCAACTTTACTTTACTTATATATATATATATATACACATATATATGCATGCATATATATACACATGTATTCATATAGATAGATATATCCATATACATACACACACACACACACACACACACACACATATATATATATATATATACATATATATGGACATATATACACACATATATACATATACATACCTATATATCTATATATATATTCGTATAATTACACAAATATATACATGTGTACATATATATATATCTATATATACATATGTATATATACTCATATATACATGTATATATATGTATATATATATATGTCTATATACATGTACATATGTGTGTATATATGTATATACATATATGTATATACCGGATATTGGCATAATGGTTAGAGACCTGGGTTCAATCCCCGGTCGAGTCATACCAAAGACTTTAAAAATGGCACTTGATGCCTCCTTGCTTAATACTCAGCATTATAAGGTACGGATCAAGGGTAAAGTGGAGAAATCCAGGGAAAAGAGTAGCGCCCTCCCCTACACCTTGGTGTAGTAGCTATCGAAAAGAGAACCTTCGGGTCACCCTCGACTACAGTCGCCAACTTTACTTACTTTATTTATACATATACATGTATGAATATATTTTTATATCTATATATGTATATATATATATCTGTGTTTATATATATATATATGTCTGTATGCTATATATATATATGTTGACTGTGCCATTGACCAAATAATCAGAGTGATCTTCAATGGTCAGGAAGACCGGGGTTCAATCCCAGGTCTAATCATACAAAGGGCTCACAAAATGGTACTTGATGTTGCTTTGATTACACTCAGCATTTTAAGGTACAGATCAATTGTAAAGTGGACTGATTTGATCATGAAATTTATATAAGAATTATCAACATACACACACACGACTGTATAGTTGCACCGCTTGGTGTTTAACAAAATGATTGAAGAAAAAGCTAGACGGGAACTACACAAGGATGATGCATGCTGTTTTGAACAAATCCTGGGAGCAGCACCCTACAAAACAGCAGCTGTATTACCACTTACTTCCCATCTCATAAACCATCCAAGTAAAATGAGCAAAATATGCTGGACACCGTTGGAGAAATTATGACACACTCATAAGTGATATTCTCTAATGGTCTCCCACACATGGACACACCAATCATGGCTGACCAGGAAAAACGTATCTTAATCAACTCTGTGTTGACACTGGTTGTCATCTAAACAATTTACCAAAAAACGATGGCTTATAGGGATGGATAGTGAAAGAGAGTCTAGGGAATCTATGCTGTTGACATGATATCTTCATTTAGCAAGGATAATTCAAGTTTCATACAAAAGATTTTTTAAAAAATATAATAATTTTGCACTTTAACAGCTTGAACTGAATTTTTTAGAAATAATAATTATTAAAAAAAAAAAAAAATATTTTTAGTGAAAATGTCATCCCCGATACCAGGTCGGCCAATGTAACCCCCCCCCCCAAAGTAGCAACAGTTTGGCATCAATTTTTTGTATGCACAACACCCGATTCCTGGCCTTTTGGAGTATGTAATCTGTTCTTGTCTTTAGTAGAATGTGAAGAAAGAAAGAAATTGAAATGATAAAGTTTAATTTAAAAAAAATGAGAAAAACAATTCCAATCAACAAAAATCTTTTAAAAAAATCATTTAAAAGTATCACCCATGATTAACAGGGAGGCAAATGATGAAGAGTGATAAAAATAATAAAAAGAGTAACAGATTACAGTTAGAGAGAGAGAGAGAGAGAGAGAGAGAGAGAGAGAGAGAGAGAAATTAGGATTAACTACTTTACTAGAAAGGAGAAGGCGCCTGTGGTGGTGTAATGGTCAGCAAGCTCCACTAGCAAACCTACACGAGTGAGTTCGAGTCTCATTGGGTGCCCCTTTCATATGGCCTTGTGCCAGATCTAAGCAAAAAGCTTAGTAAATTACTTTACTAGAAAGGAGAAGGAGGAGAGGTGATTTAAATGAGACTTTTTAAATAATGGATTTTCGTCAATGGTCCAGAAGACCGGGGTTCAATCCCGGGTCGAGTCTAAGACTATTCCCGAAGACTAAAAAAATGGTACTTGATGCCGCCTTGCTCAACATTCAGCATTTTCAGGCAAGGTTAAAGGGTAAAATGAAGCAATCCAGGGAATGGAGTAGCGCCCTCCTCTAGACAGCAAAGAAGAAAAATGGCTCCTGCACAGTGTAAACAGGACCTGTCTAGTTTTGATGGTGAAGACAAAATACACAAAATTAAAACTGTTTTCTCCCACTTCTACACCTCGGTGTAGTAGCTATTGAAAAGGAGCCTTTGGGTCGCCCTTGACTACGGTCGACAACTTTAATTTTACTTTTATATATGTATATATGTATATATAATAGGCTCGAAATTAATATAAGTAATAATGTTTTCTTACGATAAAGTTATTATATAAAAAAAAATATAAAAAAAGTTAATTATCTATTCAGTAAGAAACTGTGGAGTCTTAAGTCAACAAATAAAATAAATAAAAAAAAAAATAAAAAAATAAAAAAGTTAAATTACTCCAACCGGAAATAAAATAAAATAAAATAAATAAATAAAAAAAAAAAAAATGTAAGTGAGCAAAAACGAGGAGATAACTCTTCACCCCTCTTTTAACCTTTCCCCTCGTGTCTATTCTGATTTATTTTATCCATAAGATCTGAAGAAGTCCTGTTAAATTTTCTTCGTGTTTTTTGGTTTATATCAAGAACACATAACAGGATGGAAATAAATTTATAATCCTAATGTGACCGGTTTTGTTTTTTCTTAATGAGTATATATATATATATATATGTATATACGTATATATATACGTATATATATGTACGTATATACATACGTTTAGTATGGTTTCTTTCTTTAATGGCATATCAACATCTGTGGGTTATTTAATGCCAAGCCACCCTTCCCAAAGAGCAGCAGTGATGCTATTTAACCCATTGCTGGCAGGACAAGGGTGTTCATACCTTTCTCAAGGGTATTTTTCCGAAAGTGAGTGGACTTCGAAGTCACAACGATTTTGCAGTCTAGCACTTTAACCATTACGCCACATGGACACCCCTATACATATGTACAAATATATGAATATTTATATATGTGTATATATAATGATATATAATGATAAAATACTATTCTTTGGTATTTATGTCAAAGAACATTTTGAATCCAATTTTTAGGGTTTATTCTTCCTCTCGGCGTTTCCTTCTTTTGTCTACACAGACAACCGTATTCTTTTAGTTTCCTATGTAGACTTGTTGAAAACGAAGTTTTCTATTTTTTTAAGTGAACTTCGAGTAGACCACCGCTACCTCCTCTTAGACAAGGATATCTTTGTTTCATCTTGAATTTTCTTTTGCTGAGTGTCCGGAAGCTTTTACTACATATTCTGACCCGCCAATCAGCTTACTTTTTCGGCAAAAGGTTCAATAATACCACCCCTCCACACCTTAGACTCAACTATCTTTTAAAGGGGATAGCATACCCAAACCACAATTAGCCAACAGCAGGCTTATTGTTTCAGTAAGTAACAAAAAAAAAAACCCTGTAAGGAAAAGAGGCTTAGCGATTAATGTCTCTTTTACTCAAGCCACTTTGCTCAAGAAAAAACTGCCTAAAGTCGAAGGGGAATAAACAAGAGCTCACAAATAAAAAAAAAAGGAGCCAGGCAGAGCCTTCTGATTGTGTTGAAAAAACAAAACAAAACAAAAAAAAAACAAAACAGAAGAGAGAGATCCCTTGGTGGGTCTCACTTAAATAACAGCAGAGGCAGAGGATAACGGCACCACTTCAAAATAGCCAAACATATTCGAGCAGATATTAACAGCCGAATTTACAATTTCCTGCACCCTCTTAAACAAAGAAAAAAAAAACAAATTTGCATAACCTACCGGAGAAAACACAACTGCATTGTTTAAAACTAACATGCAACTTTCTGCACTCAGACAGCCTATCTCACTGGCAGGCCATTGTAGAGCTTCATCAACCAATCAGGACAGATCCTGAAGCCAAAATAAGTATTGTGCCTTAAACTTATCAAGAGACTCGCCTCTTGTTATCAAATCAGCAGGATTATCATTTGTATTCACATAATAGAAATTCACATGAATACCCCCTTTACTTAACCTAGCAATCTCTTTGTGGATATCCCCAAGTAAAACAAAACGATTGCATCTAAATTTCAATAAAAGATCCAGCATATCTGTAAACAAATTCACTCCAGGATACACGCAGTCATTGAAGGAGGGTCTGCCTCCCATTCTCTGAGAGAAATTAAACGCTGGCCTAATCTTGGTGGTACAAACAGGATCCTTCTTTAAGACAGGTCTATGGGGGGACCCATATGTATTTATTAAAATCATCCGGGGATACATCTATCCTCTCGATAATGCCTTTAGATCCCTGATCTAGAAACACCATACAGTAGTCATCATATAAATTCTGCCTCTCAAGTTTGATCACAACATGATATAAAACATTCAACGTCACCTAGTTGTTAGAAAGGATTTCTAGTAAATTATCTTCATTCTAGGGAAGATCAACAAAATAAGATCTAAACGTTCAAAATCAATAAAATAACGTCCTAAAGGTTATTGAACTACAGAAAGAATCTATCTTATCACGATCATAATCACAGAGTTTTCTCTAATCTCCATAGTCTCTAAGTTGAAAATCTTTTCTACAGTCCTTTCCACAGAGGACTCTGTAAAGCAGTCTAAAAGGCCCTGATATTTAGACTTTGGTTCCAACACAAAGTACAGATGGATAACTGACCAATCAGGATACTGAGAGATGACCTGAGAATAGTTCATATAAATCTGAGGATCAACTTTGGTTTTTTGATCTGGTAGGAAATCTTCTCTGTTGCCAAAAGGAACAAATCCCTGAGCCAATTCGAAAGCTGCACCAGTCATAAAATGAAACAGCTTCATAGGTGTCGGGTACTTTAACAAATCTACATCGAAAAGACCGCTCACTGACACAGTGTCTTTATGAACTCTCGATAAATCTGCAGCCAACTTACAACCACTTGCCTGCATATTAAACACTTGTTATATATTGACCTCCAACCCGGCCAAGCTGTCAAAATAGGAAATGCACCTGTGTAAATAACAGGTGCATCCTGTCGAAGGGTTGAATTGAGTGCGAAATTGTGACGCTCACAGGAAGTAGGTGGACGTCAAATTATTATATAACCCCGGCGACAGGAAGTTCAAGTCAGTTGGAGAAAAGATGCTGTAGAGAGAACCAACACCCAGCAGAGGGGGCTCTCAGGACCCCCGATTGAGCAGTTGCAGTTGGAGAGAAGTTGCTGGAATGAGAACCATGTCCCAGAAAGGCTGGTCCCCCAGGCCCCCGGGTGAACAGCCCAGGAGAATGGGAAAGAAACGCTGTCATGGCCATAAGAGTGGGGGTTAATATGTTGCAGTTCTGTTCAGTCTCCAACTCACCTCTCATACAGTAAAACCTTTAGTAACCCTTTCGAACCCTTTCAAATAAAGTGAGAGGTATATTTTTCTAAAGAACTGTGTCGCTCGTCTTTATTGTGTCATCGTTATGTTTCTGCATGTATGTGTGTATGTATAGTGGTCATGGCTATACAACACACTACGTTACTAAGCTCCTGTTTTTATCCTCCAGAAATGGAATGGAACAGATACCATCCCGTAATTTCACCAACAATTTCAATTCCCGCAGAAGCTTCCTAGCGGACTCCAGGAAAGCTTTCATTACAAATTCTCGAGTAGACAATTTATTAGCCCTAAAATTGAGGACGTCTAGCAATGAATCCGTTAAATAAGACCGCTCGCTACCTGAATCGATAAGAGCATTAAAACTATATTTAACTTCTTCATATACCAAAACAACCTCCATTATAGGCAACAACAAATTGCTACCGCCATTATCATCACAGTAACAAGTATTGGTATCTAAAGACCGGGACACAGGATCGGCATGGCTGCTGCTCTTGCAATCCCAGCAAGGTCTGAGGAGACATTTTTTTTACCAAGGCAGCTGACCTCCGAGTTACGAGGGTCAGTGCACAGCGTACACAGCCCCAGTACTTTACAACGATCTACTCTGTCTTTTATCGAGGCGTATTTCTTACAATTATTCGTAGAATGCATATTGTTGCGGCAAAAACTGCATCTTACCATTTCCTGCTTAGAAATAATATTAAAGTTCTCGTGGATTGCAGGTTTTTCACTAATCACAGGAGATCTTGCTTTACAGGTGTTACTACTACCCCATTTGGATTAGTAACTCACTGCATTACTCGCTTTGAGTTGGGTTAATTCCATAACGTGCCGCACATTGGAATAAGTAGCAAAAATCCCCCCACCAACGAAGGGTGTGGCCCACGGCTCTAAAAATTTATTTTCTTAAAAGCATAGGTAACTTATGAATTATCAAGTGACTAAAATAACGGTTGCCAGGCGTCCCCTCTTCCAAGAAGTCCAAAGAAAAAGAATTCTTCAACTTGTACAACAAAGATTTTATCTCAGCAAAAAAAAAAAAAAAAACCAACAAAAAAACAAAAAACAACCCAAAAACCAAAAAAACTCTGATAGAGGACACATTTCTTTCACATACAGGTCTAGCGATGTCCATGGCCACGAATATTTGTTCAACTAAGTATCTTTTATCCAAATATTCACTACTGCGAATACCCAAGGCTGTATCAAAACGTTCTGCTGAAATGGAGAGGTGATAAACTATCTTCAAGGCATGACCCCCGAGATGGTCTTTTAAAATTAGCAACTTGAGTGCCTTATCGTGCGCACCTAACACAATTTTCGAAGTGCATTAAAAAATTCTATAAGCCAATCTATCACAATTCAGACTACTAGGTTCGAAAACTGGACACTTTAATTTAGGAGCCATTTCATACTGGATATATGGCTGCTTAACTTTACAGGGTGGTTCTACATCACCACCATTTATAAACTTCTCCTCGCAAACTGGGTGTTCATTTAGAATGAAAAGATTGAACAAAACTTCTAGTTCACTCCCTTTGTCTATAATTTCCGCGTCCACTTCATTCTCAATAAATGTATTCAAAATTTATTCATTTATATGAGACACGGACGAAAGCCAATTCATTACTAATTCCTTTTGTGCAAGGGAAGAATTTTAAACCAAATTTTCACTGGCATTAATACTATTTAAAGTAGAGGTAATCTTCCTATTATAAATATCTCTCCTTTTATTAAGGGTACCCACAACTGGAGATACAAATATATCGGATAAATTTCCAAAGAATTTTGTTTTAATCTAGTAAAATTCAAAAAGGACTGCCTACTCTTGTATCACGAGGAAGACGATTACAAAAAATGGCTACGCAAATAAGCGCAAAAACCAAATGCTCACACCAAAAAACCTGGAAAAGAATACAAAGCGGAAGTGCACGAAATGGGAAAAGTTTGAAATATAAACTTTAAAATTAAATTTCAATGAAAAATCTCTAAACTTATATTTCCATAAACTTTAGAGTAACAAAGGAAAAATGTATTAAAAATAAAGTAGAATAAAAAGGGAAATGGGAAACTTTGTATCTGAAAGAGAAGAATGTCTGTATTTCTTGAAAACAAAACAACCAGTTCCAACAAAGTAATTCATTTCAAGAAAAATAAACTTTACAAAATCCAGCTTTGCATATTTTCCCCTATGCTTGTTGAAAACATTGAATTTAAGGTAGCAAAAATAACATTCATTCAAGTAACGACAATATTATAATCCTCCCCCCCCCAAGAAAAAGGAAGGATATATAGAAATATAACGACTAACTTGCTCGAAGCCATGCTGTCAACCACCTACAGTCAGATTAACTTTTGTTAATGATAAAATACCTTTCTTTGGTATTTTATGTCAAAGTTCATTTTGAAGCCAATTTTTAGGGTTTATTCTTCTTCTCGTCATCACTTTCTTTTGTTGAATCAACCTGGACAACCGTGTTCTTCTAGTTTCCTGTGTAGACTTGTTGAAAACGAAGTTTACTATTTCTTTAAGTGAACTTCAAGTAGACCTGCGCTTTCTCCTCTTAGAGATGAATATCTTTATGTTTCAACTCGAATTTTCATTTGCTGAATCTACCACATCTTCTGACCCGGCCAACAGCTTCCTTTGTCGGCAAAAGGTTCAATAATACCACCTCCTCCAGACCTTAGACTCAATTATCATTTAAAGGGGACAGTATACCAAAACCACAAATAGTCAGCAATAGGCTTATTGTTTCAACAAGTAAGAAAAAAATCTGTAAGGAAAAGAGGCTTAGCCTAAGCGATTAATGGGTCTTTTACTCAAGCCACCTTGCTCAAGAAAAACTGCCCAAAGTCGAAGAGGATTAAACAAGAGCTCACAAATAAAAAAAAATTGAATCTGGCTGAGCCTTCTGGTTGTGTTGAAAACAAAAAAAAACAGAAGAGGGGGATCCCTTGGCGGGTCTCACTTAAATAACAGTTGAGGCGGAGGCCAACGGCACAACTTCAAAACAGCCAATCATATTCGAGAAGACATTAACAGCCGAATTTATAATTTGCAACAATATATATATATATATATGTGTGTGTGTGTGTCAATGTATATATATGTATATATATATGTAAATATATATATGTATACATATGTTTATATGTATATGTATATTGTGACGCGAAAACTTTACTTATATCCCAGAACGGGGTTTTATTTTCGCACGTGTGAAGACGGGGCAGGTTGGCACTTGATCCCTTGTAGAATAAGTCCTCGTTCAGAGTTTTTTCCTCGGGCACATAAGAACTGGCATATTATGTGGGGGATTAATTTAGGGCTAGACTGACCGCTGCTGGCAAGGGGTTCCAAATTTCACACTATACACACACACCCACCAAGGCCACTAGTCTTCCTCCCCTAGACAATGGAAGATATGGACCTCTAGGTTGAGACGTAATAATATTAATTATAGTAGTCGGCAATACCAGTTTCCCGTGTGATATTTTAAAGGAATTTATAGGACAATTTTAAGCAAGATAACATAAGGTGACGTGAAGCTGGAAAAGAAATATGAAAATAACAAATTCGTAGCAGACGCTGCAAATAACAACTTCAGGCACGTGGGAACATTAAAATATATCAATCTTTTACTACACAAAGATATACACCTTCAACGTGTCAAATATATCATCAATGAATAGTCCATGAACATAACTGTCTTTCTTCTTTTCTTTTCTTTCGTTTTTCTTCAAATTGAAAGAGAGAGAGAGAGAGAGAGAGAGAGAGAGGGTATATAAAATTGGGTATAAGGGGAAATGGCCTCAAAGTTTACTTATCTTGTTTCTTTAATGGAGTTTCTGTGGAGAATATTTCCTCTTTTACGGGCTAATAGACTTTATGCTATTTTTAATACTGGCTTGAAGAACTTGGCTCCTTCGTGTCCGAGATATTTTTTTGTCTTCTTCTACCCGGAGTACTGGCTTTGGTTCCGTCTGCCACGAACCCTGTCCAACCACTAACCTTTCTTTTCCTTTTTTTCGCTGACGGGAAAAAGGTGCCACTTCCGTTTTTAGGGTCCCAGCCAATCATTTGGCTTCTACCTTCTTCCTTCCCGTGTCAGGCGACCCGAGGGAGGTCACCGAGTACAAACATCCGTTCTTAACGGTCATTCTTTGACGACTTGCTACTGTTAATTCAAACAAGAGGATAGTAGTAATCATATTTTTATCTTCTCAATGGGACACCACGTGACAATATATTTATACATATATGTGTATATATGTATATATATGTATATGTAGTTTGGCAGAAGTCGTTAATTTAAGCATGTTTGATTAAATAATAAAGACACATTTTTTCTGTATAATTTAGTTAAGATCCTTTCGAGTTTCCTGATAAGTGTCTTGGTTTCAGGTTGGAATTGGTGGTTGAATTTTTCTTTATTGTAGTTAATTTGTCTTCTTTTTTGGTGGGTGTCAGTATCGTGGTGAGCTGCAGGATCATGAATTTTGAAGTATGTATAGTTAGGCTGCAGGGGTTCATTTAAGCATGTTTGATTAAATAGTAATTTCTTCTTTTATGTCGTTGCCGTATTTTTTTTAACCTATTATTTCATATTAACGCTCCGAAATACCAGATACATACAAATTAGCCAAAACATTCAAGAACTGTTGGGTATCAGCCACCTTTTTCCACACAATGAACTTGTCCATCTGCCATTTATAGCAGTAGCTACTAATACCAGGGCAGACTAGAAGGTGAAGAGCCGCTTCTTATAGGAATAGTATTAGAGCGTTGGAGACTGGAGATCGCACTAGATCACCTTACTTGCTACCGTTATAACGGAAGCCAATACTATCTTAGGACTATATCTTTATTCTGTATTCATTAATCCTATGTTCTTGTCTACTAATAGTCTCTCTATTGTATATACTTTTTCCTGAGAATATATCTCTATTTCCTCTCATATCGTGGTTTGGCCTTTATTTAATATTACAAGCGTTCACTAATCCTATGTTCTTGTCTACTAATAATCTCTCTATTGTATATACTTTTTCCTGAGAATATATCTCTATTTCCTCTCATATCGTGATTGGTCCTTTATTTAATATTACAAGCGTTCCCTAACCAGAATGCAACAAGAACAATCACCAACCCCTGTAAAAAACACTTTCTAAATGAAAAACATAATAAAAAGTATCCCCTCATAAACTATTAAACACAACAAAATTGGCCAAACTACTACGCATATCACTCCAGAAAAAAACAAAACAAATCCATTCATATACAATAAAAGCCACCCTATAAACGACAACAAAAATTCTTTATTTAGAAAATATAGACAAAAATTACAATTCTTTTAAGAAATACAAACAAAAACCATTTTTAGAGAAAACGAAGAATTTACCAAATTATGGAAAAGATATTTGGATGATTGCTTCATATTCTGAAAATTCCCATGGGGAGACTGTAATATATTGTTGTTGTGTGTGTTAGTATGTTCAGTAGACTTAAGTAGGTCTAAGAACAACATAAGGCGTGCGTGCTTTAGTTAGGGCATCTTTATTCTGAATGCCAGAGTATGTGTGTGTATTCCTACGCCAAGGGGTTGTAATCTTGTGCGTAGAGAAATAGTCCGTGATATTACTACAGAGACCTCAACGAATTACACAACTTACTACAAAACTTGCACCCCAAAATAAAATTTACTTAGGAACACAGCTCAAAAGAATTACCATTTTTAGACATCCTTATAAAAAACGTAAATGGCTAAATCATCTCAGATATCTACCAAAAACCAACAGACACCCAACAATACCCCCATTTCAAAAGTCACTACCCCATAAACGGTATAAAATCCATCCCTTACACTCTAGCATGTAGAATACACACAATAGTCACCGATAAAAACATTTAAAAAACTCGCCTTAAAGAACTACACACAAACAAACACCAGAGAAGATGTCCAACAATACTAATAAATAAAGGGTTGGAATTAGCAGAAAAATACCCCTAAGAGAATTAAGGAACCCGAGAAAACGCAACAATGAGAAACCCCTAGCATACGTCACCAACTACAACAAAAATAACCCAGAACTATTCACAGAAATAATGAAAAATTTACAAGAAATTAAAAACAAGGATAAAATCAAAGAAATACTAGACACAACAAAAATAATTAAAAGCCAGAGACAACCCCAAAATCTTAAAAGAATACTCATCTCTTCTACATTCGGAGAAAACACAATACAAGGATATAAAATATGTGATATAATTATTGAAGGTAAATCCTATACCTTTAAAAACCCGGAAACCAAATTCAAAATAAATAAAAGTTTTAGCTGCAACTCAAAAAACGTAGTCTAAATGTAGCGAATGCTAATAACGATACATACGGTCAACACAGGCCCTTAACACAAGGACATCACTACGCTGGAGTTATATCCAAATAGAAGAAAACAGAAAATTAAATGTTTCGAAACACCTATACCAACGTAGACGAGGTAAATCTAAAATAATGCCAATATATCAAACTAGCGACTACACGCTACTTCAAATAAAGGAAAAGTATTTTATTGATAAACTTAAATCAAAGTTGAATAAAACATGAATCTTACACACACAAATGGAAACAAACATATATATATATATATACACACACACAAAAAATCTCAAGACACATTCACACACACACACACACAGAGAAAAATAACTATAAGTGAAATCCGAAACCACTCCAACACACACACACACACACACACACACATTCACACACACACACACACACGGCGAAAAATAACTATAAGTGAAATCCGAAACCACTCCAACACACACACACACACACACGCACACACACATTCACACACACACACAGAGAAAAAAACTATTAGTGAAATCCGAAACCACTCCAACACACACACACACACACACACACGGAGAAAAATAACTATAAGTGAAATCCGAAACCACTCCAACACACACACACACACACACACGCACACACACATTCACACACACACACAGAGAAAAAAACTATTAGTGAAATCCGAAACCACTCCAACACACACACACACACACACACACACACACGGAGAAAAATAACTATAAGTGAAATCCGAAACCACTCCAACACACACACACACACACATTCACACACACACACACACACGCGGCGAAAAATAACTATAAGTGAAATCCGAAACCACTCCAACACACACACACACACACACACACAACGCATCAAATATCAAAAGTAAATGGGGGATAAAGTAGGCTAAGAGAAACACACTCTAAAAAATAGGAAGGACCAGCATTCATAAAAAAAAAAAAAACCATAAGGAAGTAAAAACTATTCAAACCACAAACGCAAAGTGATTTCAAGTCTCATTGAATACCCCATTAACTAGACCTTGTGCCAATAATGTTCTCTGACGAAAGCATCAAGCTGGAAACACACACACACATACATATATATATATACAAGCATCTATAGATATGTATATATATACACAGACAAAAATTATTAGAGAAAAAATAGCTACCAGTAAATTTCAAACCACACTACCACACGTGAACACACAAAAAAAATCTCCAAGACACACACTCGCACACACACAGAGGAAAAATAAACTGTTATTGAAAGCCAAACTAACTCCAACACACATACAACAACAAAAACATATCAAATATCAATGAGGGGAAAAGCAGACTAAGGTAAACACACTCTAAGAAAAAGAAAGGAAGACCTCTGTATATACCCATAGCCAAATGAAAATCATTCAAACTGTAAATACGAGTGAATTCAAGTCTCATTATTAAGGCCTTGTGCCATATATGTTCTTTGACGAAAACAACAAGCTGGAAACATACACGTATGTTAAAAAAAGAATACAAAATCCTACAAATATACCTCACTATTTTAGAATATTTTTATTCTCTCTTTGGACCTACAACAATATATATATATATATATATGCATTTATAAATTTATGCATGCATATATATGTATGTATAGACATATATATGCATAAATATGTATATATATGTATATATATAAATATTTATATGTATAAATATGCATATTTATATGTATATATATATGCATATATATATGTATATATATATCTGTATATATCCATGTATGTATATGTGTATATATATATATGCCTTTATATATGTATATATATGTATACATATATGTATATATATATGTATACATAGATATGTATATATATATTTGTACATATAAGTATATATATATATATGTATATATGTATGTATATATATGTGTATATGTATACGTATATATACGTATATATACGTATACAGGGTGGAACGATAAAATTGTCGTCCTAAAGAAAACAACACTACAGCTTTATTTTAAAACTTTTATTGAAAAAAATCAATTTAGGTAACTTGATTAGGTAGTAGAGCTGACATCTATTGAATGTAACCGCTTCCAGCCACAATCACCGCCTCGATACGGATCCGTATCACAAGCACTGGCGGGAGCTCGGCGGATGGCGGCGATCAGGCTGGTTTTGGTGTTGTGGGAGGTCATGTTGGTGATGTTCTCGACGTATGACCAAACGAAGTAGTCTAGCGGGTTCAGGTCGGGAGAGGAGGAGCAAAGTGAGGAAAAGGTACAAAGTCGTAGCACTCCTTCTGAAGCCAAGCCAGGGTCTCTTTGGACTTGTGGGCCGGCGCTGAGTCCTGCTGCCACACCCAGGGTCTGCCACCGGCCATCTGATTGCACCAGGGG